>OX459028.1:130085768-130686184 GCA_949775025.1 Tricholauxania praeusta
AACATTTTTCGACTTTTTCATTATTTTTCGACTTTGTCAACATTTTTCCACTTCGTCAAAGTTTTTCGATTTTGTACAAATTTTTCGACTATGTCAATATTTTTTGACCTTGTTAACATTTTTCGACTTTGTCAACATTTTTCTATTTTGTCAACATTTTTCAACCTTGTCAGCATTTCCCCCATTTGTCAACATTTCCCCCTTTGTCAACATTTTTCAATTTTGCTAAAATTTCCGACTTTGACAACATTTTTCGACTTTGTCCACATTATTCGAATTTTTCAACGAATATTTTGCGACTTCGTCCACATTTTTCGAATGTGTCAATACTTTTTAAAATTTTTTGACCTTGTGAACATTTTTCGATTTCGTCAACATTTTTTGACTTTGTCAACATTTTTCGACGTTATCAGAATTTGACTTTCTCAACATTTTTCGATCTTGTCAACATTTTTCGATCTTGTCAACATTTTTCGACTTTGTCAACATTTTTCGATTTCGTCAGCATTTTTTAATTTTGTCAACATTTTTCGACTTTGTCAACATTTTTCTACTGTGTCAACATTTTTCGACTTAATCAACATTTTTCAATTTAATAACATTTTCCCACTTTGTCAACATTTTTCAACGGTTTTAACAATTTTCGATCGGGCAACATTTTTCTGCTTTGTGAAAATTTTTCAACTCTGTCAATATTATTCGACTTTGTCAACACTTTTCCAATTTGTCAATTTATTTCTACTATCGATTTTGTCCACATTTTTTGACTGTTTCAACATCATTGACATTTTGTACAATTTTACTTTTTCAACATTTTTTGAATTGATCAACTCTTTTTTATGCTCCATGAAGGACACAAGAAGAACTTAAAAAAAGTTATACATTTATAAAAAAAAGGTTGTCACAGGGTGTGTTCTATTCGAAACCGTATTTAATTCTCAATGAGCGGGACTTGTAACACGGTTAAGTTACGTTTCCCTTTTATTTAGATGACAGAAATAATCTACCTGTGCAATATTTCCTCGCCACAAAGATAGAAAACGACCTTCCCCGTCATCATATCAAATATTCTCAAAACCTTTTAAGTTTCTGAGTTTTAGCATTTGTTTTGTTTGTTGAACTGTTAGAGAAAAAACTCCAGCAATTATACATACATGACCAAGTTAAGATCATAAAAGATCCTTACTTTCCTTAAGTTTTCAAATATTCATATTTATAACATTTTGTGGTTTGTTTGCAACAATTGGGGAATGCAGTCAACCCTTACTTTCAATTGAACACGAGACCACCAAAATTATTATGATAAGCGATTGTATATATGCTTGCTGACAACAAAAAAGTTATTGCGAATTATATGTTGTGTGATAAAATGAACGAAAAAATCACCCTATGAGAAATTAGGCGGAAATTAATTTCAAATTTTTTTTAAAAAAAAAACCATATGACTATTATTGGCAAACTCATTATTATAATAAGTAATTACAACAAAATATTATTAAATAATTTACAAATATATAAAATAAATTAAATACACGTACGAATAATAAAGTAACAAATTACAACAATAAATTTGTATAAAATATTAGAACTTTCTGTTTAATAAAAAAAATGTTAAATATAATAGAAACATAATAAAAACTTAATATTATAAAAATATTAAATATATAAATGGTATAAAATATAATATATATAAAATATAATAATAAGAAATAAAATTAAATATTAAAGTATAATAATAAAATAAAAAATCTTGATGGAAATAATATAAATAAAGACTGTCGAAAAAAATAAATTGGCTCAGCAAGAATAAAAAAAATATATCTAATCAATTTATTATTTTTTATTAAATATTAGAAATGTTGGAATAAATTTTAATACTTTTGGGCTTACATATATGACTACACCAGAATTGTATTAAAATTCAATGCTGCCTAGATATTAAAATTCATTTTTAATACAAATTTGCATTAAAATTTAATACTCGTTTTTATTAAAATTTAAAAAAAAAATATGTCGTTTCCACTGGGATTCGAACCTGGTTCCCTTTCAATACAAGGGTTGTATGCACATTTTAACGACATCATCCAACGTAGTATCATATTTACGCTGGCTAAATGTAATAGTTGCGATAGCATAAAATTGATTTGCAAATGTTATGAAATATCGTTTTAATGTTTGAACTGTATTAGAATTTAATACAAAATTGATTACAAAATTTTGTAATATATTCAAAAGTATTAAATTTAATCAAAATTGTATTAAAAATCTTTGTAAAACTTCGCTTGTATTAAAATTTATTCAAAGATTTCTAACCGTGTAGTATACAGATTATAAATAACCTAAAAATTATCAACAAATAATTAATTTTGCATAAAACTTTTTTCTTAAGGCCCCGCATTGAGTTTTGGACAGTTGTTTTGTCAGTACATTACGATCTTCTGCATTTATTTCTGAATTATTTAATTTCATTTTTGTTGTCTTATTAATCTTTCAAGTATCGCTTTTCATAAGAGCTTAATACTTCTCAATTGGTCGAAGCTCTGGGCAGTTAGGTGAAATCGCTGTTTTTAGTACAAAGTTGATCTTTTTGCTTTTGTATTGCACGCTTTTGAGTAATGAGATGTTGCTAAATCATAACAGAATATTACAGTGCATGCATAAGTGACAGACGACGTTTTTCGAAGCACTCGTCGATATGAACATTGGAATTTATTGTTCAAAAAATCTGCTTCTCAACCCACTAATCCGCTAAACCGTGAATGCGTTCTCTTTGAATTTGTTCTGTACCTGCCGCTCTTCGTAGAAGTATAAAATGCGTGCACAGGTAGATGTTTGAAATCTGCCTTAACGTATATATGTATGTTTTGTCGTCCATAACGCAACAGTCAAATGTAGTCAGTTGGCTTTCAACAACTTTTCATCTGAACGATCTGTTACTTTTGGAACTCTGTAGGTCTTCAAGTTATATATGTATCTTCTTTTTGTTCAGCAGATTACAAGGTACCAGCTCTAGCCCTATACCTTGTACTGAAGTTTTGGGATTCTGCTTGAAGAGTTGCTTCACCTTCGTCGCTAGCTTTTGATATGAAAACTTTGGTTTTCGGGCTGAATCTTTTTTTCGTACAACAGGTAGACCCTTTTTGCAATTGAAAATAACCCTTGGGACAGTTATTTTTGATGCAGCGACTTTTTTCGCTATAGCACCAAGTGGTATATATTATTGTAAACGTAATTTTTTATAGAAATCAGTTAAAACACAATCTTAAGAAAATAAGACCCAATTTTTTCGCGGACTTTTGCTTTTGTAATATAAAATATAAATAATATCAAATATATGTTTAATATAATATAAAAATACAATCTTAAATATATTAAATAAAATAAAAAAAAAAAACTTAAAGCCTTCGCCGTCGCTGAGTATCGAACCCAGGCTGTCAAGTGTTGTAGTCGAGCATGTTACCTACTTGACTACCATGCTACAACCGGTAATATTACAGTGAGAAAGTTCAGCTACAATGTCATACGAGTATGAATGTATTGCTATGAGTATTGTGCTACCATACAACGAATACAGAAAAAAAAATTATTATTATTTTTCATAAGTCATTTAGATACGTGCACTTTAATATGCTATTCACATTGTATAATACAAACATAAATATTAAACATAAAGTTATGTACATATGTATGTATGTGATTGAAGCTATTCGAGATATTAGAGATAAAAAAACTAAAAATGAACTAAGTGATCCAGAGAAGTAAAAACAAAAACTAAATGTTCGAACGTCGTATACATACAATATATGTATTAAAAATATAAAAATAATTGAGGTAGTCCAATTTTTTGTTTTTTTGCTGCAACATTCTACTATATGTATGGCGTATACTGATTGCATTGTAAACATTTGGCCTTGAATTTGAGCCGGTCTTGCTATAGGAGAACCCAATGAGAAACAAAGTCATGCAATGGCACTGGTGAGGCGATTTGTTGATATTGCTCCAAGGAACTCAAACTAATAAGATTTTCTTAATGACTGTACTTTTATGGATTTCATTCTAAAAAATAAAAAGTTTTTAGTTTTTCTTGTTGAGAATTTAGTTTTTATTCCTAACTTTTGAAAAAATCTAAGCAAGATTTTGGAAATCTTTAAGAGCCTTTGCATAACTTGACTAAACTACCCAGACTTAAACTTTGATTAAGCACAATTTGTGCATTTTCGACAAATTCGAAGTTCAGAGTATTGTTATCCAAAAACACTCTCATGGATTTATTAAAGTTTGCTTTACAGAGCATTTAAACGTAATAGCAAAGTGGTGGAAAAAACAATTTGTTTGTAAATGAAATTAGAAAATATACCTTAATTTGATATTAAAGTATTCAAAATGTTTTGCTACTTTTCTTAGCAAACCGCTGGTCAAGTGAAAAGAGTTTCAGTAGAAGTCCAATTCAAGTGATTGTTGCTGAATTTTCGAAGAAAATGTTCATCTCAAATAAATCCATCTCTCTGGGTATACAAAATTGCTTCATATGGGGCGAAAAAAATTCTCATTCTCATGGCCAAAAAAGCGACCGGTTAGACAGCATCATTGTGCCTTGCTTTTCGAAAACGACGAAGCTTAGACTGTTGGTTAAGTTTGGTATGAATGCACGGTTAGAAATTTTGGAATAAAATTTAATACTTTTGGGCTTACATATATGACTACACCAGAACTGTATTAAAATTCAATACTGTCTAGATATTAAAATTCATTTTTAATACAAATTATTACAAATCTTTGTAATACTTCACTTGTATTAAAATTTATTCCAAGATTTCTAACCGTGTGGAAGTCAGATTAAGAACCGACTCACTTAGACCAAATGATGATACATTGTGATACCAGAGGGTATATAACTAAACCCTCGCGTTGAACTTATCAGATTTCATTATGAAACTAAGTAGCTGATCTATACTATCGTGTCTGAGGTTATCCACTTAATCAAATAAAAACGAACCAAGTATTCTTTGTAGCCTTCTAGCGAGTGCGTGGCAGTAGTAAAGAACGTTTCCAATGTTTTCTTCCTTATTCACATCCTTACAACTTCTTCAGAAATCAACAGATCCATAAACTTAATCTTTCCGCAGGTCTGCCGATGAGACAGTTAACGGTAACAACTAACGAGACACTGTGTCTTGTGCCACATATGAGTCTTAGAGCGCGCTTAGCATCCCATTTTGGGCAGATTTGCCTTGTTATATTGCAAGTTGACCCTTGTGTTAGCCTTCTTTATCATATTGTCTTTCAAAAGTAGCTTCCAAGTACCAAATGACATACCAACACCATTCTTGTCTTGAGGAATTTGTGAAGTAGTCCTCTGCCTAGTTTTGTAGTTGCCATCATTGTTCCTATGCGCAGAGTGGAATTTCTGTGCCTTTAGTGAGTTTAGAAAGACCGATTCTAGAGATTTTATAGTTGCCTGACCATCTAAATAAATGCTTATGTCTCTTTTGTTTTTCGGACTATAACTGTCAATGGTGCATGGTAAATAATTATTTTTGGCAAGAAATCGAAGATATTGATATACACATATATTATCACTTTTTTTTTTTTACTAAAAGCTATGTATAATGTAGTATATAATAATTTTAGCGGCTGATTTTTCCCTATAAAATTTTTTGTATCATTTTTCTTAGACGAAATCTGACAATAATCGTAATGAACGAAAAAAATTTGGTGCTTTTCTCGTATGAAGTCAGTTCCAAAATTCAATGAAATTTTTAATTTACCGAACTTTATCGAAACTTTTAATTTTTTCAAAGCGCTTCATTTCTCATTGGGTTATTTTTTTCGTTCATTTCGTCGAACAGCAAATAATTCGTAATAACTTTTTTGTTTTTCACAAGTGCTAAATACAGTTTCTAATGCTATATATTTGGTGGTCTCGCGTTCCATTGGAAGTAAGGGTTGACTGCATTCCCTAATTGCTGCTAAAGCAGAAGCTACAAAAATGAGAAATTGTAATTTTCTTAAAGTAAAAAATTTTATAATATTTACTTGGTCATGTATAATTGCTAGAGTTCTCTCTAACAGTTCGCAACAACAGCAACAAAACAACAGCAGCAACAACAAATAACAACAACACATTTGGTGATGGCAGGGGCGGATCAACAGCACCCCGCCCTTCAATGAATGAATGGACAAAAAAAATCAATTTCTCTCCTCTATCTGTTCTCTGTTGTCATCAAAGAAAAAAGGGATATGTACTGAGCCATGTACAAATCCGCTCTTTGAGAATTCGCTAGCTATGGTTTTCGAATGGAGCGCACACTGTAGTGACTACCAATTTTTTGGGGTAGAATGTATTTTTTTCTTTGTATAATTCTTTTTTTGACAAATTTTTAGCAAAAATGATGCTCTGTAAGTATGTAATAATAAGCAAAATAGTGAAAATAAATATTTTTCTATTTTGGAAATACAGTGGCTCACAGCTTATTTAATGCAGTTTTATTTAAAATAAGTAATTATTTTTTTATCAGTTTCATAAATTTGTTGTTCTAACAATTAAAAAAGAAAATCTTAAAGCAAATAATAAATATAATTCAGGTCACAACATATTTGATGCAGTTCAGTGGAAACTTAAAATTAGTAATTTTTTTTTTTTTGCTTATCTATATATTAACATTAACATCGAATCTTGTGGTACACTTTTTGACTATTTACTATATAGAGAGGGGAATGAAACTTATATCATTGGAAAGGTACTGTTCCATAGATGTGCAGAAAAAAATGTGTGTATGTTGCCGTTAAGGTAGGTAAAATAAAGTGAATATATTTACATGATTCCCCCATACAAGACGCTCTAACCCCCAAATGGATAAAAAACGATTTTACGGCTGAGATGCCTCACCGATTTTTATGAAATTTGATATGGAGATAGATTGAACCTTGAGTAAAGATATTTGTTTAGAGTGGGTGGTGCCACGCCACTAAAAAACATCTCCACGGCTAAGCTAATGGACCGATTTTGATGAAATTTAGTTTGGATATAGATTGAACCCTAAAATACATTTCTCAAAACCGTGAGTTCTTTTAGTAGGCGTAGCACCACTCCTAATAGAAAAATCGTTTTCACTACTAAGCTAATAGACTGATTTTGATAGAATTTGGTACAGGGATAGATTGAATCTTGGGAAAAGGTATTCAGTTTACAATATACAGTGCCACGCCCCCAATAGGAAAATATGTTTTCACATCTAACCTAATGGATCGATTTTGATGCAATTTGGTATTGAGATAGATTGCACCCCAAGGAAGACAAAGATTTAGCGGTAGGGATAAAGCAACATGATACCATCATACCATGATTTTAATTTTTAGGAGCGATGACAAAAAATAGCTCTTTGAAGTTTGGTCTTTCAATACTACAAAGTGTTTTTAGTTTCTTTTATGCGCGCTTCATTAGAACATACCTTCATGATTTGAGCTTAGCCAATCTTCCACATAATCGAATGCACAGGGTTTAGATCAGTGGTCGGCGCCCCATAGGCTCGCGAGCAAACGAAGAGAATAAGCGAGAGTAAGCAAACTACAAAATGAGCTTGTTATTTCGTTAATGCACTGCAAAAATGTTTGAAATCAAATGGCAAAATAAATATTTTTTCGCTGAAAAATTTTTTGTCAATGCGCAACGCTTAATATACAAGTGAGTTTTAGGGATAGTTAATAAATTTCATATAAAAAGGCATTTTATAGCTAAAATTCAACCCCTGAAATAAAATATCATATGGAGCGTAAACAGCGAAACGTAGAAGCATTTTTCACAGTGATTGGAGCTTTTGTCATTTCTCTCTCATTTGAGAGTAAGAAAATATTTGATATTTGCGCTCTGCCGACCACTGGTTTAGATATACAACAACTTCGTACTCTTTGTTTGTGAGAGAATGAAAATTATCTATGTATAAATAGACAGTTGCAAAATGGATCCATCCATCATAATCGCTTAATTAAATTTTTTGTTGTTAAGGTTGTGAAGATGAGCAGTGCATGTGAATGTAATTTTTTTCTAATAGTGCGGAGCCATGCCTGCAACAGGAAAATGCGTTTCCACGGTTAAAACTTTGAATTTATTTTGATGTAATTTGGTTTGGAGATAGATAGAACCTTAAGGAAAGGTACTAAAATCTTCAAGATTTTGGTAAAATTTGGTATGCAGATAGATTGAATCTTGAGTAAAGACCTTTGGTTTGAGTGGGTGGAGCCACGCCCCTAACAGAGTAAAACGTTTCAAGACCAAGCTAATAAGCCAATTTTGATGAAATTTGGTACAGAAATATATTGAAGCCTGAGGAAACGTTTTGGTTTTAAAGTGGAGGGTGACACGCTCTCAATATGAAAATAATGGACCGATTTTGATGAAATTTGTTATGGAGATAGATTGAGTCTTGAGAAAAAGTATATGTTTTAAGTGGATGGCGCCACGCCTCTAACAGGAAAATATGTTTTCTTAACTAAACTAATCGACCGATTTTGATGAAATTTGGTATGGAGATACATGCATATGTATATTGATCTCTAAGGAAGGTATTAAGATAGGTATAGGGCAACATGTTACCATGATTTTTATTTTTGAAAGCGATCACAAATAATAGCTCTTTTATATATCAGTTCTTTAACACCAAAGGCATTTTTAATGGTTGAATTTCAACCATTTGGCGAAACTAGTAATGTAAAATTTATCAACAACATATAATATGTTTTTAACATTTAATTTAAATGTCAATGTAAATACATAACATAAAATTTATAAAGTTTGCAATATAAAATTTCTTAAATGTACATACCAGTGTTGGTACTATGTCACTAGGATTTTTAGGTTTACGACGGTCACACGTTGTAAACTGTCGTAAATGCCACAAATGCCACTAATGTTGCAAACCCTTGATCAACCTCGTATTCACAACTATGTACTAAATTTGTTTATCAAACAATTTGACGAACAAAAAAAATATATAATTTGATAAGAATTTGAATATGTTTGACAAACAATTTGATGATCTGAATCATGTTATGAATAAATAATTTTTCTTAGTATGAACTTAAGAATTCGTCCTTGTCACAAGCTCAATTTTTGTCACAAAGGTTTGAATAAATTTTATACTATAAACTAATGGGAATTCAATTCAATCCCACTTTGTTTTCTAAATAAAATACATAAAAATCAATGCTTTGATGCAAATCTTTATTTGGAATGATAGTTCGGTTCCTACAACTCAATGTTTAAAAATTATTTTTTTTGGAAATTTTGCGTCGACTAGTTCTTAAATGGTCCATTCTGTGGGTCCAATTTTCGACAATACGAGTTATGTTGGTTTCCAAAGCGTCAATAGTTTCGGGTTTGCCGATATAAACAAGTGATTTAACATATCCCCAAAAAAAGTAATCCAATGGCATTAAATCACATGATCTTGGTGGCCAATTAACAGGACCATTTCTTGAGATGATGTTTTAATCGAATGTTTCTCCAGCTGAACTCTATAACAGTCTCTAACTGGTGACTGATTTTGGTAGTAAGTTTCCACAATTAATAAACGTTGTTCAGGAGTAAGTCTATTCATGATTGAGTTGTATTGAATACTGAAGACAAACGTCATATGGACAAGCCATTTGACGCATGACAGCTGTCAAAAGAACCCAGTTGAAAAAAGGACCTCGTATTGGATCACCCTTTATATACATAATGTAATTAATTATACAATTATATAAATATACAATACGTTTGTAAAATATCATAAGTAATAAAATGATATAGAACAATAAAATAAAAAAAAAACGTTGATTTGAATGCCTTGTTGCTATTGAGTATCGAACCCAGGCTGTCAAGCGTTGTAGTAAGGCATGCCAACTACTGGCCTACCATGTTACAACAACCGCAACGTGGTAGTTCAGTAATTAAACTGCACAAAACTTCAGTCATAACCTGATGGGCGTGTTGCTATTAGGATTGACAGACAAGGAATAAAAAGATAAAAAAAAATAATAGGCTATTGACTATGTATTTTGATAAGGAACTAATTCGTTAAAGGTATTTTATTGTCTTATATGTTCAATTAAACCCTAAAAATGATGTAGCCAAAAATGCTATTAAATTAAGGCTTGGACTTCTGAGAACGGTGCAAATTTGCCCATTTTTTATATTTTTAATCCTAACTCAAAAACTGTATATTTTTAGCATATACACATCAGGAGACATATTGTAGAGAATAAAAATTCCTATCGAAATGATACTTTATAAAATCAAAGAACTTATTTTTTCATCAAAATAAGTTAAAAAACTAATAAAAAAAAACCGAAAAATTTCAATATTTTGAATTTTTTTTAGTTTTTGGATACCATTTTTTTTAGAGAAGATTTAGAAATTTTTTCGGTTCACTTAAAAGAAAGGTGATGTAGTTTCCGTCAAAATGCTGACCCATAAAAGTATTTTCAACGATGATTGACTGAGATACAGTCGTTCAAAGTTACCTACTTTTACCAATTTTTACTTTTATGCCATTAGGTTATTGACTATGTATGTATTTGAATAAAGAACTAATTCGTTGAAGATATTTTTCTGTCTCAGATGTTCAATTGTAACCTGAAAATGATAAATCCAAAAGTGCGATTAAATTTATGATTGAACTTTTGAGAACGGTGCACATTTGTCCAATATTATATTTTTTTGCTGTAACTCAAAAACCATGTAGTTTTATTGTATAAACATTATCAGACTTATTGTAGAAAAAAAATTTCCTATCAAAATGACATTTTTAAAAATCAAAAAACTTATTTTTTCATCAAAAAAATTAAAAAAAAAACATTTAAAAAAAAAACCGAAAAATTTAAATTTTTTCTAATTTTTGGATATGACTTGTTTCTGAGTGAACTTTTATTTTGAATTAACTTTACTTTTGTGTGTAAAAACTAAAACTAACACGGTCTATAGGTAAAAGCTGGTGAAATTATACAAAAGCAGTCAACTTTGAACGACTGTATCTCAGCCAATTTTTATCCAAAATACTTTTGTGGGTCAACATTTTAATGGAAACTATATCACCTTTCTTTCTTGCTAGCAAAAAATATCCCTAAATCCACTCAGAAACAAGTTATATCCAAAAATTAGAAAAAATTTAAGTTTTTCGGTTTTTTTAAATGGTTTTTTTTAATTTTTTTGATGAAAAAATAAGTTTTTTGATTTTTAAAAATGTCATTTCGATAGGAAATTTTATTTTCTACAATAAGTCTGATAATGTTTATACAATAAAACTACATGGTTTTTGAGTTACAGCAAAAAAATATAATATTGGACAAATGTGCACCGTTCTCAAAAGTTCAATCATAAATTTAATCGCACTTTTGGATTTATCATTTTCAGGTTACAATTGAACATCTGAGGCAGAAAAATATCTTCAACGAATTATTCTTTATTCAAATACATACATAGTCAATAACCTAATGGCATAAAGGTAAAATTTGGTAAAAGTAGGTAACTTTGAACGACTGTATCTCAGTCAATCATCGTTGAAAATACTTTTATGGGTCAGCATTTTGACGGAAACTACATCACCTTTCTTTTATGTGAACCGAAAAAATCTCTAAATCTTCTCTAAAAAAAATGGTATCCAAAAATTAAAAAAAATTCAAAATATTGAAATTTTTCGGTTTTTTTTTAATAGTTTTTTTAACTTATTTTGATGAAAAAATAAGTTCTTTGATTCTATAAAGTATCATTTCGATAGGAAATTTTATATTCTACAATATGTCTACCGATGTGTATATGCTAAAAATATACAGTTTTTGAGTTAGGATTAAAAATATAAAAAATGGGCAAATTTGCACCGTTCTCAGAAGTCCAAGCCTTAATTTAATAGCATTTTTGGCTACATCATTTTTAGGGTTTAATTGAACATATAAGACAATAAAATACCTTTAACGAATTAGTTCCTTATACCCCTGTTATTTATGACATAGTCAATAGCCTATAAGATGCATTGACTGGAAGAGTTTGGTTCCACATTGAATTTTACAAACGTATATTTTCCATTTAAAAGTATATATGGGGCATTCCATGCCAAATTATCGAGGTTTTGGCCCGACCCTCTTTTTTGATATGTTTTAGTGCGTATTAAAAGCAATAAGCACACCAATTTGCAGTCTTGTGCTCAAAACCATTATTGAGTAATCGGTTTTTTAAATTTTAAGGCAAACAATTTTCAATTAACGATAGACTAATAATAAATATTGATATCAATTAAAAGTAGGGTATCATTTTTTTTTTTGTATTTGAATGTAGTTTCTGAAAAAAAAAATTATTCGAAGTAATAATCAATTAGTTATTAACGTTTAAAGATTAAAATCGACATTTTGGAAAAGTGCGACATCTTTGATTTTTCTTAAAAATTTTCTCAAAACTCTACTCTATATTATGCAGCGTTCGAGCTGTAGTTGAAGCAAAAAGTATATATAATATAATTATATATACTTTTTGGTTAAAGATGTGCTGACAATTTTTTTAATTTTTTGTCGAATTTCGAAAATTTTATGTTCGTTTTTTATGATTGAATTATCTATATCACTAGTTTAAACAAAAAAAGATCTAGTCTCTCACATACTTTTTTATGTATTTTGAGTCGTAAATTCCAAACATTTTTTCTCTTAAGAATCGTTTTCGAGTTATTCCCCAAAAACCCGTTTTTTGCACTTTTTTCATTTACTTGGTCATATTTCCATCAATTTGTTTCGAATTAAATCAGTTGCACACCATTCAAAAGGTATTATTTTTTCTTATTATTAGTTCGGAGTTAATGAGAATTGAATAAGATTTTTTGCTCCTTTTTAAAAGTCAATAAATTTCAATTGCTCCGTTTAAATCCAAAAGCCTTTTCTTTCATATAGTAGCAAAATCGAAGAGGGTTGGGCTAAAACCTCGGTGGTTTAGCATTGAATGCCCCATATACATGAGGGTGATTCAATTTTTTTTTTTGCTTCAAACAAGTTTAATAGTTGCAGGTACGCGAAATAAAAATTATGGTGCAATTATAGCTCATAATATTAATATTTAGTGATGGCTCATCGAAGTTTTTAGTGTTCCATACGATTTATATGGGAAATAATGCTTTATTAAGAAGTTTCGTGTATGTATGTATTTATAAAAATTTTACACAAACGAAACCAAAATCATCGGAAAAAGCATACAATGATTTACAAAAAAAAAAAGAACAAATAAACAAACACAAAAAAAACCAAAAAAAAAATTTGTCTTCTCATTCCCCTAAACTCTGAAAGCTAATGAACTGACGAAATAGTATCTTTATGGAAAAAATAATTTAATACTTTCTTATGGAAAAATTAATGTTCTTTCCAATGAACTTGATCCTGTTAGCGTAAGATTTTTCTTTCATGAGATATAGACGAAACTGTCTGATAAATCAATTTTCCCATACAAATCGTATGGAAAACTAAAAAGCTCGATATGCCACCAGTAAATATTAATATTATGAGTCATAATTGCACCCGAATTTTTCTTTCGTGTACATGCAGTTATTAAATGCAGTTATGAAATTGTAGCTAATCAGGACATTCGTAATTGAAAATGTTCGAACTTTAAATATTTACAAAATATAAAAAAATTGTGCTAGTTCAATGCTAGTTTTGTTTCTGACACACGGTAATACATATGTACATATGTACATGGTGTATACTGATTGCAAACGTTTGGCCTTGAATTTGAGCCGGTGTTGATATTGGAGAACCCAATGAGAAGCAATGTATTTCAACATCACTTGTGAAGCACTTCGTTCTTATTACGCTTATGTGTTGACTTTTGAAGCTTCAAAGATAAGGACTCTTCGGACTCGAAATAATACTTTTATAAAATTCAAAAAAGTAATTTTGATGCCGAAATAAGACTTAGTGTATATTGTAATATTAATTAGGTATGAAAGTGGCTCATATGTCCAGAATGTTGTATATATGTAGGAATATTATCTAATGAAACAAGGTAGCTTTACATCGAACATTTTTGATCTTAAGATACTTAAATTTAAAACTTACTGTAAAATACTGTGCAAAAAAAAGTACACCCAGTAAAATCCTGCATTGCAATTGATTTCTCACAAAATAGAAATCTATGATTCAAAAATTTATGAAAAAACTTGATCGAAAAATACTATGTAAGAATGATATCAGAAGTTTGGGGAAAATTTTTTTAAATTTTATATCCATTCTAAGCTTTTTTAAAAGCGATTTTTGTCATTTTTCTTAAAATCAGTCGCAAGCGAAATTCCCCAACAAATATTAAATCATAGCTTAATGTTTTGGTTGCCTTCGAATATGAATATAAAATTTATATAAAATAATTTGTTCGATTTTCAATTTTTTTTATGAATTACTTTTGAGTCAATTTTAGCGACTTTGAATTAAAAACTTTAAGGTGACTATTCAACATTAAAGAAAGCTAATTTCTCGAGCATTTTTTTTTTTTTTTGAAACGTAGCACATACAGCATTTGAAAACGCTTGTGAGATTTATTTTTCCAAAGCGCTTAATGTCTCATGGGGTGATTTTTTTTTTGCGTTAAATTTTTCACACAGCAAATAATTCGCAACAACTTTTTTGTTGTCAGCAAACAACAAATAGAATTTCTTACATCAAAACCTTTGGTAGTCTCGCGTTCCATTGAAAGAAAGGGTTGACTGCATCCCATAATTGCTGCCATAATAAAGCTACAAAATAATATTTTTAAATCTTAAAGTAAATCTTGGTCATATATAATTGCTAGAGTTTTCTCTAACAGTTCGAAAAAACAGAAAACAATAGTAATAAGAGTTGCCAACAAACAACATCTCGTTTGGTGACGTATTGTTGTGATCTGCGTTTGGAAACAAAACCAGATTATTCGTCGTCATCAAACTAAAAGAGAAGTGTACTCACCCAGTACAAGTCCGCTCAATGAGAATTACGTATGGTTTCGAATGGAGCGCACAATCGTGACTACCGTTTTTAGATGGAGCAACTTTTAAAAAATTTTTTTTTTCGAATATGCACTAGAAAACATTAAAAGGATAAAAGAAAATTCGTTTGTTTCCAAACCTATTTGGAAAACAAAAAATTTAGAATGGGCTTCTAATTTTAATGGTACATCAACATATATTCTGTTCAGCACTTTTTTGAGAATGTTATGTATGTAGTATGTATATTGACCGGGTCAATTTGTATGAAGAAAAATAAAGTCAACCAGACACCGATGCAAAAGTTAGAAGGACCCTTAAAAACGATATCTGCTTCATTTTTTTTTTTTTCGTTCCGAGAAAAACCAATTTAGCACTTTTGATTCTCCTTAAGGTCCTCTTTGGCTAAAAAAACATGTTTTTTGCTCGTAACTTTTTTTTCAAAAATTAATACCTGAATTTGCTTGAAAAATAAAGATTGGGTTCTTAGAAAAACTTTGACGTTAAAAAATTTTATTTTTTTTTTGTTAAAGATAATGTTTAGTCCTAAAATTCGATTTTTCCATACAAAAAATGTGAGAAAATCTTATTTTGGGACTAAATATTATCTATAACAGAAATAAAATTTAAAATTTTTTAACGTCACATTTTTTGCAAGAACGCAATCTTTATTTTTCGAGTGAATTTGGGTATCCATTGGCTGAAGGAATAAAAGTTGCGAACAAAAAAAAAAGGTTTTTTTTAGCCAAAAAGGACCTTCAGGGTATCAAAAAAGCTCCATTGGTTTTTCTCGGAACAAAAAAAAAATTAAGCAGATATTGTTTTTAAGAGTCCTTCTACTTTTTGAGTTGGTGTCTGAATAAATCGAAATTTCGACCCGGTCTAATGTATCTACATATCTGTAAAAGCCAAAACCTTCTGTCTAACCAAAAACGTCTAATACAAAAACTGATGGGGGGAAACTGATTTGGTAGTTATGCTAAAAACAAAACTTGAGTTTCCCGAGCCTTTACGCATTCCTTCTCCTACTGCCTGTGTTAACATATGAGGTCTTACGATGTCCAGAAAGTAAGAGTATTCGATTTTTCAATTTTTTTTTTTTTTTTTTTTGAAAGAAGTTTGTATATTAAAATTGGTAAACATGGTAGATTTCTTCACGTATTCGCCTACCCGTTCTATGCAAGTTGTGAGTCGTGGCACAAGCTTCTTGATGCCCTCCTCAACGAATTCAAGTATCTGCGAGATGGGTGGCGCGTTTACCCTCAGCTAAGAATAAACGCAACCGCGTGGTCTCTGCTAAGGCTCTTTTGGAGCACGTGCGTCGCAACCCATATAAGTTTCTGCGCAGATTAGAAACTGTGGATGAAACATGGATACACCACTATCTATTTCCAAATTTAAAAAAATGGCTCAGCGGACAACGGTTTACGTCAAATGAAGAGGTCATCGCACACACAAATGCTAATTTTGAGGAACTACCACAATCATACTTTTCTGAAGGCTTAAAAAAGTTGGAGACGTTTGTCAAAGTTTGGTGAACTAGAAGGAGAAAAATGTTGAAAAATAAAAAAAAAATTACCCAAATAAACAGCATATGCAACGCTTGAGCTATTTATTTTTCGCTGGCGTTTAATTTCTCATTGGGTGATTTTTTTTGTTCATTTCGCCAACTAGCCAATAATTCGTAATAACTTTTTTGTTGTCAGCGCACAACAAATAGAATTTCTTATATCAATATTTTTGGTAGTCTCGCGTTCCATTGAAAGTAAGGGTTGACTGCATCCCCTAATTGCTGCAAAATAAAATTATAAATGAAAAATTTAAATTCTAAAGCAGTGGTCGGCGCCCCATAGGCTCGCGAGCAAACGAAGAGAATAAGCGAGAGTAAGCAAACTACAAAATGAGCTGCTCATTTCGTTAATGCACTGCAAAAATGTTTAAAATCAAATGGCAAAATAAATAGTTTTTCCACAAAAATTTTTGTCGGCAATACACAACGTTTAATCTACAAGCGAGTTTTATGGATGGCAATTAAATTTCATATAAAAAGGCATTTTATAACTAAAATTCAACCCCTAAAATGAGAAATCATATGTAGCGTAAACAGCAAAACGTAAATGCATTTTTTACAGTGATTGGTGCTTTTGTCTTTTCTCTCTCTTTTGAGAGTGAGAAAATATTTGATATTTGCGCTCTGCCGACCACTGTTCTAAAGCAGTGGTCGGCACCCCATATGCTCGCGAGCAAACGAAGAGAATAAGGGAGAGTCAGCAAACTACAAAATGAGCGGGTTATTTCGTTAATGCACTGCAAAAATGTTTGAAATCAAATGGCAAAATAAATATTTTTTCGCCGAAAATTGCTTTTGCCAAGGCGCAATGCTTAATCTGCAAGCGAGTTTTAGTGATAGTTAATAACTTTCATATAGAAAGCCATTTTATAACTAAAATTCAACCCCTGAATGATGAAATCATATGGAGCGTAAACAGCAAAACGTGGAAACATTTTTCGCAGTGATTGGTGCTTTTGTCATTTCCCTCTCTTTTGAGAGTAAGAAAATATTTGATATTTGCGCTCTGCCGACCACTGTTCTAAAGCAGTGGTCGGCAGAGCGCAAATATCAAATATTTTCTTACTCTCAAATGAGAGAGAAATGACAAAAGCTCCAATCACTGTGAAAAATGCTTCTACGTTTCGCTGTTTACGCTCCATATGATATTTTATTTCAGGGGTTGAATTTTAGCTATAAAATGCCTTTTTATATGAAATTTATTAACTATCCCTAAAACTCACTTGTATATTAAGCGTTGCGCATTGACAAAAAATTTTTCAGCGAAAAAATATTTATTTTGCCATTTGATTTCAAACATTTTTGCAGTGCATTAACGAAATAACAAGCTCATTTTGTAGTTTGCTTACTCTCGCTTATTCTCTTCGTTTGCTCGCGAGCCTATGGGGCGCCGACCACTGTTCTAAAGTAAAGAAGATCTCTTTACTTGGTCATGTATAATTGCTAGAGTACTCTCTAAACAATTCGCAAAATAAAAGCGAAGATGACGTAGGTCTGCCTCTGGCAACAAAAAATTGCCCAAGTGGGCCGTTCTCATCCGTCATCAAAGTAAAAAGGGATGTGTATTTAACCTGTGCAAATCCGCTCTTCGAGTATTTACACTTACATATGGTTTCGAATGGAGCGCGACTTCGTGACTAACCGCTTTTTTGATAGATTGAACTTTTTTTCCAAATCTTTTTTGAGAAATTTTTTATTCAAATATGCACCGTAGGTAGCTGAATTGTAAAATAAAAAAAAAAAATTTGTTTGTTTCGGTTCATCAGAGTGATATGCCAAGGACTGTGGTTCCTGTAGAAACGCAAAAATTTGTTCTAGCTTCATGTCGTTAGGAAGTCCATAAGCAAAGAAGAAAAATTTCGTTAAAAAGCCCCTATTTTTTATCTACTTAAGGACCCATCGCAGTATCAAAGTTATTTGGAAAACTTAAATTTGGTATGGGCATTAAATAAAATTTTTCAGCATTTATTTGAGGATAGTACTTAATTATGTACACGGTTAGAAATCTTGGAATAAATTTTAAAACAAGCAAAGTATTACAAAGATTTTTAATACAATTTTGTTTAAATTTAATACTTTTGAATATATCACAAAATTTCGTGACACATTTTGTATTAAATTCTATTACAGTTCAAATATTAAAACGATATTTTATAACATTTGATCCTATCGCAAGTATTACATTTAGCTGATGTCGTTAAAATGTTCATGCAACCCTTGTATTGAAAGGGAACCCGGTTCGAATCCCAGTGGATACGACATATTTTTTTTTAAATTTTAATAAAAACGAGTATTAAATTTTAATACAAATTTGTATTAAAAATAAATTTTAATATCTAGACAGTATTGCATTTTAATACAATTCTGGTGTAGTCATATATGTAAGCCCAAAAGTATTAAAATTTATTCCAAAATTTCTAACCGTGTACATATGTATAATTCACCTAAAAACAAAACCTGCTATCTGATCAAAAATGCAAATATGACTTTTGGACAACTCTGGACTCTTCTCAACCTAGGCTATAAGAGTGCGCAAAAATTTGGTCCCAAACTTGCTCCAAACTGTTTAAATTAAGCTTTGAATAGCCAGTATGTTGCTTGAATTTCCATGTTTCTTAAATCTTCTGTATATTTACATATGCATGCAGTTGGGGTACTACTCGTATCAGACTACAGAAGTGAATAAAACGTTGGTCAAAGAAACCTATTTAAATGAGCCTCATTGGTAAATAAATAAACAAATAAATAAATATAAAAATAAATAATTAAGTGAACAAATAAATAAATATATAAATAAAAAAATAAATAATAGATATATAAATAAATAGAGTACCTAGAAGCCCACCAAGGTTCGGCTTTTTGTTTTGAAATTGATAAAGTCAAAAAAATACGCAAAATATTAAAAGAGTTGAAAGAGGTTAAAAAAATCGAAAAAGTTGAAAACTGTTGGAAATTGTGAGATAGGCTGAAAAATAAAATGTAATATGGAAAATGTTGAAAAGAAGTTAAAAAAATCAAAAAAAATATGGAAAACGTTTAAAAAAGCTTAAAATGTAGAAAAAAGCTGAAAAAAAATAGATACGGTAGAAAAATGTTGAACGAGGTTGAACAAATTTTGAAGCAGGTGAAAAGTCTGAAAGAGTCGAAAAACATGGAAAATGTTGTAAAAAGTTGAAATTGGTTGAAAAATGTTAAAATAGTTGAAAGAAACTCGAAAAAAGTTAAATGAGTTTGAAAAAATTGAAATAAATTGAAAAAGTCGAAATAATATGAAAAACGTTGAAAAAAGTTGAAAGAGATTGAAACAGTTGAAAAAGTTTGATAAACTCGAAAAAAGTTGAAAATCTCGGAAAAAGTTGAATGTGGTTGAAAAAGTCGAAAAAAATATGGAACATGTTGAAAAAAATTACATGGGTGTGGTGGTGAAAAAAAACCGCATGGTTTTGCAATTTCGAAATAGAAAATCGGTGTTTTCCAGTGTTTTCCGGTCAGTTTTCAAATTTTTATAATAAAAGAAAAGAATATATTCTTAGTCCCAGATTCGTATTCCTTGCCTGAAAGTAGCCCCTAAGCCACCTGTATTTGTTGGAAAATTCGATAACTCTTCTGACTTGCGCAATCCTTAAGATCAATATTTGCCTTCAAAATTTGACAACTTCAAACAGTCTTCGGATTCAATAGTAATGAAAATCCATTGAGGAGCTTTGCCAAAACTTGTAACGCTATAGATATCCGCTGACACATCGTGAAAAACATTTTATCAAACCACTCTAATGTGTGTACATAAATAGTACATCGTTGAAAAGGTTTTTTTTTTAGTACTTTGATAGTTACACCGATGCATTTAGATTATGGGTCCAACTGCTCATCACGTAGATTGCGTAGAGCCTAAACAACTTTTACACTGTTTTAGACCACTGATAAAGTTTTTGTGAATTAGCTTCCAAGGGCTACTAAGTCATAAGGTTGTATTACAAAAAATATCAAATTTCAAATGATATACATACATACATAAATATAATAAGCTTTAGTGCGAAAAACTTCGCACCGATACTTTTTTTTTATTAAATTATTTTCAATCTGTTCATTTTGACTCACAATAAACTACGAGGACTGAAAATTAGTCATCGGCCTAAGCAAGAAAAAAAAAACACTTTTTTGGATGAAGATTATTTTTTTTCGCAACATATTCTCTTTTTAACGCAATACCCTTAAACCAAAGGTCCAGTTTCTTGATGCCTTCCTTTTGACCTCTTCATTTTATTTAAACTTCTTTCCAATAAGCCATTCCTTTAAGTTTGGAAAAAGATAATAATCACAAGGGGCCAAATCCGAAAAATACACAATTTTCCAATGGCAACTGCGCTCTTGTGTACCGGAAAATAACTTTATCCTTTGCTCTGTTCGTTCGTTTCTGCTTCAAATCAGCATTGAATCAGTCCAGCTGCTCGGAATAATATTGTCCAGTGATCGTTTTGCCTTTTTCAGTATTATCGATGTGAGTTATGCCACCTACAAAAATACGTCGTCATCACCTTGTTGGCTGATCATCTTGGCCTTTTTCGTATCCGATTCCTCAGGAGAAGTTTACTGCTTCGACTTTTCCTTAGCCTCTGGTGTACTGTGGTGGATCAAAGTTTCATCCACAATTATGAAACGGCCAAAAAAATTCTGCATCTTCCGTTTAATTTTCAGCCCACCAACTCCTCGCATAATATCACATGAAAAATATACCATTAAATATATAGGTATGTAACTTTATAAAATGAGTATAATAATAAAATAAAATAAATTGAAATAAAATAAAATAAAATAAAATAAAATGACGATAAAATAAAGATACAATGGCCCATATTCATAGTCGCAAAATAAAGTTAAGACTTAGTTTTTACCCAAAATCGCAGATACAGACTGACCCCATAAAAAAAAGAAAAACTTGCATTAAATTATGAGAAAATTTTAAAAAATGATTACCCTGTGATATTGACACAAAATACTGAAGACACAGTGAACAAAGGGAATAATAAAAAAATCGAATTTATGAGGCAGCGTGGCGTAATGGTTAGGACTGTGAACTCATAGCCCTCAGGACGTGAGTTCGATTCTCGTAAATGTAAATGTTTTTTTTATTGATATCAATGAAAATAAATGTTACTTTAAAACCTGGTTGTAAATATTTAAAATCACGTTTTCCTGCTTTTAAATTTAAAACATGCTTATAGAAAAAAAGCATCTTTTCTGACGAGATAAAAATAACCCGAGTATATTAAAACTGAAATTCAGGTAATGTGATATAGTTCAATTTTCTCCACCCAGCAAAAACATTACATGTGTCTTTTGCAAGAAATTCTTAAAGAGGGATACAATGATTCAGACCTGAGTTCAATGTCTGCAATGCGATTTAATTTGGGCCCACAATGATTGTCTTCCAAGACGGCAAGCAAATTTTGTATGTGAGTCATCGGTCTGGGTTTAATATTTTCTGTTTTTCGCTTATTGATTCAGTTTAAATCTAGTTTCCTTTTTTATGGAAATTCTATTGAAAGATGTAATGTTATTGTATTATTAGTTCCTACTGTTTTAAACTTGTTATACTTTTCATGATGGTATATCACATTATCCGAACGCTATATATCACATTACCCGCCAATTTCATTAAGAGGTGTCACTTGGCTTTTTTCCATCTCATTGAAATAGCTTCAGATTCGCATACGCTATAGAGCTCCAAAGTTGTAATATACTGCAAAAAGCATCAACAAACCATAATACATAAAGAAGTAGAAGCTATGTTATAAAAGTTACGTGTAATTTAAGATACAAAAATACCCATATCACAATACCCGAAGTTACTATACATTTCAAATAGCGTTGCCATTGTAGCAGTTTTAACTGCAAAATCAAGTTTTTTAGACACGCTGACAGTTTTTTTTTTGCAAATCGCAGTTTTTTTTATGAAATTATGACTAAAAAAAAGTTATCAACTTTTAATACTCGTAACCACTGAAATTTTATATTTTCCAAAAATCTGGTTTATTTCGGAGGTAGAGGATTTTTTTTTAGATTTCTTTTTTTTTCAGAACTTGCAGTTTTCCCTAAAAAGATCCGTCAACATTGACTTCTAACAACAACGCAGGCTGTGTAAAAAATGATCAAATATTACAGCAGGTCTACTAAAAAAATTTGAATTGCTTGCCTTCGCAGAACAAACTAAAAACAGGCTACGCCTACAAAGTCACGGGCATTAGCTAGTAAATTAATATTTAGTTCAATATTCAATACATTGAATATTCTACGTTTAAAGTGAATAAAATTGTAAATCCATTTTAAAGTTCATATTTTCTGAATTTTCAAAAATATTAATTTATCAATGAAAACCCATAGTAAATTTAAATATTTGGAGAATATTAATATACTGTGAGCGTCAAAAGAAAGTAAACACCTCAATTACTCATATTAAAAGTTTTATAAAAATGAAGTTAGTAACACAAAATCAAAAATAAATATAAGGAATTCAAGAATTATTTAATAATAGCTGATTTCGATATAAACATTTAACAAAACTAATAAAAAAAATAAATTCACTTTAATTAGAAAAAGACGAAATTTTACGCGTCAAAAAAAATAAAGAGCAAACAGAACATCACTATAAAAAGTAAACCTGTTAAATATTTTAATATTTGGTTTGTTTTCCTTTGGCCTTAAGCACCTCGTTTAGTCTCCTTGGCATCGACTCGACAATTTTTTTTGTTACATCTGGACAGATTTCGCTCCATTCTACCCTAAGAGCCTTCGTTAAGCCTGCCTTGCTTGAGAAAACCTTTGTCTGACTTTTCTGTCAATGGTGTTCCCACAGATGCTCGATGAGGTTAATATTCGGGGACTGCGGCGGATGATCAAGTGTCTTAGGAGTCTTGTACAGTAGCCACACCTTTACAATTTTCGACGCATGCTTTGGATCGTTGTCCTTTTGGAAGATCCAGTCTCAAGCCAAGCCTAATTTTTCGACGCTAGGGTCAACATTGTCATTCAAAATGGCTAAGTAATTCATTTAGTTCATAGTACAGTCAATAACAACAAGATTACCAACACCTGTTGCCGCCATATAGCCCCAAACCATAACTGGGCCTCCACCGTGTTTGACAGTCACGCCATATTTTTGGGGGCCTTTTCGCTCCGAAAATTTCGAATTTGCTCTCATCTGTATAAAGTATGTTTTCCCAAAAATACAGAGCCTTATTTTTGTACTTTTTAGTATGGCTTCTTGCGTGGTATCCTTCCATGTCGTATGACAATGTCTCAAGTATATCTGGGCCTTACAATGGCATGCAGCAAAAAATTCTAGAGGTGAATCCGTTCATATTACCATACAATGACCTACGATCTTTTTGATTGGTTAAAAATTGTCAATTTGGCATTAAAAAAACGACCATTTTTTACCCCAAAAGCGTAATTTTTTTCAGAACTACGCCATTTTGTTAATTTTTAATGTTTTTCAAAGATCGTAGGTCATTGTATAGGAAATACCTTCAACTTTAATAACCTTTTTGAATTTTTTTGTTTCAACTACTCATTCGGTCGGAATCATGTCAGCAGTTGGGGAACTTTTTTTTTTGGCACCTCCGAAGACAGCACATAACTCCGTTATTTTTCAATTTTTTTGTAAAAAAAATCTTAAAAATATAATTGAAAATGTGCCTTAAAAATGTCCAAAAAATTTCAAAACATTCTAACGAGTACTTTCTTTTAAAAAAAATCGCGAAAATCACCTAATTTTTCATAGGTTACACTGGTATTGCCCCTTAACCAGTCCAAATTTTTGTTTTCATATGTAGCGTTGTTCATCAAATTTATGTATGGCGTCCAATCAATACTGGTTTTCCTCTTAGCTAGATTCTTCTAGGTCCTCACTTTGTACGAGAAAACCCCAGCAATTTAAAAGAATATTTCAAATAACTTTTTTTTTTAATGCAAACATCAAAAGTAGCAAAACCATACAAAAGTAGTACATTTAGAGTGAAAAGTAGCAAAGTAGCACAGCTTTGCAAAAGTAGCACTTTTGGTACTTTAGTATGCCATCTGGTAGCCCTATGTTGAGAGCCATCCCCCCGTTCTGCCAAATTCACACGCTCCCAAAATTTGTGGATGTCGGTCTCGCAAGAATATTTGTAAGTTGCTTTTACCTCTTTAAATTCCCATCGGCATCAAAATAACAACAAAAACAAACGCAACGGTTATTCAGTTGCGGTGTATTCAAATTAATGAAAGCGTCGCCTACTAAGCGATTGTCATGCTATCCTTGTCAATTTGCTTATGTTCAATAGAGAGAGAGAAGGGTAAAATTTTGCTAACTTCAGGGATGCTTAATAAAGCTAGCATGCAAACATACTTTTTATGTGCGTTACTCCATTGATGCATGCATGCTTTTTAAGTGTTTCGCCCTTTTCTATAAGTCTATGAATATAAAATGTAAAAAAGAAAAAGAAAAAATTTTTGGAGCATATTAGAAAATCCGTAATAGTCCGTCATAATCCGTCATGAGCCTTAAATCCGTTCAGAAATCGTTCTTGTTTATTATTTCCCCAAAAATCCGTTCAAAACGGATAAATCCGTGCATCTGACAGCACTGTTTTAAAGACACGCGTCAAAGGCGAAGGAAAAAAAAATCGCAATGAAGGTCCAGTTTCTGAAGTAAGTCTCAGCCCGAGAAGAAAATTTATAGTTATGAGTTTCTATGGCGTCATTGATAAACTGAATGTAGAGATGCGAAGAAGGGTGGGATATATATAAAGAAATAGCAGACAAATTTCTATTCCTGACTAAAATACCCAATGCCGATAAATTATGTGCCCCGCTCAAACATCGTAATACAGTCAGCATTGTAAAAATTTAGTAGACGTATTTCATTCGTTTCATTCGTATTTCATAAATAAAATAAGTTCCACTGATTTGCATCGCACAAGGTCATATCAAACTCACGCAAAATTGTACAAAATAATACACGATGATAAAATTAAATCAGCGTTACCTAATGTGGTCACAGCCCTAGTAGCATAATAAGATCTTAAAGCTTCTTTTACAGGCCTTTTAAAGACACGTAAAAAGGCAACTTATTATATTTATAAATTTTAGGTTTCTTGTTTTCGTAATATTTAATTAAAAATTTGCATTGATCATAACCGGTGCTGCCCAGAGAACCAGCAGGCGCTCAAAGAGCGTAAAAATGAGATCGAGAAGATGCTTAAAGAGCGCTAAAAATGGTTAACGAGCGTAGTTTTTCCAGTGTTTTCCGGTAAGTTTTCAAATTTTTATAATAAAAGAAAAGAATATATTCTTAGTCCCAGATTCGTATTCCTTGCCTGAAAGTAGCCCCTAAGCCACCTGTATTTGTTGGAAAATTCGATAACTCTTCTGACTTGCGCAATCCTTAAGATCAATATTTGCCTTCAAAATTTGACAACTTCAAACAGTCTTCGGATTCAATAGTAATGAAAATCCATTGAGGAGCTTTGCCAAAACGTGTAACGCTATAGATATCCGCTGACACATCGTAAAAAACATTTCTTTTTTAAACCGCTCTAATGTGTGTACATAAATAGTACATCGTTGGAAAGGATTTTTTTTTTTAGACTTTAATAGTTACACCGATGCATTTAGATTATGGGTCCCACTGCTCATCACATAGATTGCGTAGAACCTAAAAACCTTTTCCACTGTTTTAGACCACTGATAAAGTTTTTGTGAATTAGCTTCCACGGGCTACTTATGACTTATAAGGTTGTTACAAAAAATATCAAATTTCAAATGATATTCATAAATATAATAAGCTTTAGTGCGAAAAACTTCGCACCGATACTTTTTTTTTATTAAATTATTTTCAATCTGTTCATTTTGAGTCACAATAAACTACGAGGACTGAAAATTAGTCTTCAGCCTAAGCAAGAAAACATCACTTTTTTGGGTGAAGATTATTTTTTTCGCCCCTAGGCAGTTGCAAAACCTGCCGAACCCCCTCCTCAAAACTTCGTAATTTTTTCGAAAAGATTATCTTTTTTTTTCATTTTGATGAGCAAAACGAAAACGACAATGAGCTGAACGACATACACCTAGCAAAATGAAAAGTATATTGCAAAAGTTTTACAATCAATATAATACAAACATTTTTTCAAAGTTTCCGCCAATATTTGCCACCCTTTAAATCTCGCCGCCCTAGGCACGTGCCTACTCTGCCTGTAAGGTTAATCTAGCCCTGTCAATACCCTTAAACCAGAGGTCCAGTTTTTTGTTGCCTTCCTCCGTCGTGGCTGTCAAAATTTGGATTGGTTTCAAAGAAGACCTCTTCATTTTATTTAAATTTCTTTTCACTAAGCCATTCCTTTAAGTTTGGAAATAAATTAATAATCACAAGGTGCCAATTCCGAAAAATATTGTGAGTGAGAAACCAATTCGTACAATTTTCCAATGCGCTCTTGTGTCCTTTCTGCTTCAAATCAGCATTGAATCAGTCCAATTGCGACGAATAATATTGTCCGGTGATCGTTTTGCCTTTTTCTATATTATCGATGTGAATTATGCCACGGGCATTCCAAAAATACGTCGTCATCCCCTTGTTGGCTGATCATCTTGGCCTTCTTCGAACTCGATTCCTCAGGAGAAGTCTACTGCTTTGACTTTTCCTTAGCCTGTGGTGGATCACAGTTTCGTCCACAATTATGAAACGGCCAAAAAAAATTCTGCATCTTGCGGTTGAACATCGCCAAATACTCCTTCCATTTAATTTTCAGACCACCAACCCCTCGCATAATATCACATGAAAAATATACCATCAAATATGTATATAACTTTATAAAATGAGTATAATAATAAAATAAAATAAATTGAAATAAAATAAAATAAAATAAAATGACGATAAAATAAAGATACAATAAAATTAAAAAAGTAAGATAAAGTAAAAAAAAAAATACCTTTTATGTCCTGCACGCGTGAGGATCGAACCCAGGCTGGCAGTCTTGGAGTGCTATCATGACGCTCTGTAGTAAAATTTCATTAAACTTCAATTGCAACGCTATACTGTGGCGAAAGTGCGACAGACAAGAAGTAGAAGAGAGGAGAACAATATGTATTGCTTTCTTTTATATAAATACATATCAGGGGAAATCTCATGATACGTGGACGATTGTGTGCAGAGATCTCGGTGTTATAAAAAAGCAATGCATTGCAAAGCACTGCACCTCCGATTTGCAAATACTGAATTGAAGTAAATTTCAGTTTTCAATACCGAACGCATAAGTTAATAATTTATTCTCTGAAGTTGACAAAATGGTGAAACGCATATTCCATTTCATTTCCATGAATTGGCCCAATACTGTTTCAGCGAGCTGGCCAATAGCTTAAGACTTTGAGGAAGTTATAAATTGGCTCTGATGCATGGAAAAATATGTAGTTGTCGAGTATGGCAGTCAACAAAAGAATGTTCTCATAGGTTACCTGGAGGAATTAGTTATTGAGGGTATTCCTGAAAACGCGAAATCGCCTCGAAAACTGCGAAAACTGAGCACTTTTTCGAGCCTCGAAAATTAAGGAAAGTATGCACAATCCTCGAAAATTTTCGAGGCAAATTAGTTGAGCAAGTAGCCTCGAAAAGTCGAAAAGTGAATCAGTGTTGCCGTTTGTCGCAACAGTTTACTGCTAATTTGAAATTTTTCTTTTAAATGAATTAAATCAATTTATTTTTTTCACTATTTTACGGCAACAAAATTTTACTATTTTTCAACAAAATCAGCAATAGCTAAAATAGTGAACATTTTGTTTGAAACACTGCGACACGGCAACACTGATCAAACTGTCAAATTGCCATTGCTCAATCATTTACGCGTTTGAATTGATAGGGGTGTTCCCGAAAACAAGATCGAAAACTTTCGAGCTTTCGCACTTTTCAAGTTTTTGCGTTGAGAGGAATACCCTTACTAATTCAAAATTTATTTTGTTATCTCCGCGCTAAAAAAAAAATTACAGCGGGCAGTTAGTTAACAAGGTACAGAATAGATCTATTTCCTTTTGGTACCGGAAACGAGACCTGGAATCTAAAAAATCACAAAGAGATGATGCTTTGTAAATGAACTCCTTCTTTTGTCAAAAAGTTTACATTTCATGGGATTTCCCATATAAAAAGCAAGCAATGGGCTGCTCTCGTAGTATAAATTTTCTTGCCTTTAAAAAAGTCTCTCTTTTTCAAATCCCATTATATACAAAATGTATATCTTTTATGTAACTGTACATTTTTAAAATTAAACAGGAAAAAGTTTAAAAAACTAAAAGTGAAATCAGAAAAAACAATCAAATATTCAGTTTAAACTTTAAACTTTCAAATATTTACAGAATATGAGCGAAAATAGGGTTGGTCTAATATTGGTTTTGTTTTGAGCACACTATCAAAGAAGTAGGTACTTCTTTGCACAGCGTATACAGCAGCTGGCTTGGTAAACATTTAACCTTGGATTTGAACCAGTTTTTCTGGCAATAAGAAACCCAGTGAGAAACAAAGCGCTTTGCTAGTATGGTGACTTTATTTCTGTTGTCTGTTCTCGATTTTCGAATTTATTTAAATTGTTTGCTTTTTAATTTTTTGTTGAATAAATGGAAATCCATAAGAGCAAACAGTGTGATTTTGGCCCTCGTTCTGAATGCCATCGTAATCGAATTTTTGTTGTTAATTTTTTTTTGCCAATGCTGATTGGATTTGAATTTGTATATGTAAATGATCAAAGACCAGCCGAATATTGAAGATTCACATGCAAATCCGTGCTGTGAAAAAAATGGTATGTAATGATTTTTAGAAAAATTCCGACTACGTTGAAACTTAAAATAAGGATCTTTCTTTTTTGATTTGTTAAGTATATGCCGGTAAGGATTTAATGCAATATTACAGGACTAAGGCTTTGTTCGAAAAAAAAACTCACCTAACTAATTAAATTTTTGGCGATTGTCCTTAAGAAATATCACCTACACTTTAATATACTGCAAAGAAAAATAAATTTCTCTCACAAACAGTTAAAATATTTATCAATAAAAAGAATATTAGAGGGTCGCAAAAAACCATCTGATTTATGCTTTGAACACAATTACAGCGGTGGCGGTAAAGCGGCGACGAATATTCGCTGTCAAAAATTATAACATACTTGATCATGTGAAATTGAACAGAATTGCGGCGTACGACTGTTGAGCTGCGACGATTCGCCGTCGATTTAGATTTAATTCTATTTCACCGTCCGATCAGTGTTGCATTTCTTTGTCATTCTCTTTGCCAGTACGATTTTCTCAGCAAAATTTATTGTTTACAAATTTTGTTTTTCTCACTCTCTTTTCCTTATAGGATTCTCTCACAAGAAATCAGACGTGAAAAGCAGTCGCCGCCGCAATTGTGTTTGTTCAAACGATTTTTCGTCGCGTTTTTTTTTTTTGACAGCGAATATTCGTCGCCGCTTTACCGCCACCGCTCTAATTGTGGTCAGGCTATTACTTCTCGTCTTTTAGCTTTTGTGCCATTTTTCTTAAGGTAATTAATTGACTCAAAGTGACTTAAGAAAAACCCTAAACTATCGTCCAAAATTCTTGTGCTCTCCTAATGTGTAGCCAAAATTGTTATGATATAATAATTTCTGGCAACTTTTAATTCATTTGATGCAAAAAAACAGCCTAATTTCTCATTGGGTGATTTTTTTCGTTCATCTTGTCACACAGCTTATAATTCGCAATAACTTTTTTGTTGTTGGCAAGCAATATATAGCATCTCTCATGTTAGTACTTTCGGTGGTCTCGTGTTCAATTGAAAGTAAGGGTTGAATGCATTCCCTAATTGTTGCTATTATTAATTTGAAAATTGAAAAATTTTCTCTAACAGTTGAACAAACAAATCAGATGAAATTATTAACTCATAAAGTTTTATAGAATTGTGACACTCATAACTACTTATGTGTTGTGTCATAAACCTAAAAATTTGTTGGGGATGTAATTAAATTGAGTTGCACACTTACTTAAACTTACCTCTTTGGTTAAAATATTACGCTGAGGGGTATATCTCTATGTCGTTATAAAATTTGTCGTAATAAATTATGTATCAAATGAATGGGGTGATCTTTGACGCGTAATAAATTGTTCAATGAGGGTGGAATAAAGGGGTCAGCTCACAAAAGGAAAAAAGCATCTTAACCGTGTTGCAATTCCGCTTCGCATCATGAGAAGTCAAAAACGGTTTCGAATAGAACACAAATCTGTGCCCAACCGACCACTTTTTTTTTTTAATTTTTTATTTAGAAATTATATTTACTAGCGCTGACGGTATTTTCCTTTTTATTTCAAATTGTTCTACCACTCATACCAACACTTTCTTTCCACTTTTTAGTCTTTGGGTTTTAATTTCCCCCCGACAAAACAATGTTGCTGTGGATACCTTACTTCAGGTGTCAATATTATTCTATCATTAAAAGGGATATGGGCTTAGGATTACGCTTTTTTAGCGCTTTGCATGATTTTTTTTGGCAAGGAAGGAATGTATACATTAGGGTGATTCAAATTTTTTATTTTTTGTTTTTTTTAAGGTGCTGTTGCTTAAAAAGTAAGTTTATGATATGAAGAAAAAGCTCACGAAAATTCAGATCTGTAACTCAATTTTATAAGGTGGCGCCGGAGCCTGTTAGTTTTACATGTAAATTGTATGGAAAAATTATTTTTTTCAAAAAAGGTGTCTAAATGAATAGGTGATTAGTGCTGTTGAGCTGAAAAGGGTCGTTTTTCGATGTAATTTTTTACGCTGAATCCGAATCTGGCCTCAGAATTGACCCATCATGTCGGAATCCTGAAATATTTGAGGCTAAGTACCTAAAACATTATGTTTTTTGTCTACTTTCGAGGCCATGTATAGGATTCAAAGAAAGTTGATATGCTTATTTTTAACAAAAGCATCATTTAGTACCATCCTTGCCCTTTAAAATGAGCTTTCAAGTGGTGATCTGTGATGCTTCCTTGCAAAGTTGCAGCCATTTCAAGGTGACATGAATTTGAAACCCGTTGGTTAATATTGTTGAGTTGCAACCCATTGTAGGGGATCCAATTCATGTCACTTATCCGCTGACACATCGTAAAAAACATTTCTTTTTTAAACCGCTCTAATGTGTGTACATAAATAGTACATCGTTGGAAAGGATTTTTTTTTTTAGACTTTAATAGTTACACCGATGCATTTAGATTATGGGTCCCACTGCTCATCACATAGATTGCGTAGAGCCTAAACAACTTTTACACTGTTTTAGACCACTGATAAAGTTTTTGTGAATTAGCTTCCAAGGGCTACTAAGTCATAAGGTTGTATTACAAAAAATATCAAATTTCAAATGATATACATACATACATAAATATAATAAGCTTTAGTGCGAAAAACTTCGCACCGATACTTTTTTTTTATTAAATTATTTTCAATCTGTTCATTTTGACTCACAATAAACTACGAGGACTGAAAATTAGTCATCGGCCTAAGCAAGAAAAAAAAACACTTTTTTGGATGAAGATTATTTTTTTTTGCAACATATTCTCTTTTTAACGCAATACCCTTAAACCAAAGGTCCAGTTTCTTGATGCCTTCCTTTTGACCTCTTCATTTTATTTAAACTTCTTTCCAATAAGCCATTCCTTTAAGTTTGGAAAAAGGTAATAATCACAAGGGGCCAAATCCGAAAAATACACAATTTTCCAATGGCAACTGCGCTCTTGTGTACCGGAAAATAACTTTATCCTTTGCTCTGTTCGTTCGTTTCTGCTTCAAATCAGCATTGAATCAGTCCAGCTGCTCGGAATAATATTGTCCAGTGATCGTTTTGCCTTTTTCAGTATTATCGATGTGAGTTATGCCACCTACAAAAATACGTCGTCATCACCTTGTTGGCTGATCATCTTGGCCTTTTTCGTATCCGATTCCTCAGGAGAAGTCTACTGCTTCGACTTTTCCTTAGCCTCTGGTGTACTGTGGTGGATCAAAGTTTCATCCACAATTATGAAACGGCCAAAAAAATTCTGCATCTTCCGTTTAATTTTCAGCCCACCAACTCCTCGCATAATATCACATGAAAAATATACCATCAAATATATATGTAACTTTATAAAATGAGTATAATAATAAAATAAAATAAATTGAAATAAAATAAAATAAAATGACGATAAAATAAAGATACAATAAAATTAAAAAAGTAAGATAAAGTAAAAAAAAAAAATACCTTTTATGTCCTGCACGCGTGAGGATCGAACCCAGGCTGGCAGTCTTGGAGTGCTATCATGACGCTCTGTAGTAAAATTTCATTAAACTTCAATTGCAACGCTATACTGTGGCGAAAGTGCGACAGACAATAAGTAGAAGAGAGGAGAACAATATGTATTGCTTTCTTTTATATACATACATATCAGGGGAAATCTCATGATACGTGGACGATTGTGTGCAGAGATCTCGGTGTTATAAAAAAGCACTGCATTGCAAAGCACTGCACCTCTGATTTGCAAATACTGAATTGAAGTAAATTTCAATTTTCAAAACCGAACGCATAAGTTAATAATTTATTCTCTGAAGTTGACAAAATGGTGAAACGCATATTCCATTTCATTTCCATGAATTGGCCCAATACTGTTTCAGCGAGCTGGCCAATAGCTTAAGACTTTCAGGAAGTTTTCAGGAAAAATATGTAGTTGTCGAGTATGGCAGTCAACAAAAGAATGTTCTCATAGGTTACCTGGAGGAATAAGTTATTGAGGGTATTCCTAAAAACGCGAAAACGCCTCGAAAACTGCGAAAACTGAGCACTTTTTCGAACCTCGAAAATTAAGGAAAGTATGCTCGAAAAGTCGAAAAGTGAATCAGTGTTGCCGTTTGTCGCAACAATTTACTGCTAATTTGAAATTTTTCTTTTAAATGAATTAAATCAATTTATTTTTTTCACTATTTTACGGCAACAAAATTTTACTATTTTTCAACAAAATCAGCAATAGCTAAAATAGTGAACATTTTGCCTAAAACACTCCAACACGGCAACACTGATCAAACTGTCAAATTGCCATTGCTCAATCATTTACGCGTTTGAATTGATAGGGGTGTTCCCGAAAACAAGATCGAAAACTTTCGAGTTTTCGCACTTTTCGAGTTTTCGCGTTGAGAGGAATACCCTTACTAATTCAAAATTTATTTTGTTGTCTCCGCGCTAAAAAAAAATTTACAGCGGGCAGTTAGTTAACAAGGTACAGAATAGATCTATTTCCTTTTGGTACCGGAAACGAGACCTGGAATCTAAAAAATCACAAAGAGATGATGCTTTGTAAATGAACTCCTTCTTTTGTCAAAAAGTTCACATTTCATGGGATTTCCCATATAAAAAACAAGCAATGGGCTGCTCTCGTAGTATAAATTTGTTTGCCTTTAAAAAAGTCTCTTTTTGAAATCGAATTACATATGTATGTATATGCAAAAAGTATATCTTCTGTGTGATTGTCAGCGTTGCCATTGTAGCAGTTTTAACTACAAAATCAAGTTTTTTAAACACGCTAGCAGTTTTATTTTGTAAATCGCTGGTTTTTTTATGAAATTATGACTAAAAAAAAGGTCATCTACTTTTAATAACCACTAAAATTTTATATTTTCCAAAAAATCTGACTTTTTTCGGAGGTAGCAGTTTTTTTTCAGAATTTGCATTTTTCCCTAAAAAACATCTGGCAACATTGGTGATTGTACAAAAAAAGTTGAAAAACTAAAAGTTCAAACTTTCAAATATTTACAGAATATGAGCGAAAAACCTTTGTTGTTTTGAGCACACTATGATTTGCGCATACGCAGCGTGTACAGCAGCTGGCTTGGTAAACATTTAACCTTGAATTTGAACCAGTTTTTCTGGCAACAAGAAACCCAGTGAGAAACAAAGCACTTTGTTAGTATAGTTAGTGCCTTAATTTCTGTTGTCTGTTCTCGATTTTCGAATTTATTTAAATTGTTTGGCCCATATTCATAGTCGCAAAATAAAGTTAAGACTTAGTTTTTACCCAAAATCGCAGATACAGACTGACCCCATAAAAAAAAGAAAAACTTGCATTAAATTATGAGAAAATTTTAAAAAATGATTACCCTGCGTTATTGACACAAATTATTGTAGACACAATGAACAAAAGGAATAATAAAAAATTGAATTTATGAGGCAGCGTGGCGTAATGGTTAGAACTGTGAACTCATAGCCCTCAGGACGTGAGTTCGATTCTCGTAAATGTAAATGTTTTTTTTTATTTATATCAATGAAAATAAATGTTATTTAAAACCTGGTTGTAAATATTTAAAATCACGTTTTCCTGCTTTTAAATTTAAAACATGCTTATGAAAAAAAAGCATCTTTTCTGACGAGATTCGAACCCCCGACCTGATGGCTATGAGTTCACAGTCCTAACCATTACGCCACGCTGCCTCATAAATTCAATTTTTTTATTATTCCTTTTCTTCATTGTGTCTACAATAATTTGTGTCAATAACGCAGGGTAATCATTTTTTAAAATTTTCTCATAATTTAATGCAAGTTTTTCTTTTTTTTAATGGGGTCAGTCTGTATCTGCGATTTTGGGTAAAAACTAAGTCTTAACTTTATTTTGCGACTATGAATATGGGCCTTTGCTTTTTAATTTTTTGTTGAATAAGGCTAAGTTTACACGAGCGTTTTGTCAACGCGCGTTAGCTATTGCGTTTTTTCAACGCAGGTTTTGGTACTTTTCACACGGCAGTCGATGCGCGTTATTTATTCGTACAATAATCGTCATTTCTCCAAAATTATTGGTAATTTTTCAAAATTTTGCGTACCATTATTGTAGACCAGTGAAGGGCACTTAGTGCCTCAATTTCCTCACATTGCTCTAACCGTTATTCGACGCACAACCAAGCGAAAAAAAATTCCCAGAATTTTAACGCTATCGAGACACAAAATTCGCAGAATTTTAACGCTATCGAGGCACAAAATTCGCAGAATTTCAACTTGACTTGAATTCAAATGAAAACAAAAACAAAACTCAAAGGCATAAATGACGGCGCCGCATTGTGTCTTGACGAATGTAGCAATTGTTTTTGTTTGTAGTGTAATTTGTTTTTTTTGTGCTAATGGCAATTTTGGAAATGAAAGTAAAAAAAACTTTAAAACTTCGTTTGTTGTTGCTTGATGTTGTTGTTTTCCTCTTTTGCTATATTTTTGTGCCCACCGCTGTTGTAGACCATTAAATTATTTTTCTTATGACACCCATACTACTGATATCTATTCATGAGCTTACAAACAAACGAAAATACAGCAGAGAACCAATGCGCGTTTTAGCATAACACCGACGTTGACAAAACCAACGCGCGTTCAACGCAACGTTGATGGTGTAGCTTGCTGCATAGAGTTGTATGTTATGCTGAAACGCGCTTCAGCTAACGCGCGTTGACAAAATTCTCGTGTGAACCGAGCCTAAATAGAAATCCATAAGAGCAAACAGTGTGATTTTGGCCCTCGTTCTGAATGCCATCGTAATCGAATTTTTGTTGTTAATTTTTTTTTGCCAATGCTGATTGGATTTGAATTTGTATATGTAAATGATCAAAGACCAGCCGAATATTGAAGATTCACATGCAAATCCGTGCTGTGAAAAAAATGGTATGTAATGATTTTTAGAAAAATTCCGACTACGTTGAAACTTAAAAAAAGGATCTTTCTTTTTTGATTTGTTAAGTATATGCCGGTAAGGATTTAATGCAATATTACAGGACTAAGGCTTTGTTCGAAAAAAAAACTCACCTAACTAATTAAATTTTTGGCGATTGTCCTTAAGAATTATCACCTACACTTTAATATACTGCAAAGAAAAATAAATTTCTCTCACAAACAGTTAAAGTATTTATCAATAAAAAGAATATTAGAGGGTCGCAAAAAACCATCTGATTTATGCTTTGAACACAATTACAGCGGTGGCGGTAAAGCGGCGACGAATATTCGCTGTCAAAAATTATAACATACTTGATCATGTGAAATTGAACAGAATTGCGGCGTACGACTGTTGAGCTGCGACGATTCGCCGTCGATTTAGATTTAATTCTATTTCACCGTCCGATCAGTGTTGCATTTCTTTGTCATTCTCTTTGGCAGTACGATTTTCTCAGCAAAATTTATTGTTTACAAATTTTGTTTTTCTCACTCTCTTTTCCTTATAGGATTCTCTCACAAGAAATCAGACGTGAAAAGCAGTCGCCGCCGCAATTGTGTTTGTTCAAACGATTTTTCGTCGCGTTTTTTTTTTTTGACAGCGAATTTTCGTCGCCGCTTTACCGCCACCGCTCTAATTGTGGTCAGGCTATTACTTCTCGTCTTTTAGCTTTTGTGCCATTTTTCTTAAGGTAAATGACTCAAAGTGACTTAAGAAAAACCCTAAACTATCGTCCAAAATTCTTGTGCTCTCCTAACATGAAGTCAAAATTGTTATGAAATAATAATTTCTGGCAACTTCCAATTCATTTGATGCAAAAAAAAACAGCCTAATTTCTCATTGGGTGATTTTTTTCGTTCATCTTGTCACACAGCTTATAATTCGCAATAACTTTTTTGTTGTTGGCAAGCAATATATAGCATCTCTCATGTTAGTACTTTCGGTGGTCTCGTGTTCAATTGAAAGTAAGGGTTGAATGCATTCCCTAATTGTTGCTATTATTAATTTGAAAATTGAAAAATTTTCTCTAACAGTTGAACAAACAAATCAGATGAAATTATTAACTCATAAAGTTTTATAGAATTGTGACACTCATAACTACTTATGTGTTGTGTCATAAACCTAAAAATTTGTTGGGGATGTAATTAAATTGAGTTGCACACTTACTTAAACTTACCTCTTTGGTTAAAATATTACGCTGAGGGGTATATCTCTATGTCGTTATAAAATTTGTCGTAATAAATTATGTATCAAATGAATGGGGTGATCTTTGACGCGTAATAAATTGTTACAATGAGGGTGGAATAAAGGGGTCAGCTCACAAAAGGAAAAAAGCATCTTAACCGTGTTGCAATTCCGCTTCGCATCATGAGAAGTCAAAAACGGTTTCGAATAGAACACAAATCTGTGCCCAACCGACCACTTTTTTTTTTAATTTTTTATTTAGAAATTATATTTACTAGCGCTGACGGTATTTTCCTTTTTATTTCAAATTGTTCTACCACTCATACCAACACTTTCTTTCCACTTTTTAGTCTTTGGGTTTTAATTTCCCCCCGACAAAACAATGTTGCTGTGGATACCTTACTTCAGGTGTCAATATTATTCTATCATTAAAAGGGATATGGGCTTAGGATTACGCTTTTTTAGCGCTTTGCATGATTTTTTTTGGCAAGGAAGGAATGTATACATTAGGGTGATTCAAATTTTTTATTTTTTGTTTTTTTTAAGGTGCTGTTGCTTAAAAAGTAAGTTTATGATATGAAGAAAAAGCTCACGAAAATTCAGATCTGTAACTCAATTTTATAAGGTGGCGCCGGAGCCTGTTAGTTTTACATGTAAATTGTATGGAAAAATTATTTTTTTCAAAAAAGGTGTCTAAATGAATAGGTGATTAGTGCTGTTGAGCTGAAAAGGGTCGTTTTTCGATGTAATTTTTTACGCTGAATCCGAATCTGGCCTCAGAATTGACCCATCATGTCGGAATCCTGAAATATTTGAGGCTAAGTACCTAAAACATTATGTTTTTTGTCTACTTTCGAGGCCATGTATAGGATTCAAAGAAAGTTGATATGCTTATTTTTAACAAAAGCATCATTTAGTACCATCCTTGCCCTTTAAAATGAGCTTTCAAGTGGTGATCTGTGATGCTTCCTTGCAAAGTTGCAGCCATTTCAAGGTGACATGAATTTGAAACCCGTTGGTTAATATTGTTGAGTTGCAACCCATTGTAGGGGATCCAATTCATGTCACTTATCCGCTGACACATCGTAAAAAACATTTCTTTTTTAAACCGCTCTAATGTGTGTACATAAATAGTACATCGTTGGAAAGGATTTTTTTTTTTAGACTTTAATAGTTACACCGATGCATTTAGATTATGGGTCCCACTGCTCATCACATAGATTGCGTAGAGCCTAAACAACTTTTACACTGTTTTAGACCACTGATAAAGTTTTTGTGAATTAGCTTCCAAGGGCTACTAAGTCATAAGGTTGTATTACAAAAAATATCAAATTTCAAATGATATACATACATACATAAATATAATAAGCTTTAGTGCGAAAAACTTCGCACCGATACTTTTTTTTTATTAAATTATTTTCAATCTGTTCATTTTGACTCACAATAAACTACGAGGACTGAAAATTAGTCATCGGCCTAAGCAAGAAAAAAAAACACTTTTTTGGATGAAGATTATTTTTTTTTGCAACATATTCTCTTTTTAACGCAATACCCTTAAACCAAAGGTCCAGTTTCTTGATGCCTTCCTTTTGACCTCTTCATTTTATTTAAACTTCTTTCCAATAAGCCATTCCTTTAAGTTTGGAAAAAGGTAATAATCACAAGGGGCCAAATCCGAAAAATACACAATTTTCCAATGGCAACTGCGCTCTTGTGTACCGGAAAATAACTTTATCCTTTGCTCTGTTCGTTCGTTTCTGCTTCAAATCAGCATTGAATCAGTCCAGCTGCTCGGAATAATATTGTCCAGTGATCGTTTTGCCTTTTTCAGTATTATCGATGTGAGTTATGCCACCTACAAAAATACGTCGTCATCACCTTGTTGGCTGATCATCTTGGCCTTTTTCGTATCCGATTCCTCAGGAGAAGTCTACTGCTTCGACTTTTCCTTAGCCTCTGGTGTACTGTGGTGGATCAAAGTTTCATCCACAATTATGAAACGGCCAAAAAAATTCTGCATCTTCCGTTTAATTTTCAGCCCACCAACTCCTCGCATAATATCACATGAAAAATATACCATCAAATATATATGTAACTTTATAAAATGAGTATAATAATAAAATAAAATAAATTGAAATAAAATAAAATAAAATGACGATAAAATAAAGATACAATAAAATTAAAAAAGTAAGATAAAGTAAAAAAAAAAAATACCTTTTATGTCCTGCACGCGTGAGGATCGAACCCAGGCTGGCAGTCTTGGAGTGCTATCATGACGCTCTGTAGTAAAATTTCATTAAACTTCAATTGCAACGCTATACTGTGGCGAAAGTGCGACAGGCAATAAGTAGAAGAGAGGAGAACAATATGTATTGCTTTCTTTTATATACATACATATCAGGGGAAATCTCATGATACGTGGACGATTGTGTGCAGAGATCTCGGTGTTATAAAAAAGCACTGCATTGCAAAGCACTGCACCTCTGATTTGCAAATACTGAATTGAAGTAAATTTCAATTTTCAAAACCGAACGCATAAGTTAATAATTTATTCTCTGAAGTTGACAAAATGGTGAAACGCATATTCCATTTCATTTCCATGAATTGGCCCAATACTGTTTCAGCGAGCTGGCCAATAGCTTAAGACTTTCAGGAAGTTTTCAGGAAAAATATGTAGTTGTCGAGTATGGCAGTCAACAAAAGAATGTTCTCATAGGTTACCTGGAGGAATAAGTTATTGAGGGTATTCCTAAAAACGCGAAAACGCCTCGAAAACTGCGAAAACTGAGCACTTTTTCGAACCTCGAAAATTAAGGAAAGTATGCTCGAAAAGTCGAAAAGTGAATCAGTGTTGCCGTTTGTCGCAACAATTTACTGCTAATTTGAAATTTTTCTTTTAAATGAATTAAATCAATTTATTTTTTTCACTATTTTACGGCAACAAAATTTTACTATTTTTCAACAAAATCAGCAATAGCTAAAATAGTGAACATTTTGCCTAAAACACTCCAACACGGCAACACTGATCAAACTGTCAAATTGCCATTGCTCAATCATTTACGCGTTTGAATTGATAGGGGTGTTCCCGAAAACAAGATCGAAAACTTTCGAGTTTTCGCACTTTTCGAGTTTTCGCGTTGAGAGGAATACCCTTACTAATTCAAAATTTATTTTGTTGTCTCCGCGCTAAAAAAAAATTTACAGCGGGCAGTTAGTTAACAAGGTACAGAATAGATCTATTTCCTTTTGGTACCGGAAACGAGACCTGGAATCTAAAAAATCACAAAGAGATGATGCTTTGTAAATGAACTCCTTCTTTTGTCAAAAAGTTCACATTTCATGGGATTTCCCATATAAAAAACAAGCAATGGGCTGCTCTCGTAGTATAAATTTGTTTGCCTTTAAAAAAGTCTCTTTTTGAAATCGAATTACATATGTATGTATATGCAAAAAGTATATCTTCTGTGTGATTGTCAGCGTTGCCATTGTAGCAGTTTTAACTACAAAATCAAGTTTTTTAAACACGCTAGCAGTTTTATTTTGTAAATCGCTGGTTTTTTTATGAAATTATGACTAAAAAAAAGGTCATCTACTTTTAATAACCACTAAAATTTTATATTTTCCAAAAAATCTGACTTTTTTCGGAGGTAGCAGTTTTTTTTCAGAATTTGCATTTTTCCCTAAAAAACATCTGGCAACATTGGTGATTGTACAAAAAAAGTTGAAAAACTAAAAGTTCAAACTTTCAAATATTTACAGAATATGAGCGAAAAACCTTTGTTGTTTTGAGCACACTATGATTTGCGCATACGCAGCGTGTACAGCAGCTGGCTTGGTAAACATTTAACCTTGAATTTGAACCAGTTTTTCTGGCAACAAGAAACCCAGTGAGAAACAAAGCACTTTGTTAGTATAGTTAGTGCCTTAATTTCTGTTGTCTGTTCTCGATTTTCGAATTTATTTAAATTGTTTGGCCCATATTCATAGTCGCAAAATAAAGTTAAGACTTAGTTTTTACCCAAAATCGCAGATACAGACTGACCCCATAAAAAAAAGAAAAACTTGCATTAAATTATGAGAAAATTTTAAAAAATGATTACCCTGCGTTATTGACACAAATTATTGTAGACACAATGAACAAAAGGAATAATAAAAAATTGAATTTATGAGGCAGCGTGGCGTAATGGTTAGAACTGTGAACTCATAGCCCTCAGGACGTGAGTTCGATTCTCGTAAATGTAAATGTTTTTTTTTATTTATATCAATGAAAATAAATGTTATTTAAAACCTGGTTGTAAATATTTAAAATCACGTTTTCCTGCTTTTAAATTTAAAACATGCTTATGAAAAAAAAGCATCTTTTCTGACGAGATTCGAACCCCCGACCTGATGGCTATGAGTTCACAGTCCTAACCATTACGCCACGCTGCCTCATAAATTCAATTTTTTTATTATTCCTTTTCTTCATTGTGTCTACAATAATTTGTGTCAATAACGCAGGGTAATCATTTTTTAAAATTTTCTCATAATTTAATGCAAGTTTTTCTTTTTTTTAATGGGGTCAGTCTGTATCTGCGATTTTGGGTAAAAACTAAGTCTTAACTTTATTTTGCGACTATGAATATGGGCCTTTGCTTTTTAATTTTTTGTTGAATAAGGCTAAGTTTACACGAGCGTTTTGTCAACGCGCGTTAGCTATTGCGTTTTTTCAACGCAGGTTTTGGTACTTTTCACACGGCAGTCGATGCGCGTTATTTATTCGTACAATAATCGTCATTTCTCCAAAATTATTGGTAATTTTTCAAAATTTTGCGTACCATTATTGTAGACCAGTGAAGGGCACTTAGTGCCTCAATTTCCTCACATTGCTCTAACCGTTATTCGACGCACAACCAAGCGAAAAAAAATTCCCAGAATTTTAACGCTATCGAGACACAAAATTCGCAGAATTTTAACGCTATCGAGGCACAAAATTCGCAGAATTTCAACTTGACTTGAATTCAAATGAAAACAAAAACAAAACTCAAAGGCATAAATGACGGCGCCGCATTGTGTCTTGACGAATGTAGCAATTGTTTTTGTTTGTAGTGTAATTTGTTTTTTTTGTGCTAATGGCAATTTTGGAAATGAAAGTAAAAAAAACTTTAAAACTTCGTTTGTTGTTGCTTGATGTTGTTGTTTTCCTCTTTTGCTATATTTTTGTGCCCACCGCTGTTGTAGACCATTAAATTATTTTTCTTATGACACCCATACTACTGATATCTATTCATGAGCTTACAAACAAACGAAAATACAGCAGAGAACCAATGCGCGTTTTAGCATAACACCGACGTTGACAAAACCAACGCGCGTTCAACGCAACGTTGATGGTGTAGCTTGCTGCATAGAGTTGTATGTTATGCTGAAACGCGCTTCAGCTAACGCGCGTTGACAAAATTCTCGTGTGAACCGAGCCTAAATAGAAATCCATAAGAGCAAACAGTGTGATTTTGGCCCTCGTTCTGAATGCCATCGTAATCGAATTTTTGTTGTTAATTTTTTTTTGCCAATGCTGATTGGATTTGAATTTGTATATGTAAATGATCAAAGACCAGCCGAATATTGAAGATTCACATGCAAATCCGTGCTGTGAAAAAAATGGTATGTAATGATTTTTAGAAAAATTCCGACTACGTTGAAACTTAAAAAAAGGATCTTTCTTTTTTGATTTGTTAAGTATATGCCGGTAAGGATTTAATGCAATATTACAGGACTAAGGCTTTGTTCGAAAAAAAAACTCACCTAACTAATTAAATTTTTGGCGATTGTCCTTAAGAATTATCACCTACACTTTAATATACTGCAAAGAAAAATAAATTTCTCTCACAAACAGTTAAAGTATTTATCAATAAAAAGAATATTAGAGGGTCGCAAAAAACCATCTGATTTATGCTTTGAACACAATTACAGCGGTGGCGGTAAAGCGGCGACGAATATTCGCTGTCAAAAATTATAACATACTTGATCATGTGAAATTGAACAGAATTGCGGCGTACGACTGTTGAGCTGCGACGATTCGCCGTCGATTTAGATTTAATTCTATTTCACCGTCCGATCAGTGTTGCATTTCTTTGTCATTCTCTTTGGCAGTACGATTTTCTCAGCAAAATTTATTGTTTACAAATTTTGTTTTTCTCACTCTCTTTTCCTTATAGGATTCTCTCACAAGAAATCAGACGTGAAAAGCAGTCGCCGCCGCAATTGTGTTTGTTCAAACGATTTTTCGTCGCGTTTTTTTTTTTTGACAGCGAATTTTCGTCGCCGCTTTACCGCCACCGCTCTAATTGTGGTCAGGCTATTACTTCTCGTCTTTTAGCTTTTGTGCCATTTTTCTTAAGGTAAATGACTCAAAGTGACTTAAGAAAAACCCTAAACTATCGTCCAAAATTCTTGTGCTCTCCTAACATGAAGTCAAAATTGTTATGAAATAATAATTTCTGGCAACTTCCAATTCATTTGATGCAAAAAAAAACAGCCTAATTTCTCATTGGGTGATTTTTTTCGTTCATCTTGTCACACAGCTTATAATTCGCAATAACTTTTTTGTTGTTGGCAAGCAATATATAGCATCTCTCATGTTAGTACTTTCGGTGGTCTCGTGTTCAATTGAAAGTAAGGGTTGAATGCATTCCCTAATTGTTGCTATTATTAATTTGAAAATTGAAAAATTTTCTCTAACAGTTGAACAAACAAATCAGATGAAATTATTAACTCATAAAGTTTTATAGAATTGTGACACTCATAACTACTTATGTGTTGTGTCATAAACCTAAAAATTTGTTGGGGATGTAATTAAATTGAGTTGCACACTTACTTAAACTTACCTCTTTGGTTAAAATATTACGCTGAGGGGTATATCTCTATGTCGTTATAAAATTTGTCGTAATAAATTATGTATCAAATGAATGGGGTGATCTTTGACGCGTAATAAATTGTTACAATGAGGGTGGAATAAAGGGGTCAGCTCACAAAAGGAAAAAAGCATCTTAACCGTGTTGCAATTCCGCTTCGCATCATGAGAAGTCAAAAACGGTTTCGAATAGAACACAAATCTGTGCCCAACCGACCACTTTTTTTTTTAATTTTTTATTTAGAAATTATATTTACTAGCGCTGACGGTATTTTCCTTTTTATTTCAAATTGTTCTACCACTCATACCAACACTTTCTTTCCACTTTTTAGTCTTTGGGTTTTAATTTCCCCCCGACAAAACAATGTTGCTGTGGATACCTTACTTCAGGTGTCAATATTATTCTATCATTAAAAGGGATATGGGCTTAGGATTACGCTTTTTTAGCGCTTTGCATGATTTTTTTTGGCAAGGAAGGAATGTATACATATGTTATAATTTATTATACATATCAATCATTGTAAATTTTTTAAAGATTTTCTCCGGAAAATATGACCCCACCCAGCCGTCACACATTGGAGGTCATTATCAAACGCAGCTGTTTGCGTACATTCTGAAGGTCACAGTTTTCATCTGAAATCAATAGGTTTCAAAAATTTCCTTTAATGACATGTCTTTCTTCTATATATGTATATGAACTCAACTTTTCCTGAAATGATTGAAAATTACATATTGTTTATGCAAAGCATCATTTTTTAAACTTTTTTTGCAATAAAAAAATACGTAACAGTGATATAACTCCAAATTAAAGTTCATATAAAGCGTAAATATATAATGAAACTATCTATCAATTTTTAAGATTATTGGTTAGAGATTTTTTGAGTTAGAGCGTAGGTCGCAAATAACTCATTTAAAAAAACAATAACCGCTCCGGTACCCCACGGAACAAAAACCGCTCATAACGTCAGAAAAAATTTAAATTTTTATTTGAAACTTTGGAAACATATTTTGGAATAGTTCTACTAACAATTCATAGAATAAAAAATTAAAGATTATTTCTCAACCTAATATTTCTTGCTTTAAATGCCTCCCGGTAGAAATTTACTGACAGTTGTACGATGCACTTTGTATGCGTACCGTCAGTTCCAGATTAGCCCATAAGCAAATTAAGCAATTGGGGGCACCATAAACAGCACCAAAAAAATATCTGCTCGCACATGTTTGAAAACCCGCGCGTTTAAATTGACTAATGACCTAACTAGAAATTTAGGTTTGTTTTCAAAATGCAGAGGCCAGTCATGTGACAATGCCTTAAATATATCTGGGCCTTACAATGGCATGCAGCAAAAAATTCTAGAGGTGAATCCGTTTACAATATACATACATATGTCCATGCGCTGTCGATTGTTGCCTATCAGCTGTAAATTTTTTTTCATTAGTCTAAATCTACAATTTTTTTTTGCTTCTGGCGGATATTAAAAAATCACCTAGAAAATGATTATGTATTGACATCTCTATTAGACAAAAGATGGGAAGCACACGCTAAGGTAATACCTACTATTTCAGAGACATATAATAAAATTATAGATGCGTTAGACGTTATATCTGTGGATGACATGCAAAAGGGAGAAACCAGAAGAGAAGCAGGTTTTGTCAGATAAACTACAAGAATTAGAGTTCGTACTTGTGGTCATGTGAAACAAAATTTTGAAAACTTTCCGAAAAGTCAGCAAGGTATTCCAAGTCCCGAAAGTCACTCTAGAGATGTGCGCCAATCTTTACAAATCGCTCCTCGATTTTTTAAAAAATTTACGAGGCGTCTTTGATAATTTAGAAGCTCACGCAAAAGAAAAGCTACCAGATGTGAATTTTAAAGACACGCGTCAAAGGCGAAGGAAAAAAAAAGTCGCAATGACGGTCCAGTTTCTGAAGTAAGGGTCAGCCCGAGAGGAAAATTTAAAGTTATGAGTTTCTATGGCGTCATTGATAAACTGAATGTAGAGATGCGAAGAAGGGTGGGATATATATAAAGAAATAGCAGACAAATTTCCATTCCTGACTAAAATACCCAATGCCGATAGTCAGTATTGTAAAAATATAGTAGACGCATATCCACAAGATCTTAATACCGATTTAGACACCGAAATTCAGCAGTTTCATTCGTATTTCATAAATAAAATAAGTTCCAGTGATTTACATCGCACAAGTTCATATCAAACTCACGCAAAATTGTACAAAATAATACACTATGATAAAATTAATAATATCAGCGTTACCTAATGTGGTCACAATCTTGCGTATATTTTTGTATGACTCGATGCCCTAGTAGCATCAGGGGAAGTTATGAAGGCAAAAATCTAGCTTACAAAACAGTGATGTCTTTTAAATAGCTGTGTATCAAAATTAATAAGATACTTCACCTTTGTAGTGATATTTGGTATTATAATATCTTACTAGAATAAGACATAAAATCATGATAAAGAGACCGCATGTCTCTTATGTCTTAATACTGTAGCCATATAAGTCACTTAAAAAACGTGACGTCTTATGTTCTTAGAGTCACAATATTGTCCATTTTTTCGACGCTTTACCAAAACAAATGAGAGAAAGATATGATTCGCCTTTGACATTTAATATAATATATGACTAGCCTACTAGGCTAGTAGGTAGCGCGCAGGACTATGAGTCGCTGCGACATGAGTAAATGTAAATCGTAAGTAAAAGTTAAATTTGGTAATAAAATTAAATATTATAATAAAGTTCTACAATTTGCATATTAAATAATTTGATAATATAATAAAATTAAATATAATAAATTTCGGATATTGTTTTAAGTGTTTTTAATGTGTCTTTTAAACAGGTCAGAAATATACTTTACCTAGTCTCTGAAAAGATAACTATGAGGGGAAAGTGTCTTTATACTTCATACGCCAAATGGCTCTTATAAGCCCCTATAAAGAATTTATATATATACACACCTGCTCAAAATAATAGGTACACCTATGAGTTTTTAGTTTAAGATCTATTACAAAAATATTTGGGCAATTTAGAGGAAAAATCCTAGTGGCATCGTGAAGTACATAATTTGGAAGCACTATATTCAGTAAAACAAATCATATGATTCCCTTAAATTTCAAGCATTTCTACTTACTGTGCATAGTTAAAATATTTGCCTGCTCAAAATAATAGGTACACCTGCACTATGATTCAAATTTTTGTTTGAAAGTTTTTGTTTTTAATTCTTTTTTATGTTTTCCTTAGAAACACGTTAAGTTTTCTTTAATGAAACCTTAAAATGCAGTGAATCGACAGCAAACATTTTAGTTGAGATGGGTCGTAAGCCACATTGCTCTGCTGAGGAACCGAGACTGACCTTAATATTGAAAAAAAGGAAGAAAATCTTTTCAATGCGTTGGCAGGTTGCTAAATAGATCTCACAATTTTACGAGAAATGTATTTAAAAATAAACAGTAAAAAAATCTCGTGGTAGACCACCAAAAACCGCTCCAAGAGTTGATCTTCATATAGAAAATAGCCACAATTAAATCTTCAAAGACATTTTTAGCAGAAATTGGGAATGTGGCTAAGTAGTACTCAAACAATTCGATAACGTTTACTAAAGGCTAACATACCTGGGCGCATAGCTAAGAAAATTCCTTTGTTGCGGAAAAAAAATTTTAGCATGAGGCTAAACGTTGATACTTTCAGTGAATTATTACTGTTAACTCTTAAACATTTCAAGACTAAGAACAAATCAAGGACACTTTAAAGCTTCGATAGCACGCTCTTATTTTTTAGTATCGTTGCATAGTCTGAAAATTTTTAATATTCCTATATTGTCGTAAACTACAAGATCCAACACTACGAATCTCTTCAGCCTGTACTCATGTCGAGCAAATTATCAACCTGTTTTCACAAATGCGAAAAAATTAAACGCCATTTGATAATATTTTTAATGAAGAACCTTCAATCACTGTTGAGTTAGACACTTAATTGATTCTTCCCCGCTCGTAAATAAATAAATAATAAAAAGAAAAATATACCCAACACTGAGTGTATAATGACTTTATCATTCCGTTTGTAATGCATAGATGCTGTTTAAGGAAAAAAATACGACTTTATGAAACATTTTAGCCTTCATCGTTTATTTTCAGTTCACTTCAAAAAAAAACTTGATTTCCGAAATGTAAGTCCTCTTCGTTTTTTTTTTAAATTCTCAAAAAAACTTTGATAAATACATATAAGAATTTTCGAGGCCGGTCCGATCGTGGAGAAGCTAAGTTCAAAAAAAATTTTTTTTTTCAAATTCCGCGTTCCGACGTAATTTGACCAACAAATATTCTTACATTTACATATCTATTTAGTTATATTGAAAATATTGCAGCGATTTTAATGAAACTTGGTGATTTTTTGCAAATATGAGCAAAATTAGGTTTTGGCTAGGATTAATCTTTTAAGTTTCAATCATTTAGAAATCGAGATTTTGCTGAGACCTACACTGTATTGTTTTAATGATTTTTTTTATTTATTTTTTTGCTTATTTGATAATTGTCTTATTGTATTGCCACTCATTTACTTCAACTTAAATGTAATTTTTCTTATATTTTTACCTATATTTTTATCTTTTATTTTTGTGAAAAATATCCTAATTAAATAGTGTGTCTTAAATTAGTGATTAAATTCTGTTATTACCCCACAACACTTTATATATTCCAGAATTATGTTTGAAATGGCATTTTGAACTATGTTATTTACTTTTATATTAAATGCCATACTCTTTTTATGATACAAATGCTATTATGAATACTTGAATTAAATCGTTTGTAAAACATAAAATTATTGTATCAAAAAAAGGCATAAATAATGAAATGAAAAAAATGATTCCAGCTTTCAAAGTCTCTCACAAGGGCGTGGGTAGCCCACAATATTTATAAACGTATATTTAGAGAACTAAAATCGAAGTCGATATAAAATTTTACAAGGCAGATGTATTTGCTATAAGATATCTTATTACAAAAATTTGGCATAATACCACCACAGGGCGTGGCGACTCTCATACAAGTAAAATACGTTAAGTGGCATATCTATCAAAATATGTGAGCAATCATACTAAAATTTGGCTTAAGAGGTTTATTTATGGAAAGCTATTTCTGAATTAAAATCAGACTTGGTTGTACCAGTAGGTGTGTCACCGCCCTAAATTTTAAGACTAATTACGGCATATATCGCAAAATATACAAGCTATTGTGCTAAAATTCGGTATGCGGATGTCGATCACGAATAAAATTTATTTAATATCTAAAAGTAGGCGCCATTGAAGAAGTGGGCGTGGGATATTTCGACTTTTTAATTTCTTTTCGATATTTTCCAACATTTTCCATATTATTTTAACTTTTTCCAAGCTTTTAACTTTTTATAATACGTATTTTTTCTTCTTTTTCAAACTCTTTCAACTTTATTCGTCATTTTCTTTATTCAAATTTTTCATCGATTTTGAACTGTCTCAACATTTTTCAACCTCTTCAATTTTTTGAGAGTTTTTCAACCGCTTTCAATATTTTTCATCATTTACCATATTTTTTCGACATTTTCAATTTTTCAACATTTTTCAGCACTTTCCTTATTTTTTCGACTTTTTCAATTTCTTCAAACAGTCTTTTGCAACGGTTTCAAACTTTTCAAACTTTTTCAATCTTTTTACATTTTTTTTCGACTTATTCAAGCTCTTCAACGTCTTTTTAATATTTATTTAAAAGGTACTTTCAATGCAGTGTTAGGTATGTGAGTTTCGGCACGACCGAATATTACTAGTTTTAATTTATTTTTATTCCACATTTCTTTCTCAAATGTTTCAGAGCCGCAATATTCTATCCTTATTTGGATCATAAAATTTTAGAATTAAAATCAAAATTCCAGAGTACATTTTTGAGCATTTTACCCTTAGAACGTTTTATACCGGTAGTCACTCGATGAGGCATGTCGAAAAAATCATAGGGGCTGCTCTCACTTACGAAAGTGATTTAAATTGAGCGCTAATCCGAAATTAAATTGTGTCATCAGCATTGTTGTAAAACCGATTTCAAAGATACTTTGAATGCAATGAAAGCATTACCCATTACACTAGTTTACAATTTTGGGCCTCATTTCGAGATCTGGTTTCTCATAGAAGTTTTGCTATGTATTTTGGGGCGTAGATTCCAAAAATGACGACCATTTTTTTTTTCTTAAGGATCGTTAAGAAAAACCCCTTTGTTTTGCACTTTTTTCGTTTATTTGGTCATATTTCTATCAATTTTTTTCGACCTAAATCGGTTGCACACTATTCAAAAATTAATTTTATCTTCTGTCTAACGGTTTGCTATTCAAGAGAATAGGATAGGATTTGATGGAGTTACAAGCGGTCATATTCCAGAAAGACTGACTTTTTTTGGTTTTTTCAAAAAAGTCAAAGCCTTTGTTTTTTATATTTTTAATATTTAGGATGAAAATCTATTTTTTAACAAATATGTATTTTAAGTATATGTTTGCTCAAATCGGAAACAAAAAGTTAAAGTTAATCAAAAATCAATGAACGGTTTTTGGATTGAAACGGAGCAATTGAAATTTTGTGACTTTTTTGAAAAGACCAAAAATGCCACTCTGAACGCTTGTAACTCCATCAAATCCTATCCTTATCTCATGAACAGCAATCCGATAGACAGAAGATAAAATTAATTTTTGAATAGTGTGCAACTGATTTAGGTCGAAAAAAAATTCATAGAAATCTGACCAGATCAAATAAATGAAAAAAGTGCAGAAGAAAGAATTTTTTGGGGATATCTCGAAAACTATTCTCAAGAAAAAAAAAAAAATGGTTTTAATTTTTGGAATCTACGCCCTTAAATACATAGCAAAAAGTATATGAGAAATCAGATTTTTTTTTGTAAAAGGTGTTATCAAAACCAAAAAAAAAAAACAAATGGAAACGTGCTTCCAATGCATCACATTTCTACTGCAAGTATTTGCCACAATTCCAGCAGAACAAAGTTTTTTTGTGTTAAAATGATTGAAATTGTATTGTATTTAAGGTCTACAATGACAGAAGATTGCTTGAATGGATTGGCTCTGGAAAATATTCATAAAGAAATCTGTATCAGCTCAGCTGAAATTGTTGAATTATTTTGCCAGAAGAAACCTCGCCGACTTGAAACCCTTGACTGGACTACTGATTAGATTGTTGTAATATGTCAAAAAATATAAATATTGCTCGTTGAAAAATTTAATTAATTTAATAATTTAAGAAAAAATTTAGCCCCACCCTCAAGAAAATTCTGGATCCGCCACTGGTCAGGACATAATATTTTCGCCTCCGTGTTAATGTTTTTGAAGTGAAAACTTCTTATGGCACGTTGTGCGGCTGAGGAAAAAAGTATAATTTCGCGACACCGACCGTCATCGGGATTACCCGTCATGAATGCGATAGTAAAATTTGAATGTTCTTTGAAGACTTGGGAAACGAACTCGATTTCGGAATTTTGAAGACTTGGGAAACGAACTCGGTATTGGTATTTTGAAGACTTGGGAAACGAACTCGATTTTAGAATTTTGAAGACTTTGGAAACGAACTCGATTTCAGAAATTTGAAGACTTGGGAAACGAACTCGATTTCAAATTTGGAAGACTTCGGAAACGAACTTAATTTTGGAATTTTGAAGACTTGGGAAACGAACTCGATTTTAAAATTTTGAAGACTTGGAAAACGAACTCGATTTCAAAAAATTTATAAAACGTTGCCTACTTTTAGGTGCTATTAATAATTTGCCCCTAAAAGTAGGCAACACTTTCTGACAAATTTCAAAAAGAACGCCTAAAAGTAGGTAACGACAGTATGACAGTATTTACATTACTATCAGTGTACCACTCACACGGTCAGTATTGTTTATTGTCAGTAATCAGTTTTTTTGACATTCGACTGGTGAAGGTGCGAACTATGCTCCGGCTACATGACCGACAGCCGAAAATGGCATGCCACTTTTTGGGGCAGATTCCATCCAAACTTACTGGAAATACTGGACAAAATACTGTCAGTAATACTGATCGTGTGAGGGCCGCTTAATACTGATGGTGTGAGGTGAATACTGACAGTTCATCAGTATTATTTGCACAGAAAAGTGGCCAAAACGTGGCATGCCACTTTTTGGGGCAGATCCGGCTGAAAGTTGGTCAGAGGGTGCAAGTAGGCACGGGACGGCAAAATCCTAGGAGGGGGCGTGGCATGCCCCATTTTGTGGCAGATACACGATGAGGCAGCGAAACTTGAAAGAAACTTGAAAAAGTTCCTCTTTCAGTGGCATGGAACATTGCGTCCAAGGGTATGGTCGTCCGATGCCTAGCTGGAGGCGTGGTGCAAGTTTGGATGGAATCTGCCCCAAAAAGTGGCATGCCATTTTCGGCTGTCGGTCACGTAGTCGGAGCATAGTTCGCACCTTCACCAGTCGAATGCCAAAAAAACTGATTACTGACAATAAACAATACTGACCGTGTGAGTGGTACACTGACAGTAATGTAAATACTGTCAGTAATCTTGATCGTGTGAGGGCCGCTTTACTGTCAGTATTTAAAAACTTCGTCAGTAATATCCGATTTTTTTATCAGTCATCAGTATCGTTTTTCTATACTGACAGTACTCACCTCATACGATCAGTAATACTGTCAGTATGCAAAATACTGTAAGTAATACTGATCGTGTGAGGGCCGCTTAAGGGTAAATTATTAATAGCGCCTAAAAGTAGGCAACGTTTTTTGAAAAAATTGGCCCATGAAAGTATGCAATTTTTTGGAAAAAATTTTTAAATTTGTAGCATACATATGTTGACTTCCTGTTAGTTGTTGCTCAGTCAGCAAATTTTTCTCTGCTAGCGCAGCCGAAAGCAGAGCCAGCAGCAAGCAAATTTGGTTTTTTGAAAAACTTTAAAACGTTATATCTCGGCTAATACTAAACCGATTTAGACAAATGAGGTGTAATAGTTTTTTTAAGAACAAGCAGATTTTTTTGAAGTCATTTTTATTTTGATAAACTGTCACTAGATGGCGTTTTAAGCAGTTTGAATATTCTAACAGCCAGAACTCGGCAACGAATAAGCCGATTTTGATAAATGTGGTGTCATAGTGTCTGTTAGAAGAAGCAGATTTTTATCTTAAGTTTAAGAAAAATTATGTTTAAGCTATTTAGTCACAGGTCCAGGTACTTTTTTTACCTAATTTTTTCTTATACTTACATAATTCGCAATGATGTGTCTTACTGCAATCAGAATAAATTTTTGATTTTAAACATAAGGAGTACTTAGCTCAAATTTAATTATTCACAGTTGAGGCTACTAAGCCGAATATACTTCTTCCAGCAATTTTTGAAGTGAAAACTTCTTATGGCAAGTTGTGCGGCTGAGTAAAAAAGTATAAACTCGTGACACCGACTGTCATCGGGATTCCCCGTCATGAATGCGATGATAAAATTTGAATGTTCTATTGTTTCTTTTAAATACAAAATATTCCAAGTGGAAGACAAAAAGCAAAGCATACACACTAACTGACACATTTAATTCTCATTCAACGATTGTTATGCTTACATGTTTGTTTCTTTCAATGTCCGCGTTGTTGCGTTGACAAATTGAGAATGAGAGCGAGAGTAAAATTTGAATACATATTCCGTTTTTGTCTTCCATTGCAGTGCCATATAAAAAGAAAACGCACACATACCAATTAACCCACTAACTTGCCATTAAACGATTTGTTTTCACTTCTGTCGGCACTCCCGGAGTGCAACCCGCCGTTTTTTTTTTTTGTGAATCTGAAGTGAAACTCTTTGCTTTTAGGCCATCGCACAATCCTTTCTGAATCATTACCAAATAAATTGATCTTAGTTTCATCACTTCATAAGATATTACGCCACTTTTTCTCTCCTTCAGGTCATGACCAGTTTCTGTGATCCTTGCAAAACTAAGTCTCATGCAAAAATTTTTTTCCCGCAACAAAGGACATTCTTAAGCTAAGTGCCCAGGTATGTTGGCCTTTGGTTAGTGCTCAAACAATTCGACGTCGTTAACTAAACTCCAAATTTCTGGCAAAACTGTCTTTGAAGACCTAAATGTGTCTATTTTTTCGAAAGTTAAAATATGAAGATCATCTCTTGGAGCGGTTTTTGGTGGTCTAACAGGAGATTTTTTTACTGTTTACTTTTATATACATTTCTCATGAAATTGTGAGATCAATTCAGCAACCTGCCAATGCATTGGAGAGAGTTTCTTGATTTTTTTCAAGTTTAAAGTCAGTCTCGAATCTTCAGCAGAGCACTGTGACTTACGACCCATCTCAACTAAAATGTTTGCTGTCAATTCACTGCATTTTAAGGTTTAATTTAATTAATTGAGATAGAGGAAATTTTCTTAGTACATTTTTTATATGATTGAACTAAGATACCGGCATTTGGAGCATTTCATTAGACGCGTAATTTCTTAAGCTAACTGATGCCATAGCAATCTCGAATATTTTTTTTTTTTTGAGATACGTCTTTTTCGCTTAGTACGGCAGTATAGTGCTTCCAAATTATGTACTTGACGATGCCACTAGGATTTTTCCTCTAAATTGCCCAAATATTTTTGTAATAGAGCTTAAACTAAAAACTCAAAGGTGTACCTATTATTTTGAGCAGGTGTGTATGTATAACACGATGTTTTTCTATTTGTCTTTAAAATTCCTGTAAAAGAAGCTATAAGACCTTTTTATGCTACTAGGGTGCTTGAAATTAAATTCTTCTTTTGTCAAAAAGTTTACATTTCATGGGATTTCCCATATAAAAAGCAAGCAATGGGCTGCTCTCGTAGTATAAATTTTCTTGCCTTTAAAAAAGTCTCTCTTTTTCAAATCCCATTATATACAAAATGTATGTCTTTTATGTAACTGTACATTTTTAAAATTAAACAGGAAAAAGTTTAAAAAACTAAAAGTGAAATCAGTTTAAACTTTAAACTTTCAAATATTTACAGAATATGAGCGAAAATAGGGGTTGTCTAATATTGGTTTTGTTTTGAGCACACTATGCTTTGCGCATACACAGCGTATACAGCAGCTGGCTTGGTAAACATTTAACCTTGGATTTGAACCAGTTTTTCTGGCAATAAGAAACCCAGTGAGAAACAAAGCGCTTTGCTAGTATGGTGGCTTTATTTCTGTTGTCTTTTCTCGATTTTCGAATTTAGTCAAATTGTTTGCTTTTTAATTTTTTGTTGATTAAGTGGAAATCCATAAGACTAAACAGTGTGACTTAGGCCCTTGTTCTGAATGCCATTGTAATCGAATCTTTTTTGTAAATATGAATTTTTCCAAAGCGGATTGTATTTGAATTTGTATATGTATGCAAATGATCAAAGACCAGTCAAATATTGAAGATTCATATGCAAATCCGTGCTGTGAAAAATTACGATATATAGAAAAATTCCGATTACGTTGAAACTAAAAATAAGGATCTTTCTTTTTTGGTTTGGATTTAATGCAATATTACAGAACTAAAACATAGTTCAGCAAAAAAAAAATTCACATAGAAAATCTCAAAGACAAATTAAATTTTTGGCGATTCGTCCTTAGGAATTAACACCTACACTTTGATATACAGCAAAGAAAAATAAATTTCGCTCACAAACAATTAAAATATTTATCCATGATCTGAAAATAACAAGTAAAAATTGATAGAAAAAATATTGAAGAAAAAAATTTCTTATTGTTATTTTTTTTTTACAAAATGGCGGCTGTGCAGATTACCGTGAACCGCTTTTTCTAAAAGGCCTTCCCCGGCGGATAGTAAAAGTCTCGTCCAACTCCACCTATAACAAAAAAAAATATTTTTTTTATTATCTACATGAGTTTTGCTGTTGGAGTACACATGATTATATGTTTAGAATTTTTTCCACAAAAAGTCGTTAAAATCGTGTGTACTTAACAGATATTCAAACAATGAAGCTAATGTTAAAATTTCAAGTCAATCGGATGTAAGCTTTTTGAGTTCCACTGTCCGTCGATTTTGAAAACATGGTTTCGAGAAAAACGCGTTTGAAGTTTCAAAATGCTATACATCTTCATCAAAGTTTTTTGGAAAAAATTGATTTAAAAAAATTTTGAGTTTAAATCGGTACTTGGGCGTTGTAGATTTTGATTCTAGGATTGCTTTGGCATGATTTTATCCAATAAAACAAAATGGAAAAATAAAAAAAAAAAAATAGGGAGACATAACCCTTTAAGGTAAATGACTCAAAGTGACTTAACAAAAATCCGAAACTATCGTCCAAAATTTTGGTTCTCTCTTAATATGAAGTCAAAATTGTTATGAAATAATAAAATCTGGCGACTTTCAATTTATTCGATGCATAAAAATATCCTAATTTCTCATTGGGTAATTTTTTTCGTTCATTTTGTCACACAATTTATAATTCGCAATAACTTTTTTGTTGTCTGCAAGCAATATATAGCATCTCTCATGTTAATACTTTCGGTGGTCTCGTGTTCAATTGAAAGTAAGGGTTGACTGCATTCCTTAATTGTTGCAAAACACAATGATACAAAATGAATATTTGAAAATTAAAAGTAAACGATATTCCCTATCGTTACTTGGTCATGTACAATTGTTGGAGTTCTTTCTCTAACAGTTCAACAAACAAAACAAATGCTATTAACTCATAAACCTAAAAAATTTTGAGGATGTATTTAATAGGATGACACTCGTAGTCTACCTTTGTCGTAACAAACAATTACACATAAGGTAGATTATGTCATCTTAACAAAAGGAAACGCAACTTAACCGTGTTGCAAATCCGCTCATCATTGAGAATTAAATACGGTTTCGAATAGAACACACTCTGTGACGACCATTTTTTTGAACCCTCTTTTTACTCGGTACCTTTTTACACGATTTTGAAATAGCACGGTTCAAAAATAAGAGCAAATAAACTTTTTTGCACGAATTTTTTTTCTAGGAATATCAAAAAAGATTTTTTTTTTTAATTTTAATTCTAAGTTGTACAGCAAAGTTATGTATACAGCAACAACAATACAATTGGGGGATTACCCGAATGTTGTAATCAGTTTTTTATTTCATTGCACTTCAACTTGAACACAGCGTTAGGTTATTCAGTATTTATTTTGTGTTAAAGCGTTTAGTTCGTAGTTTCAAATGTTGATGTTCAAATTAAAGTTTTTTTTTAATTTGATGGTGAAATTTAAAGTATAATTTGCATTCATGTTAATATTTTACTACTAATAAAGATAATGTTTAAGTATTCGGCTTAGATAAGTTCTATAAATATGTAATATTATTTTACATCTTTGTTTTATTACACACCCGATTAATAAAATGCATAAACAGCAACAAAATATACCGAAGAGAGAGCAATTTCGTTAGAAAACAAAATAAAAATCTTACTGTCTAAAGAGAGGCAAAGGTCCCACATCTGTTGGCGATTTTTTTGGTTTAAGTGAAGCGACTATAAGGACAATAAAAAAAAATTAGAATTCTATTCGACAACCAATAGTTTCTGGATCGAAACTAGGGATGCCAACACTCAGGGTTTCGCCCGGAGACTCAGGGTTTTGAGTATGATTTCCGGGTCTCCGGGTTCAAAGTCAATCCCTCCGGGTTGAATATCATTTTTGTCGACCGCAACAAAAAAAATCGAATCTAAGTCCGCAGTTTTCCCGAATGTCAAATTCTGATAAATTCAAAGAAAAAAAAAAACGAAAAAAAACACAAACTATAAAATAACACAGGGCAACAATGATTTTGTTGCCTTACTTATCCGAAGGTTTTGACGCGCTGAACTCGAATCCAAGCTTAGAATTTCTCAAATAGCTCCGGTTTTCGAGATTTTCTAAGTGCGAAAATCACGATTTTTCGAGATATCTTGGGCAAATTTATATAGAAACATATTTTTTTTTTGTGAATCCATTAATGAGCTTCGAAAGAACTACTCTTCCTCTTGAAAACTCACTCGGAATTATATCGATATCTTTTTTGCTTTTCAAAGTATCCTAAATTGAAAATTATTATATAGGTCTGCATACAAACTTTTGTGTGTAAATTTGTATGAAAAATTTGAAAAAAATATATCGATATGATTCCAAGCGTGTTTTGAAGAGGAAGTGCATAGCTTTTATAAAAAGCGGTATAAGTTGGGAGCCCCTGAATGGATATTAAAAATATGGATGTCATAAGAAAGATAATTGAATTTCCTACTATACTGGTAAGACTAGTTTTGAAATTTAGCCTATAGTTTTGGATACATGAAAATTTTTCTGAAATTTTTACCAATAACATTTTTAAAAAACTTGGTAAAATTAAAAAAAATCTATACAAATTGTACATCATTTTAAAGCAAAATAATGAAGCATTCCTATCATGCTAAAAAGTATAAATTTTTAACACATTTTTTTGAAAAAATAACGTTTTGCTAAAAAAATAATTAGTCAAAATTTCAGGCCATTAAATTATCTTTCTTATGACATCCATATTTTTGATATTCACTCAGGGGTTCCCGGTCTCACCGACAAAAACCACTAAAAAAAAGAACAAAACACAAACTAGCAACGATCTGCTTGCACCGCCAACAACAAGAGTATTGGTCAACCGAAAGGTATACAAGAAGCGGAAGGTCTGAAAGCTTAACTTTTGTATTCATAAAGCTTTAAGTAAGTGTTCCGTCTGTGAGACCGCATGTTAGTAACGGAAGGTTAATAGAATTTCAGCCACCCCCCTAATTGAATCTCCGGGTCAGACAACAGTCCGTGTTGGCAACCCTAATCGAAACTCAGTTCTAAAACATCTTCTTATAGTCGAAATCGTGTCTTAGAGAAAACGGAAACACATATGGTATCTTGGATGGAAAATTTAATGAAAAAAAGAATACATATTGATGGAAAAACTTTAAAAAGTAAAGCTATTGTTTTAAGTTTTCTAAAAAATATGGAGTTCATTCATTAATTTTTTACACGGTTTTTGGGAAAGTTTTTTCATCCTACACGATATTTTAAGGTTGTGGAACATATCCCCAAATTTACCATATATCGCATGTATTTTTTTACACGATTTTTTTTTTGCACGGTTTTCTAAGGAACGTATCTACCGTGTAAAAAGAGGGTTGGGTGTACTTCTATACGCGTGTGTGTGCTTTGTTCTTTGTCTTTCACATGGATTATTTATGGAATAGAACGAAACATTCAAATTTTACTTTCGCTCTCATTCTCAATTTGCCAGTTTAGAGTAACTTCGGATTTTGTGATATGGTCATGTAATGTGATATATCATATATGCCATCATATTTCCTTAAATAAGCAATTCTCGACAAAATTTTTTTGACAACATAGCATTAACGAAAAAAGATATGTGCTGCAAGGTTTTGTGCGTTCGCATTCACTGTTTTTGGTCTCAGTGCGTTGAAATTAATTTAGCCACAAGTCGAGATTTTATTTGTGTGCATTTCATGAGTGAATTAAGCCCAAAATAAAGTAAGTATTATAGCCGAAGTACTAAAATTTGTTGGTAGATAAATATAATTTGTCATAAATAATGTGAATTCTTTAATTGCTGAAATGTGTTTTAATAAAAATAACCCGAGTATATTAAAACTGAAATTCAGGTAATGTGATATAGTTCAATTTTCTCCACCCAGCAAAAACATTACATGTGTCTTTTGCAAGAAATTCTTAAAGAGGGATACAATGATTCAGACCTGAGTTCAATGTCTGCAATGCGATTTAATTTGGGCCCACAATGATTGTCTTCCAAGACGGCAAGCAAATTTTGTATGTGAGTCATCGGTCTGGGTTTAATATTTTCTGTTTTTCGCTTATTGATTCAGTTTAAATCTAGTTTCCTTTTTTATGGAAATTCTATTGAAAGATGTAATGTTATTGTATTATTAGTTCCTACTGTTTTAAACTTGTTATACTTTTCATGATGGTATATCACATTATCCGAACGCTATATATCACATTACCCGCCAATTTCATTAAGAGGTGTCACTTGGCTTTTTTCCATCTCATTGAAATAGCTTCAGATTCGCATACGCTATAGAGCTCCAAAGTTGTAATATACTGCAAAAAGCATCAACAAACCATAATACATAAAGAAGTAGAAGCTACATATGTTATAAAAGTTACGTGTAATTTAAGATACAAAAATACCCATATCACAATATCCGAAGTTACTATACATTTCAAATAGCGTTGCCATTGTAGCAGTTTTAACTGCAAAATCAAGTTTTTTAGACACGCTGACAGTTTTTTTTTTGCAAATCGCAGTTTTTTTTATGAAATTATGACTAAAAAAAAGTTATCAACTTTTAATACTCGTAACCACTGAAATTTTATATTTTCCAAAAATCTGGTTTATTTCGGAGGTAGAAGATTTTTTTTTAGATTTCTTTTTTTTTCAGAACTTGCAGTTTTCCCTAAAAAGATCCGTCAACATTGACTTCTAACAACAACGCAGGCTGTGTAAAAAATGATCAAAAATTACAGCAGGTCTACTAAAAAAATTTGAATTGCTTGCTTCGCAGAACAAACTAAAAACAGGCTACGCCTACAAAGTCACGGGCATTAGCTAGTAAATTAATATTTAGTTCAATATTCAATACATTGAATATTCTACGTTTAAAGTGAATAAAATTGTAAATCCATTTTAAAGTTCATATTTTCTGAATTTTCAAAAATATTAATTTATCAATGAAAACCCATAGTAAATTTAAATATTTGGAGAATATTAATATACTGTGAGCGTCAAAAGAAAGTAAACACCTCAATTACTCATATTAAAAGTTTTATTAAAATGAAGTTAGTAACACAAAATCAAAAATAAATATAAGGAATTCAAGAATTATTTAATAATAGCTGATTTCGATATAAACATTTAACAAAACTAATAAAAAAAATAAATTCACTTTAATTAGAAAAAGACGAAATTTTACGCGTCAAAAAAAATAAAGATATTTTAATATTTGGTTTGTTTTCCTTTGGCCTTAAGCACCTCGTTTAGTCTCCTTGGCATCGACTCGACAATTTTTTTTGTTACATCTGGACAGATTTCGCTCCATTCTACCCTAAGAGCCTTCGTTAAGCCTGCCTTGCTTGAGAAAACCTTTGTCTGACTTTTCTGTCAATGGTGTTCCCACAGATGCTCGATGAGGTTAATATTCGGGGACTGCGGCGGATGATCAAGTGTCTTAGGAGTCTTGTACAGTAGCCACACCTTTACAATTTTCGACGCATGCTTTGGATCGTTGTCCTTTTGGAAGATCCAGTCTCAAGCCAAGCCTAATTTTTCGACGCTAGGGTCAACATTGTCATTCAAAATGGCTAAGTAATTCATTTAGTTCATAGTACAGTCAATAACAACAAGATTACCAACACCTGTTGCCGCCATATAGCCCCAAACCATAACTGGGCCTCCACCGTGTTTGACAGTCACGCTATATTTTTGGGGGCCTTTTCGCTCCGAAAATTTCGAATTTGCTCTCATCTGTATAAAGTATGTTTTTCCAAAAATATAGAGCCTTATTTTTGTACTTTTTAGTATGGCTTCTTGCGTGGTATCCTTCCATGTCGTATGACAATGTCTCAAGTATATCTGGGCCTTACAATGGCATGCAGCAAAAAATTCTAGAGGTGAATCCGTTCATATTACCATACAATGACCTACGATCTTTTTGATTGGTTAAAAATTGTCAATTTGGCATTAAAAAAACGACCATTTTTTACCCCAAAAGCGTAATTTTTTTCAGAACTACGCCATTTTGTTAATTTTTAATGTTTTCAAAGATCGTAGGTCATTGTATAGGAAATATCTTCAACTTTATTAACCTTTTTGAATTTTTTTGTTTCAACTACTCATTCGGTCGGAATCATGTCAGCAGTCGGGGAACTTTTTTTTTTGGCACCGAAGACAGCACATAACTCCGTTATTTTTCAATATTTTTGTAAAAAAAATCTTAAAATATAATTGAAAATGTCCAAAAAATTTCAAAACATTCTAATGAGTACTTTCTTTTAAAAAAAATCGCGAAAATCACCTAATTTTTCATAGGTTACACTGGTATTGCCCCTTAACCAGTCCAAATTTTTGTTTTCATATGTAGCGTTGTTCATCAAATTTATGTATGGCGTCCAATCAATACTGGTTTTCCTCTTACCATACCAATATTTTTCATGATCAAAAAAAAAAAAAAAAAAAAAAGGTTCTCACTTTGTACGAGAAAACCCCAGCAATTTAAAAGAATATTTCAAATAACTTTTTTTTTTAATGCAAACATCAAAAGTAGCAAAACCATCCAAAAGTAGTACACTTAGAGTGAAAAGTAGCACAGCCTTGCAAAAGTAGCACTTTTGGTACTTTAGTATGCCATCTGGTAGCCCTATGTTGAGAGCCATCCCCCCGTTCTGCCAATTTCACACGCTGCCAAAATTTGTGGATGTCGGTCTCGCAAGAATATTTGTAAGTTGCTTTTACCTCTTTAAATTCCCATCGGCATCAAAATAACAACAAAAACAAACGCAACGGTTATTCAGTTGCGGTGTATTCAAATTAATGAAAGCGTCGCCTACTAAGCGATTGTCATGCTATCATTGTCAATTTCCTTATGTTCAATAGAGAGAGAGAAGGGTAAAATTTTGCTAACTTCAGGGATGCTTATTAAAGCTAGCATGCATACATACTTTTTATGTGCGTTACTCCATAAGCACACGCGTTTTTAAATGAAATTTCAAATGCTTTGATGCATGCATGCTTTTTATGTGTTTCGCCCTTTTCTATAAGTCTATGAATATAAAATTTAAAAAAGAAAACATTTTTGGAGCATATTAGAAAATCCGTAATAGTTCGTCAAAATCCGTCATGAGCCTTAAATCCGTTCAGAAATCGTTCTTGTTTATTATTTCCCCAAAAATCCGTTCAAAACGGATAAATCCGTGCATCTGACAGCACTGTTTTAAAGACACGCGTCAAAGGCGAAGGAAAAAAAAATCGCAATGACGGTCCAGTTTCTGAAGTATGTCTCAGCCCGAGAAGAAAATTTATAGTTATGAGTTTCTATGGCGTCATTGATAAACTGAATGTAGAGATGCGAAGAAGGGTGGGATATACATATATAAAGAAATAGCAGACAAATTTCCATTCCTGACTAAAATACCCAATGCCGATAAATTATGTGCCCCGCTCAAACATCGTAATACAGTCAGCATTGTAAAAATTTAGTAAACGCATATCCACAAGATCTTAATACCGATTTATTCGTATTTCATTAGTTTCATTCGTATTTCATAAATAAAATAAGTTCCAGTGATTTGCATCGCACAAGTTCATATCAAACTCACGCAAAATTGTTCAAAATAATACACGATGATAAAATTAAATCAGCGTTACCTAATGTGGTTGGTCACAACCCTAGACCTTTTAAAGACAAGTAAAAAGGCAAGAGAACGAGTAGGCGCTCAAAAAGCGTAAAAATGAGATCGAGAAGATGCTTAAAGAGCGATAAAAAGGTTTAATGAGCGTAAGAAAACGTGCACGTATACAGAATCATCAACACATGCTTATCGATGCTTGTGGTAGTGGGCACCACTGATCATAAGTTATAATCATAGGTGGGCACAAGTTCTAACGAGAGCGTAATTGAGAGTAACGGGAGAACATTTGTGTATACATATACAAATGTGAGCGCACAACAACGATTCAATTCTACTTCAGCGGAGTAGAACTTCATATGGTTATTGTACCACTACATGGAAAAAAAATGTGCATGCATGTTAGTGCCCACCATTGCATAAGAACTTGTGCCCACCTATGTTCATAACTAATGATACCAAATCTCGGCGGGCTAAAATCAGTTTACTTTTTTCTACATGAAATCGCTAGAAATGGTTTCTATTTTATATTAAAATAAATTAATATTTCCTATATATATTGTAATAACATACATTCATATACATACATGTATCATTAAATCTTAATTGTAATTTAATTCGGTTATATTTCGATACACAAAAGGAATGAAAGCTTTAAATTAAAAGTAAAGTAGAAGAAAATATATATTAAATAAGATTATGATATGCGCCTTACGGCATTCTTTTAAGCGGACAAAAATCCTTGAAAGCTAATGTTACATGCACGGTTAGAAATTTTGGAATAAATTTTAATACTTTTGGGCTTACATATATGACTACACCAGAATTGTATTAAAATTCAATACTGTCTAGATATTAAAATTCATTTTTAATACAAATTTGTATTAAAATTTAATATGTACTCGTTTTTATTAAAATTTAAAAAAAAATATGTTGTATCCACTGAGATTCGAACCTGGTTCCCTTTCAATACAAGGGTTGCATGAACAGTTTAACGACATCAGCCAACGTAGTACCATATTTAGGGTGGCTAAATGTAATACTTGCGATAGCATCAAATTGATTGCAAATGTTATAAAATATCGTTTTAATGTTTGAACTGTATTAGAATTTAATACAAAATGTATTACAAAATTTTGATTACAAAAGTATTAAATTTAAAATAATTAAAAATTATAAATTATAATTTAAAATTGTATTAAAAATCTTTGTTATACTTCGCTTGTATTAAAATTTATTCCAAGATTTCTAACCGTGTGGGTGTGGTGGTGAAAAAAAACCGCATGGTTTTTGCAATTTCGAAATAGAAAATCGGTGTTTTTCCAGTGTTTTCCGGTAAGTTTTCAAATTTTTATAATAAAAGAAAAGAATATATTCTTAGTCCCAGATTCGTATTCCTTGCCTGAAAGTAGCCCCTAAGCCACCTGTATTTGTTGGAAAATTCGATAACTCTTCTGACTTGCGCAATCCTTAAGATCAATATTTGCCTTCAAAATTTGACAACTTCAAACAGTCTTCGGATTCAATAGTAATGAAAATCCATTGAGGAGCTTTGCCAAAACGTGTAACGCTATAGATATCCGCTGACACATCGTAAAAAACATTTCTTTTTTAAACCGCTCTAATGTGTGTACATAAATAGTACATCGTTGGAAAGGATTTTTTTTTTTAGACTTTAATAGTTACACCGATGCATTTAGATTATGGGTCCCACTGCTCATCACATAGATTGTGTAGAACCTAAAAACCTTTTCCACTGTTTTAGACCACTGATAAAGTTTTTGTGAATTAGCTTCCACGGGCTACTTATGACTTATAAGGTTGTATTACAAAAAATATCAAATTTCAAATGATATACATAAATATAATAAGCTTTAGTGCGAAAAACTTCGCACCGATACTTTTTTTTTATTAAATTATTTTCAATCTGTTCGTTTTGAGTCACAATAAACTACGAGGACTGAAAATTAGTCTTCAGCCTAAGCAAGAAAACATCACTTTTTTGGGTGAAGATTATTTTTTTCGCCCCTAGGCAGTTGCAAAACCTGCCGAACCCCCTCCTCAAAACTTCGTAATTTTTTCGAAAAGATTATCTTTTTTTTTTCATTTTGATGAGCAAAACGAAAACGACAATGAGCTGAACGACATACACCTAGCAAAATGAAAAGTATATTGCAAAAGTTTTACAATCAATATAATACAAACATTTTTTCAAAGTTTCCGCCAATATTTGCCACCCTTTAAATCTCGCCGCCCTAGGCACGTGCCTACTCTGCCTGTAAGGTTAATCTAGCCCTGTCAATACCCTTAAACCAGAGGTCCAGTTTTTTGTTGCCTTCCTCCGTCGTGGCTGTCAAAATTTGGATTGGTTTCAAAGAAGACCTCTTCATTTTATTTAAATTTCTTTTCACTAAGCCATTCCTTTAAGTTTGGAAATAAATTAATAATCACAAGGTGCCAATTCCGAAAAATATTGTGAGTGAGAAACCAATTCGTACAATTTTCCAATGCGCTCTTGTGTCCTTTTTGCTTCAAATCAGCATTGAATCAGTCCAATTGCACCGAATAATATTGTCCGGTGATCGTTTTGCCTTTTTCTATATTATCGATGTTGGCTGATCATCTTGGCCTTCTTCGAACTCGATTCCTCAGGAGAAGTCTACTGCTTTGACTTTTCCTTAGCCTGTGGTGGATCACAGTTTCGTCCACAATTATGAAACGGCCAAAAAAAATTCTGCATCTTGCGGTTGAACATCGCCAAATACTCCTTCCATTTAATTTTCAGCCCACCAACCCCTCGCATAATATCACATGAAAAATATACCATCAAATATGTATATAACTTTATAAAATGAGTATAATAATAAAATAAAATAAATTGAAATAAAATAAAATAAAATATACAATAAAATTAAAAAAATAAGATGAAGTAAAAAAAAATACCTTTTATATCCTGCACGCGTGAGGATCGAACCCAGGCTGGCAGTCTTGGAGTGCTATCATGACGCTCTGTAGTAAAATTTCATTAAACTTCAATTGCAACGCTATACTGTGGCGAAAGTGCGACAGACAAGAAGTAGAAGAGAGGAGAACAATATGTATTGCTTTCTTTTATATAAATACATATCAGGGGAAATCTCATGATACGTGGACGATTGTGTGCAGAGATCTCGGTGTTACAAAAAAGCAATGCATTGCAAAGCACTGCACCTCCGATTTGCAAATACTGAATTGAAGTAAATTTCAGTTTTCAATACCGAACGCATAAGTTAATAATTTATTCTCTGAAGTTTACAAAATGGTGAAACGCATATTCCATTTCATTTCCATGAATTGTCCCAATACTGTTTCAGCGAGCTGGCCAATAGCTTAAGACTTTGAGGAAGTTATAAATTGGCTCTGATGCATGGAAAAATATGTAGTTGTCGAGTATGGCAGTCAACAAAAGAATGTTCTCATAGGTTACCTGGAGGAATTAGTTATTGAGGGTATTCCTGAAAACGCGAAATCGCCTCGAAAACTGCGAAAACTGAGCACTTTTTCGAGCCTCGAAAATTAAGGAAAGTATGCACAATCCTCGAAAATTTTCGAGGCAAATTAGTTGAGCAAGTAGCCTCGAAAAGTCGAAAAGTGAATCAGTGTTGCCGTTTGTCGCAACAGTTTACTGCTAATTTGAAATTTTTCTTTTAAATGAATTAAATCAATTTATTTTTTTCACTATTTTACGGCAACAAAATTTTACTATTTTTCAACAAAATCAGCAATAGCTAAAATAGTGAACATTTTGTTTGAAACACTGCGACACGGTAACACTGATCAAACTGTCAAATTGCCATTGCTCAATCATTTACGCGTTTGAATTGATAGGGGTGTTCCCGAAAACAAGATCGAAAACTTTCGAGCTTTCGCACTTTTCAAGTTTTTGCGTTGAGAGGAATACCCTTACTAATTCAAAATTTATTTTGTTATCTCCGCGCTAAAAAAAAAATTACAGCGGGCAGTTAGTTAACAAGGTACAGAATAGATCTATTTCCTTTTGGTACCGGAAACGAGACCTGGAATCTAAAAAATCACAAAGAGATGATGCTTTGTAAATGAACTCCTTCTTTTGTCAAAAAGTTTACATTTCATGGGATTTCCCATATAAAAAGCAAGCAATGGGCTGCTCTCGTAGTATAAATTTTCTTGCCTTTAAAAAAGTCTCTCTTTTTCAAATCCCATTATATACAAAATGTATATCTTTTATGTAACTGTACATTTTTAAAATTAAACAGGAAAAAGTTTAAAAAACTAAAAGTGAAATCAGAAAAAACAATCAAATATTCAGTTTAAACTTTAAACTTTCAAATATTTACAGAATATGAGCGAAAATAGGGGTGGTCTAATATTGGTTTTGTTTTGAGCACACTATGCTTTGCGCATACACAGCGTATACAGCAGCTGGCTTGGTAAACATTTAACCTTGGATTTGAACCAGTTTTTCTGGCAATAAGAAACCCAGTGAGAAACAAAGCGCTTTGCTAGTATGGTGGCTTTATTTCTGTTGTCTGTTCTCGATTTTCGAATTTATTTAAATTGTTTGCTTTTTAATTTTTTGTTGAATAAATGGAAATCCATAAGAGCAAACAGTGTGATTTTGGCCCTCGTTCTGAATGCCATCGTAATCGAATTTTTGTTGTTAATTTTTTTTTGCCAATGCTGATTGGATTTGAATTTGTATATGTAAATGATCAAAGACCAGCCGAATATTGAAGATTCACATGCAAATCCGTGCTGTGAAAAAAATGGTATGTAATGATTTTTAGAAAAATTCCGACTACGTTGAAACTTAAAATAAGGATCTTTCTTTTTTGATTTGTTAAGTATATGCCGGTAAGGATTTAATGCAATATTACAGGACTAAGGCTTTGTTCGAAAAAAAAAACTCACCTAACTAATTAAATTTTTGGCGATTGTCCTTAAGAATTATCACCTACACTTTAATATACTGCAAAGAAACATGAATTTCTCTCATAAACAGTTAAAATATTTATCCATGATCCGAAAGTAAAAAACTAAAAATTGATCAAATAAAATACTCTGTAAAAAGAATATTAGAGGGTCCCAAAAAACCATCTGATTTACTTCTCGTCTTTTAGCTTTTGTGCCATTTTTCTTAAGGTAAATGACTCAAAGTGACTTAAGAAAAACCCTAAACTATCGTCCAAAATTCTTGTGCTCTCCTAACATGAAGTCAAAATTGTTATGAAATAATAATTTCTGGCAACTTCCAATTCATTTGATGCAAAAAAAAACAGCCTAATTTCTCATTGGGTGATTTTTTTCGTTCATCTTGTCACACAGCTTATAATTCGCAATAACTTTTTTGTTGTTGGCAAGCAATATATAGCATCTCTCATGTTAGTACTTTCGGTGGTCTCGTGTTCAATTGAAAGTAAGGGTTGAATGCATTCCCTAATTGTTGCTATTATTAATTTGAAAATTGAAAAATTTTCTCTAACAGTTGAACAAACAAATCAGATGAAATTATTAACTCATAAAGTTTTATAGAATTGTGACACTCATAACTACTTATGTGTTGTGTCATAAACCTAAAAATTTGTTGGGGATGTAATTAAATTGAGTTGCACACTTACTTAAACTTACCTCTTTGGTTAAAATATTACGCTGAGGGGTATATCTCTATGTCGTTATAAAATTTGTCGTAATAAATTATGTATCAAATGAATGGGGTGATCTTTGACGCGTAATAAATTGTTACAATGAGGGTGGAATAAAGGGGTCAGCTCACAAAAGGAAAAAAGCATCTTAACCGTGTTGCAATTCCGCTTCGCATCATGAGAAGTCAAAAACGGTTTCGAATAGAACACAAATCTGTGCCAACCGACCACTTTTTTTTTAAATTTTTTATTTAGAAATTATATTTACTAGCGCTGACGGTATTTTCCTTTTTATTTCAAATTGTTCTACCACTCATACCAACACTTTCTTTCCACTTTTTAGTCTTTGGGTTTTAATTTCCCCCCGACAAAACAATGTTGCTGTGGATACCTTACTTCAGGTGTCAATATTATTCTATCATTAAAAGGGATATGGGCTTAGGATTACGCTTTTTTAGCGCTTTGCATGATTTTTTTTGGCAAGGAAGGAATGTATACATATGTTATAATTTATTATACATATCAATCATTGTAAATTTTTTAAAGATTTTCTCCGGAAAATATGACCCCACCCAGCCGTCACACATTGGAGGTCATTATCAAACGCAGCTGTTTGCGTACATTCTGAAGGTCACAGTTTTCATCTGAAATCAATAGGTTTCAAAAATTTCCTTTAATGACATGTCTTTCTTCTATATATGTATATGAACTCAACTTTTCCTGAAATGATTGAAAATTACATATTGTTTATGCAAAGCATCATTTTTTAAACTTTTTTTGCAATAAAAAAATACGTAACAGTGATATAACTCCAAATCAGTGTTCGAAAATGTACAGTACAGTACAATTCAATCGTGATTTGTGACGATTTTAATATGTGCGCACAATTCAGTTTTGTACTGTGCAAGCACAATACGTTTATTTTTCCTTATAAAAATAGCGTGCCGAAGTTCTAACGAGTACACATACTTTTCATGAACGAAGAGCGCACACAACCATTCTTCTTTTGTACGTCTCTGAGCACAGAACATAAATTTATTCTCATTATGTTTTGTGAAATAGAACGAAACAAAACCAGTTCGTTACCGTGTCAAACTTGCTTCTTCTTGCTATGAAAAGCTTAAGACATGCCAAATATGAGTTGCCACCCAATTCGATTCATACCGAATTTTTTGACTTATGCGACAAAAAAATTAACATATGCATTTTAATTAAAAACAGGTATATTTCAAATTTTTCAGCAAACAATTAAAAAAAAAATTTAATTCAGACTTAAATGCATATTTAACAATAATTACACACATAATTAAAAAACATTTGAAAAAAGGAGCTATAATAGAAAAGAAGTGTATATCAAATTTTTCCAGCAAATAATAGGAAAATGTATATCTTAAAAAAATCACTTGTTTTTATAACACTTACGGAGAGTAATCAGTACAATGGTATTGTATCAAACCACGAAATACTACTGAACTTCCATTGTTTTGGACCCAGTGCCCAGTGTTGCGATTATGATTTTGACTTTTGGCTGAGACGCTCTCTCAGTGTTACATTTTCAAATTTTGATAATTTGCTTTTACTTTATATCATTATACCCTTTTTTTACTGTGTGAAAACTGTACGCATACTAAAGTCGGATGGAAAGTCGCTTGAAAAAGTCGTAGCGTATGAGGCGAGCGTACGACTAATCTGAACGTCTGGGTACAAATAACAATTCGTGGAGGACGCGAATTCTTAAATGATTGACGAATTTCAAATTTCCTAATAATCGAATGATAACCTACGTACATATGTATGTTTAAAATTGTAATACTCTATTTAAGTTTTACAGTTTCTATAGATACCATTTGAATTTATTGAAAAACAACTCACATAAATTTTATTTTTAAACTTTGCCATCAGATGGACGCAATAAATTTCATTCAACCTTTCCTCATCGGTTAGTGCAATACAAATTTATTTATTCAATGTTTAATACCATTTTTCTCATACGATGACACATTTTTATGTTTTAGTATAATACATTTTTTTTTGCAAGCCGGTGGCATCACTGATGCAATTCGCTGTTGAGTGAAATAAACGACACAATTGCGAATCGTACTGAGCAAAACACGACACTCTATTTCTATTTATAAAGTACATGCTACGGTGCAAACACAAATACAAAACAAAACCAAAGCCAACAAATGCACAGAACGATTCATGTTGTGTACCTTACTGAGTACACATTTCTGTTTTGTACTGATATTGTTTTGTGCATTGGATTGTACACTATAGAAAATAAATAAGGTTTTGTGCTTCGGCTCGGTACAAAACGAATTGTACTGTTTATTTTCGAACACTGCTCCAAATTAAAGTTCATATAAAGCGTAAATATATAATGAAACTATCTATCAATTTTTAAGATTATTGGTTAGAGATTTTTTGAGTTAGAGCGTAGGTCGCAAATAACTCATTTAAAAAAACAATAACCGCTCCGGTACCCCACGGAACAAAAACCGCTCATAACGTCAGAAAAAATTTAAATTTTTATTTGAAACTTTGGAAACATATTTTGGAATAGTTCTACTAACAATTCATAGAATAAAAAATTAAAGATTATTTCTCAACCTAATATTTCTTGCTTTAAATGCCTCCCGGTAGAAATTTACTGACAGTTGTACGATGCACTTTGTATGCGTACCGTCAGTTCCAGATTAGCCCATAAGCAAATTAAGCAATTGGGGGCACCATAAACAGCACCAAAAAAATATCTGCTCGCACATGTTTGAAAACCCGCGCGTTTAAATTGACTAATGACCTAACTAGAAATTTAGGTTTGTTTTCAAAATGCAGAGGCCAGTCATGTGACAATGCCTTAAATATATCTGGGCCTTACAATGGCATGCAGCAAAAAATTCTAGAGGTGAATCCGTTTACAATATACATACATATGTCCATGCGCTGTCGATTGTTGCCTATCAGCTGTAAATTTTTTTTCATTAGTCTAAATCTACAATTTTTTTTTGCTTCTGGCGGATATTAAAAAATCACCTAGAAAATGATTATGTATTGACATCTCTATTAGACAAAAGATGGGAAGCACACGCTAAGGTAATACCTACTATTTCAGAGACATATAATAAAATTATAGATGCGTTAGACGTTATATCTGTGGATGACATGCAAAAGGGAGAAACCAGAAGAGAAGCAGGTTTTGTCAGATAAACTACAAGAATTAGAGTTCGTACTTGTGGTCATGTGAAACAAAATTTTGAAAACTTTCCGAAAAGTCAGCAAGGTATTCCAAGTCCCGAAAGTCACTCTAGAGATGTGCGCCAATCTTTACAAATCGCTCCTCGATTTTTTAAAAAATTTACGAGGCGTCTTTGATAATTTAGAAGCTCACGCAAAAGAAAAGCTACCAGATGTGAATTTTAAAGACACGCGTCAAAGGCGAAGGAAAAAAAAAGTCGCAATGACGGTCCAGTTTCTGAAGTAAGGGTCAGCCCGAGAGGAAAATTTAAAGTTATGAGTTTCTATGGCGTCATTGATAAACTGAATGTAGAGATGCGAAGAAGGGTGGGATATATATAAAGAAATAGCAGACAAATTTCCATTCCTGACTAAAATACCCAATGCCGATAGTCAGTATTGTAAAAATATAGTAGACGCATATCCACAAGATCTTAATACCGATTTAGACACCGAAATTCAGCAGTTTCATTCGTATTTCATAAATAAAATAAGTTCCAGTGATTTACATCGCACAAGTTCATATCAAACTCACGCAAAATTGTACAAAATAATACACTATGATAAAATTAATAATATCAGCGTTACCTAATGTGGTCACAATCTTGCGTATATTTTTGTATGACTCGATGCCCTAGTAGCATCAGGGGAAGTTATGAAGGCAAAAATCTAGCTTACAAAACAGTGATGTCTTTTAAATAGCTGTGTATCAAAATTAATAAGATACTTCACCTTTGTAGTGATATTTGGTATTATAATATCTTACTAGAATAAGACATAAAATCATGATAAAGAGACCGCATGTCTCTTATGTCTTAATACTGTAGCCATATAAGTCACTTAAAAAACGTGACGTCTTATGTTCTTAGAGTCACAATATTGTCCATTTTTTCGACGCTTTACCAAAACAAATGAGAGAAAGATATGATTCGCCTTTGACATTTAATATAATATATGACTAGCCTACTAGGCTAGTAGGTAGCGCGCAGGACTATGAGTCGCTGCGACATGAGTAAATGTAAATCGTAAGTAAAAGTTAAATTTGGTAATAAAATTAAATATTATAATAAAGTTCTACAATTTGCATATTAAATAATTTGATAATATAATAAAATTAAATATAATAAATTTCGGATATTGTTTTAAGTGTTTTTAATGTGTCTTTTAAACAGGTCAGAAATATACTTTACCTAGTCTCTGAAAAGATAACTATGAGGGGAAAGTGTCTTTATACTTCATACGCCAAATGGCTCTTATAAGCCCCTATAAAGAATTTATATATATACACACCTGCTCAAAATAATAGGTACACCTATGAGTTTTTAGTTTAAGATCTATTACAAAAATATTTGGGCAATTTAGAGGAAAAATCCTAGTGGCATCGTGAAGTACATAATTTGGAAGCACTATATTCAGTAAAACAAATCATATGATTCCCTTAAATTTCAAGCATTTCTACTTACTGTGCATAGTTAAAATATTTGCCTGCTCAAAATAATAGGTACACCTGCACTATGATTCAAATTTTTGTTTGAAAGTTTTTGTTTTTAATTCTTTTTTATGTTTTCCTTAGAAACACGTTAAGTTTTCTTTAATGAAACCTTAAAATGCAGTGAATCGACAGCAAACATTTTAGTTGAGATGGGTCGTAAGCCACATTGCTCTGCTGAGGAACCGAGACTGACCTTAATATTGAAAAAAAGGAAGAAAATCTTTTCAATGCGTTGGCAGGTTGCTAAATAGATCTCACAATTTTACGAGAAATGTATTTAAAAATAAACAGTAAAAAAATCTCGTGGTAGACCACCAAAAACCGCTCCAAGAGTTGATCTTCATATAGAAAATAGCCACAATTAAATCTTCAAAGACATTTTTAGCAGAAATTGGGAATGTGGCTAAGTAGTACTCAAACAATTCGATAACGTTTACTAAAGGCTAACATACCTGGGCGCATAGCTAAGAAAATTCCTTTGTTGCGGAAAAAAAATTTTAGCATGAGGCTAAACGTTGATACTTTCAGTGAATTATTACTGTTAACTCTTAAACATTTCAAGACTAAGAACAAATCAAGGACACTTTAAAGCTTCGATAGCACGCTCTTATTTTTTAGTATCGTTGCATAGTCTGAAAATTTTTAATATTCCTATATTGTCGTAAACTACAAGATCCAACACTACGAATCTCTTCAGCCTGTACTCATGTCGAGCAAATTATCAACCTGTTTTCACAAATGCGAAAAAATTAAACGCCATTTGATAATATTTTTAATGAAGAACCTTCAATCACTGTTGAGTTAGACACTTAATTGATTCTTCCCCGCTCGTAAATAAATAAATAATAAAAAGAAAAATATACCCAACACTGAGTGTATAATGACTTTATCATTCCGTTTGTAATGCATAGATGCTGTTTAAGGAAAAAAATACGACTTTATGAAACATTTTAGCCTTCATCGTTTATTTTCAGTTCACTTCAAAAAAAAACTTGATTTCCGAAATGTAAGTCCTCTTCGTTTTTTTTTTAAATTCTCAAAAAAACTTTGATAAATACATATAAGAATTTTCGAGGCCGGTCCGATCGTGGAGAAGCTAAGTTCAAAAAAAATTTTTTTTTTCAAATTCCGCGTTCCGACGTAATTTGACCAACAAATATTCTTACATTTACATATCTATTTAGTTATATTGAAAATATTGCAGCGATTTTAATGAAACTTGGTGATTTTTTGCAAATATGAGCAAAATTAGGTTTTGGCTAGGATTAATCTTTTAAGTTTCAATCATTTAGAAATCGAGATTTTGCTGAGACCTACACTGTATTGTTTTTATGATTTTTTTTATTTATTTTTTTGCTTATTTGATAATTGTCTTATTGTATTGCCACTCATTTACTTCAACTTAAATGTAATTTTTCTTATATTTTTACCTATATTTTTATCTTTTATTTTTGTGAAAAATATCCTAATTAAATAGTGTGTCTTAAATTAGTGATTAAATTCTGTTATTACCCCACAACACTTTATATATTCCAGAATTATGTTTGAAATGGCATTTTGAACTATGTTATTTACTTTTATATTAAATGCCATACTCTTTTTATGATACAAATGCTATTATGAATACTTGAATTAAATCGTTTGTAAAACATAAAATTATTGTATCAAAAAAAGGCATAAATAATGAAATGAAAAAAATGATTCCAGCTTTCAAAGTCTCTCACAAGGGCGTGGGTAGCCCACAATATTTATAAACGTATATTTAGAGAACTAAAATCGAAGTCGATATAAAATTTTACAAGGCAGATGTATTTGCTATAAGATATCTTATTACAAAAATTTGGCATAATACCACCACAGGGCGTGGCGACTCTCATACAAGTAAAATACGTTAAGTGGCATATCTATCAAAATATGTGAGCAATCATACTAAAATTTGGCTTAAGAGGTTTATTTATGGAAAGCTATTTCTGAATTAAAATCAGACTTGGTTGTACCAGTAGGTGTGTCACCGCCTTAAATTTTAAGACTAATTACGGCATATATCGCAAAATATACAAGCTATTGTGCTAAAATTCGGTATGCGGATGTCGATCACGAATAAAATTTATTTAATATCTAAAAGTAGGCGCCATTGAAGAAGTGGGCGTGGGATATTTCGACTTTTTAATTTCTTTTCGATTTTTTCCAACATTTTCCATATTATTTTAACTTTTTCCAAGCTTTTAACTTTTTATAATACGTATTTTTTCTTCTTTTTCAAACTCTTTCAACTTTATTCGTCATTTTCTTTATTCAAATTTTTCATCGATTTTGAACTGTCTCAACATTTTTCAACCTCTTCAATTTTTTGAGAGTTTTTCAACCGCTTTCAATATTTTTCATCATTTACCATATTTTTTCGACATTTTCAATTTTTCAACATTTTTCAGCACTTTCCTTATTTTTTCGACTTTTTCAATTTCTTCAAACAGTCTTTTGCAACGGTTTCAAACTTTTCAAACTTTTTCAATCTTTTTACATTTTTTTTCGACTTATTCAAGCTCTTCAACGTCTTTTTAATATTTATTTAAAAGGTACTTTCAATGCAGTGTCAGGTATGTGAGTTTCGGCACGACCGAATATTACTAGTTTTAATTTATTTTTATTCCACATTTCTTTCTCAAATGTTTCAGAGCCGCAATATTCTATCCTTATTTGGATCATAAAATTTTAGAATTAAAATCAAAATTCCAGAGTACATTTTTGAGCATTTTACCCTTAGAACGTTTTATACCGGTAGTCACTCGATAAGGCATGTTGAAAAAATCATAGGGGCTGCTCTCACTTACGAAAGTGATTTAAATTGAGCGCTAATCCGAAATTAAATTGTGTCATCAGCATTGTTGTAAAACCGATTTCAAAGATACTTTGAATGCAATGAAAGCATTACCCATTACACTAGTTTACAATTTTGGGCCTCATTTCGAGATCTGGTTTCTCATAGAAGTTTTGCTATGTATTTTGGGGCGTAGATTCCAAAAATGACGACCATTTTTTTTTTTCCTTAAGGATCGTTAAGAAAAAACCCTTTGTTTTGCACTTTTTTCGTTTATTTGGTCATATTTCTATCAATTTTTTTCGACCTAAATCGGTTGCACACTATTCAAAAATTAATTTTATCTTCTGTCTAACGGTTTGCTATTCAAGAGAATAGGATAGGATTTGATGGAGTTACAAGCGGTCATATTCCAAAAAGACTGACTTTTTTTGGTTTTTTCAAAAAAGTCAAAGCCTTTGTTTTTTATATTTTTAATATTTAGGATGAAAATCTATTTTTTAACAAATATGTATTTTAAGTATATATTTGCTCAAATCGGAAACAAAAAGTTAAAGTTAATCAAAAATCAATGAACGGTTTTTGGATTGAAACGGAGCAATTGAAATTTTGTGTCTTTTTTGAAAAGACCAAAAATGCCACTCTGAACGCTTGTAACTCCATCAAATCCTATCCTTATCTCATGAACAGCAATCCGATAGACAGAAGATAAAATTAATTTTTGAATAGTGTGCAACTGATTTAGGTCGAAAAAAAATTCATAGAAATCTGACCAGATCAAATAAATGAAAAAAGTGCAGAAGAAAGAATTTTTTGGGGATATCTCGAAAACGATTCTTAAGAAAAAAAAAATGGTTTTAATTTTTGGAATCTACGCCCTTAAATACATAGCAAAAAGTATATGAGAAATCAGATTTTTTTTTTGTAAAAGGTGTTATCAAAACCAAAAAAAAAAAACAAATGGAAACGTGCTTCCAATGCATCACATTTCTATTGCAAGTATTTGCCACAATTCCAGCAGAACAAAGTTTTTTTGTGTTAAAATGATTGAAATTGTATTGTATTTAAGGTCTACAATGACAGAAGATTGCTTGAATGGATTGGCTCTGGAAAATATTCATAAAGAAATCTGTATCAGCTCAGCTGAAATTGTTGAATTATTTTGCCAGAAGAAACCTCGCCGACTTGAAACCCTTGACTGGACTACTGATTAGATTGTTGTAATATGTCAAAAAATATAAATATTGCTCGTTGAAAAATTTAATTAATTTAATAATTTAAGAAAAAATTTAGCCCCACCCTCAAGAAAATTCTGGATCCGCCACTGGTCAGGACATAATATTTTCGCCTCCGTGTTAATGTTTTTGAAGTGAAAACTTCTTATGGCACGTTGTGCGGCTGAGGAAAAAAGTATAATTTCGCGACACCGACCGTCATCGGGATTACCCGTCATGAATGCGATAGTAAAATTTTAATGTTCTTTGAAGACTTGGGAAACGAACTCGATTTCGGAATTTTGAAGACTTGGGAAACGAACTCGGTATTGGTATTTTGAAGACTTGGGAAACGAACTCGATTTTAGAATTTTGAAGACTTTGGAAACGAACTCGATTTCAGAAATTTGAAGACTTGGGAAACGAACTCGATTTCAAATTTGGAAGACTTCGGAAACGAACTTAATTTTGGAATTTTGAAGACTTGGGAAACGAACTCGATTTTAAAATTTTGAAGACTTGGAAAACGAACTCGATTTCAAAAAATTTATAAAACGTTGCCTACTTTTAGGTGCTATTAATAATTTGCCCCTAAAAGTAGGCAACACTTTCTGACAAATTTCAAAAAGAACGCCTAAAAGTAGGTAACGACAGTATGACAGTATTTACATTACTATCAGTGTACCACTCACACGGTCAGTATTGTTTATTGTCAGTAATCAGTTTTTTTGACATTCGACTGGTGAAGGTGCGAACTATGCTCCGGCTACATGACCGACAGCCGAAAATGGCATGCCACTTTTTGGGGCAGATTCCATCCAAACTTACTGGAAATACTGGACAAAATACTGTCAGTAATACTGATCGTGTGAGGGCCGCTTAATACTGATGGTGTGAGGTGAATACTGACAGTTCATCAGTATTATTTGCACAGAAAAGTGGCCAAAACGTGGCATGCCACTTTTTGGGGCAGATCCGGCTGAAAGTTGGTCAGAGGGTGCAAGTAGGCACGGGACGGCAAAATCCTAGGAGGGGGCGTGGCATGCCCCATTTTGTGGCAGATACACGATGAGGCAGCGAAACTTGAAAGAAACTTGAAAAAGTTCCTCTTTCAGTGGCATGGAACATTGCGTCCAAGGGTATGGTCGTCCGATGCCTAGCTGGAGGCGTGGTGCAAGTTTGGATGGAATCTGCCCCAAAAAGTGGCATGCCATTTTCGGCTGTCGGTCACGTAGTCGGAGCATAGTTCGCACCTTCACCAGTCGAATGCCAAAAAAACTGATTACTGACAATAAACAATACTGACCGTGTGAGTGGTACACTGACAGTAATGTAAATACTGTCAGTAATCTTGATCGTGTGAGGGCCGCTTTACTGTCAGTATTTAAAAACTTCGTCAGTAATATCCGATTTTTTTATCAGTCATCAGTATCGTTTTTCTATACTGACAGTACTCACCTCATACGATCAGTAATACTGTCAGTATGCAAAATACTGTAAGTAATACTGATCGTGTGAGGGCCGCTTAAGGGTAAATTATTAATAGCGCCTAAAAGTAGGCAACGTTTTTTGAAAAAATTGGCCCATGAAAGTATACAATTTTTTGGAAAAAATTTTTAAATTTGTAGCATACATATGTTGACTTCCTGTTAGTTGTTGCTCAGTCAGCAAATTTTTCTCTGCTAGTGCAGCCGAAAGCAGAGCCAGCAGCAAGCAAATTTGGTTTTTTGAAAAACTTTAAAACGTTATATCTCGGCTAATACTAAACCGATTTAGACAAATGAGGTGTAATAGTTTTTTTAAGAACAAGCAGATTTTTTTGAAGTCATTTTTATTTTGATAAACTGTCACTAGATGGCGTTTTAAGCAGTTTGAATATTCTAACAGCCAGAACTCGGCAACGAATAAGCCGATTTTGATAAATGTGGTGTCATAGTGTCTGTTAGAAGAAGCAGATTTTTATCTTAAGTTTAAGAAAAATTATGTTTAAGCTATTTAGTCACAGGTCCAGGTACTTTTTTTACCTAATTTTTTCTTATACTTACATAATTCGCAATGATGTGTCTTACTGCAATCAGAATAAATTTTTGATTTTAAACATAAGGAGTACTTAGCTCAAATTTAATTATTCACAGTTGAGGCTACTAAGCCGAATATACTTCTTCCAGCAATTTTTGAAGTGAAAACTTCTTATGGCAAGTTGTGCGGCTGAGTAAAAAAGTATAAACTCGTGACACCGACTGTCATCGGGATTCCCCGTCATGAATGCGATGATAAAATTTGAATGTTCTATTGTTTCTTTTAAATACAAAATATTCCAAGTGGAAGACAAAAAGCAAAGCATACACACTAACTGACACATTTAATTCTCATTCAACGATTGTTATGCTTACATGTTTGTTTCTTTCAATGTCCGCGTTGTTGCGTTGACAAATTGAGAATGAGAGCGAGAGTAAAATTTGAATACATATTCCGTTTTTGTCTTCCATTGCAGTGCCATATAAAAAGAAAACGCACACATACCAATTAACCCACTAACTTGCCATTAAACGATTTGTTTTCACTTCTGTCGGCACTCCCGGAGTGCAACCCGCCGTTTTTTTTTTTTGTGAATCTGAAGTGAAACTCTTTGCTTTTAGGCCATCGCACAATCCTTTCTGAATCATTACCAAATAAATTGATCTTAGTTTCATCACTTCATAAGATATTACGCCACTTTTTCTCTCCTTCAGGTCATGACCAGTTTCTGTGATCCTTGCAAAACTAAGTCTCATGCAAAAATTTTTTTCCCGCAACAAAGGACATTCTTAAGCTAAGTGCCCAGGTATGTTGGCCTTTGGTTAGTGCTCAAACAATTCGACGTCGTTAACTAAACTCCAAATTTCTGGCAAAACTGTCTTTGAAGACCTAAATGTGTCTATTTTTTCGAAAGTTAAAATATGAAGATCATCTCTTGGAGCGGTTTTTGGTGGTCTAACAGGAGATTTTTTTACTGTTTACTTTTATATACATTTCTCATGAAATTGTGAGATCAATTCAGCAACCTGCCAATGCATTGGAGAGAGTTTCTTGATTTTTTTCAAGTTTAAAGTCAGTCTCGAATCTTCAGCAGAGCACTGTGACTTACGACCCATCTCAACTAAAATGTTTGCTGTCAATTCACTGCATTTTAAGGTTTAATTTAATTAATTGAGATAGAGGAAATTTTCTTAGTACATTTTTTATATGATTGAACTAAGATACCGGCATTTGGAGCATTTCATTAGACGCGTAATTTCTTAAGCTAACTGATGCCATAGCAATCTCGAATATTTTTTTTTTTTTGAGATACGTCTTTTTCGCTTAGTACGGCAGTATAGTGCTTCCAAATTATGTACTTGACGATGCCACTAGGATTTTTCCTCTAAATTGCCCAAATATTTTTGTAATAGAGCTTAAACTAAAAACTCAAAGGTGTACCTATTATTTTGAGCAGGTGTGTATGTATAACACGATGTTTTTCTATTTGTCTTTAAAATTCCTGTAAAAGAAGCTATAAGACCTTTTTATGCTACTAGGGTGCTTGAAATTAAATTCTTCTTTTGTCAAAAAGTTTACATTTCATGGGATTTCCCATATAAAAAGCAAGCAATGGGCTGCTCTCGTTGTATAAATTTTCTTGCCTTTAAAAAAGTCTCTCTTTTTCAAATCCCATTATATACAAAATGTATATCTTTTATGTAACTGTACATTTTTAAAATTAAACAGGAAAAAGTTTAAAAAACTAAAAGTGAAATCAGTTTAAACTTTAAACTTTCAAATATTTACAGAATATGAGCGAAAATAGGGGTTGTCTAATATTGGTTTTGTTTTGAGCACACTATGCTTTGCGCATACACAGCGTATACAGCAGCTGGCTTGGTAAACATTTAACCTTGGATTTGAACCAGTTTTTCTGGCAATAAGAAACCCAGTGAGAAACAAAGCGCTTTGCTAGTATGGTGGCTTTATTTCTGTTGTCTTTTCTCGATTTTCGAATTTAGTCAAATTGTTTGCTTTTTAATTTTTTGTTGATTAAGTGGAAATCCATAAGACTAAACAGTGTGACTTAGGCCCTTGTTCTGAATGCCATTGTAATCGAATCTTTTTTGTAAATATGAATTTTTCCAAAGCGGATTGTATTTGAATTTGTATATGTATGTAAATGATCAAAGACCAGTCAAATATTGAAGATTCATATGCAAATCCGTGCTGTGAAAAATTACGATATATAGAAAAATTCCGATTACGTTGAAACTAAAAATAAGGATCTTTCTTTTTTGGTTTGGATTTAATGCAATATTACAGAACTAAAACATAGTTCAGCAAAAAAAAATTCACCTAGAAAATCTCAAAGACAAATTGAATTTTTGGCGATTCGTCCTTAGGAATTAACACCTACACTTTGATATACAGCAAAGAAATATAAATTTCGCTCACAAACAATTAAAATATTTATCCATGATCCGAAAATAACAAGTAAAAATTGATAGAAAAAATATTGAAGAAAAAAATTTCTTATTGTTATTTTTTTTTTACAAAATGGCGGCTGTGCAGATTACCGTGAACCGCTTTTTCTAAAAGGCCTTCCCCGGCGGATAGTAAAAGTCTCGTCCAACTCCACCTATAACAAAAAAAAATATTTTTTTTATTATCTACATGAGTTTTGCTGTTGGAGTACACATGATTATATGTTTAGAATTTTTTCTACAAAAAGTCGTTAAAATCGTGTGTACTTAACAGATATTCAAACAATGAAGCTAATGTTAAAATTTCAAGTCAATCGGATGTAAGCTTTTTGAGTTCCACTGCCCGTCGATTTTGAAAACATGGTTTCGAGAAAAACGCGTTTGAAGTTTCAAAATGCTATACATCTTCATCAAAGTTTATTGCAAAAAAATTGATTTAAAAAAATTTTGAGTCTAAATTGGTACTTGGGCGTTGTAGATTTTGATTCTAGGATTGCTTTGGCATGATTTTATCCAATAAAAAAAAATGGAAAAATAAAAAAAAAAAAATAGGGAGACATAACCCCTTAAGGTAAATGACTCAAAGTGACTTAACAAAAATCCTAAACTATCGTCCAAAATTTTGGTTCTCTCCTAATATGAAGTCAAAATTGTTATGAAATAATAAAATCTGGCGACTTTCAATTTATTCGATGCATAAAAATATCCTAATTTCTCATTGGGTAATTTTTTTCGTTCATTTTGTCACACAATTTATAATTCGCAATAACTTTTTTGTTGTCTGCAAGCAATATATAGCATCTCTCATGTTAATACTTTCGGTGGTCTCGTGTTCAATTGAAAGTAAGGGTTGACTGCATTCCTTAATTGTTGCAAAACACAATGATACAAAATGAATATTTGAAAATTAAAAGTAAACGATATTCCCTATCGTTACTTGGTCATGTACAATTGTTGGAGTTCTTTCTCTAACAGTTCAACAAACAAAACAAATGCTATTAACTCATAAACCTAAAAAATTTTGAGGATGTATTTAATAGGATGACACTCGTAGTCTACCTTTGTCGTAACAAACAATTACACATAAGGTAGATTATGTCATCTTAACAAAAGGAAACGCAACTTAACCGTGTTGCAAATCCGCTCATCATTGAGAATTAAATACGGTTTCGAATAGAACACACTCTGTGACGACCATTTTTTTGAACCCTCTTTTTACTCGGTACCTTTTTACACGATTTTGAAATAGCACGGTTCAAAAATAAGAGCAAATAAACTTTTTTGCACGAATTTTTTTTCTAGGAATATCAAAAAAGATTTTTTTTTTTAATTTTAATTCTAAGTTGTACAGCAAAGTTATGTATACAGCAACAACAATACAATTGGGGGATTACCCGAATGTTGTAATCAGTTTTTTATTTCATTGCACTTCAACTTGAACACAGCGTTAGGTTATTCAGTATTTATTTTGTGTTAAAGCGTTTAGTTCGTAGTTTCAAATGTTGATGTTCAAATTAAAGTTTTTTTTTAATTTGATGGTGAAATTTAAAGTATAATTTGCATTCATGTTAATATTTTACTACTAATAAAGATAATGTTTAAGTATTCGGCTTAGATAAGTTCTATAAATATGTAATATTATTTTACATCTTTGTTTTATTACACACCCGATTAATAAAATGCATAAACAGCAACAAAATATACCGAAGAGAGAGCAATTTCGTTAGAAAACAAAATAAAAATCTTACTGTCTAAAGAGAGGCAAAGGTCCCACATCTGTTGGCGATTTTTTTGGTTTAAGTGAAGCGACTATAAGGACAATAAAAAAAAATTAGAATTCTATTCGACAACCAATAGTTTCTGGATCGAAACTAGGGATGCCAACACTCAGGGTTTCGCCCGGAGACTCAGGGTTTTGAGTATGATTTCCGGGTCTCCGGGTTCAAAGTCAATCCCTCCGGGTTGAATATCATTTTTGTCGACCGCAACAAAAAAAATCGAATCTAAGTCCGCAGTTTTCCCGAATGTCAAATTCTGATAAATTCAAAGAAAAAAAAAAAACGAAAAAAAACACAAACTATAAAATAACACAGGGAAACAATGATTTTGTTTTGAAATTTAGCCTATAGTTTTGGATACATGAAAATTTTTCTGAAATTTTTACCAATAACATTTTTAAAAAACTTGGTAAAATTAAAAAAAATCTATACAAATTGTACATCATTTTAAAGCAAAATAATGAAGCATTCCTATCATGCTAAAAAGTATAAATTTTTAACACATTTTTTTGAAAAAATAACGTTTTGCTAAAAAAATAATTAGTCAAAATTTCAGGCCATTAAATTATCTTTCTTATGACATCCATATTTTTGATATTCACTCAGGGGTTCCCGGTCTCACCGACAAAAACCACTAAAAAAAGAACAAAACACAAACTAGCAACGATCTGCTTGCACCGCCAACAACAAGAGTATTGGTCAACCGAAAGGTATACAAGAAGCGGAAGGTCTGAAAGCTTAACTTTTGTATTCATAAAGCTTTAAGTAAGTGTTCCGTCTGTGAGACCGCATGTTAGTAACGGAAGGTTAATAGAATTTCAGCCACCCCCCTAATTGAATCTCCGGGTCAGACAACAGTCCGTGTTGGCAACCCTAATCGAAACTCAGTTCTAAAACATCTTCTTATAGTCGAAATCGTGTCTTAGACAAAACGGAAACACATATGGTATCTTGGATGGAAAATTTAATGAAAAAAAGAATACCTATTGATGGAAAAACTTTAAAAAGTAAAGCTATTGTTTTAAGTTTTCTAAAAAATATGGAGTTCATTCATTAATTTTTTACACGGCTTTTGGGAAAGTTTTTTCATCCTACACGATATTTTAAGGTTGTGGAACATATCCCCAAATTTACCATATATCGCATGTATTTTTTTACACGATTTTTTTTTTGCACGGTTTTCTAAGGAACGTATCTACCGTGTAAAAAGAGGTTTGGGTGTACTTCTATACGCGTGTGTGTGCTTTGTTCTTTGTCTTTCACATGGATTATTTATGGAATAGAACGAAACATTCAAATTTTACTTTCGCTCTCATTCTCAATTTGCCAGTTTAGAGTAACTTCGGATTTTGTGATATGGTCATGTAATGTGATATATCATATATGCCATCATATTTCCTTAAATAAGCAATTCTCGACAAAATTTTTTTGACAACATAGCAGTAACGAAAAAAGATATGTGCTGCAAGGTTTTGTGCGTTCGCATTCACTGTTTTTGGTCTCAGTGCGTTGAAATTAATTTAGCCACAAGTCGAGATTTTATTTGTGTGCATTTCATGAGTGAATTAAGCCCAAAATAAAGTAAGTATTATAGCCGAAGTACTAAAATTTGTTGGTAGATAAATATAATTTGTCATAAATAATGTGAATTCTTTAATTGCTGAAATGTGTTTTAATAAAAATAACCCGAGTATATTAAAACTGAAATTCAGGTAATGTGATATAGTTCAATTTTCTCCACCCAGCAAAAACATTACATGTGTCTTTTGCAAGAAATTCTTAAAGAGGGATACAATGATTCAGACCTGAGTTCAATGTCTGCAATGCGATTTAATTTGGGCCCACAATGATTGTCTTCCAAGACGGCAAGCAAATTTTGTATGTGAGTCATCGGTCTGGGTTTAATATTTTCTGTTTTTCGCTTATTGATTCAGTTTAAATCTAGTTTCCTTTTTTATGGAAATTCTATTGAAAGATGTAATGTTATTGTATTATTAGTTCCTACTGTTTTAAACTTGTTATACTTTTCATGATGGTATATCACATTATCCGAACGCTATATATCACATTACCCGCCAATTTCATTAAGAGGTGTCACTTGGCTTTTTTCCATCTCATTGAAATAGCTTCAGATTCGCATACGCTATAGAACTCCAAAGTTGTAATATACTGCAAAAAGCATCAACAAACCATAATACATAAAGAAGTAGAAGCTACATATGTTATAAAAGTTACGTGTAATTTAAGATACAAAAATACCCATATCACAATATCCGAAGTTACTATACATTTCAAATAGCGTTGCCATTGTAGCAGTTTTAACTGCAAAATCAAGTTTTTTAGACACGCTGACAGTTTTTTTTTTGCAAATCGCAGTTTTTTTTATGAAATTATGACTAAAAAAAAGTTATCAACTTTTAATACTCGTAACCACTGAAATTTTATATTTTCCAAAAATCTGGTTTATTTCGGAGGTAGAAGATTTTTTTTTAGATTTCTTTTTTTTTCAGAACTTGCAGTTTTCCCTAAAAAGATCCGTCAACATTGACTTCTAACAACAACGCAGGCTGTGTAAAAAATGATCAAAAATTACAGCAGGTCTACTAAAAAAATTTGAATTGCTTGCTTCGCAGAACAAACTAAAAACAGGCTACGCCTACAAAGTCACGGGCATTAGCTAGTAAATTAATATTTAGTTCAATATTCAATACATTGAATATTCTACGTTTAAAGTGAATAAAATTGTAAATCCATTTTAAAGTTCATATTTTCTGAATTTTCAAAAATATTAATTTATCAATGAAAACCCATAGTAAATTTAAATATTTGGAGAATATTAATATACTGTGAGCGTCAAAAGAAAGTAAACACCTCAATTACTCATATTAAAAGTTTTATTAAAATGAAGTTAGTAACACAAAATCAAAAATAAATATAAGGAATTCAAGAATTATTTAATAATAGCTGATTTCGATATAAACATTTAACAAAACTAATAAAAAAAATAAATTCACTTTAATTAGAAAAAGACGAAATTTTACGCGTCAAAAAAAATAAAGAGCAAACAGAACATCACTATAAAAAGTAAACCTGTTAAATATTTTAATATTTGGTTTGTTTTCCTTTGGCCTTAAGCACCTCGTTTAGTCTCCTTGGCATCGACTCGACAATTTTTTTTGTTACATCTGGACAGATTTCGCTCCATTCTACCCTAAGAGCCTTCGTTAAGCCTGCCTTGCTTGAGAAAACCTTTGTCTGACTTTTCTGTCAATGGTGTTCCCACAGATGCTCGATGAGGTTAATATTCGGGGACTGCGGCGGATGATCAAGTGTCTTAGGAGTCTTGTACAGTAGCCACACCTTTACAATTTTCGACGCATGCTTTGGATCGTTGTCCTTTTGGAAGATCCAGTCTCAAGCCAAGCCTAATTTTTCGACGCTAGGGTCAACATTGTCATTCAAAATGGCTAAGTAATTCATTTAGTTCATAGTACAGTCAATAACAACAAGATTACCAACACCTGTTGCCGCCATATAGCCCCAAACCATAACTGGGCCTCCACCGTGTTTGACAGTCACGCCATATTTTTGGGGGCCTTTTCGCTCCGAAAATTTCGAATTTGCTCTCATCTGTATAAAGTATGTTTTTCCAAAAATATAGAGCCTTATTTTTGTACTTTTTAGTATGGCTTCTTGCGTGGTATCCTTCCATGTCGTATGACAATGTCTCAAGTATATCTGGGCCTTACAATGGCATGCAGCAAAAAATTCTAGAGGTGAATCCGTTCATATTACCATACAATGACCTACGATCTTTTTGATTGGTTAAAAATTGTCAATTTGGCATTAAAAAAACGACCATTTTTTACCCCAAAAGCGTAATTTTTTTCAGAACTACGCCATTTTGTTAATTTTTAATGTTTTCAAAGATCGTAGGTCATTGTATAGGAAATACCTTCAACTTTAATAACCTTTTTGAATTTTTTTGTTTCAACTACTCATTCGGTCGGAATCATGTCAGCAGTCGGGGAACTTTTTTTTTTGGCACCTCCGAAGACAGCACATAACTCCGTTATTTTTCAATATTTTTGTAAAAAAAATCTTAAAATATAATTGAAAATGTCCAAAAAATTTCAAAACATTCTAATGAGTACTTTCTTTTAAAAAAAATCGCGAAAATCACCTAATTTTTCATAGGTTACACTGGTATTGCCCCTTAACCAGTCCAAATTTTTGTTTTCATACCAATATTTTTCATGATCAAAAAAAAAAAAAAAAAAAAAAGGTTCTCACTTTGTACGAGAAAACCCCAGCAAATGAAAAGTAGCACAGCCTTGCAAAAGTAGCACTTTTGGTACTTTAGTATGCCATCTGGTAGCCCTATGTTGAGAGCCATCCCCCCGTTCTGCCAATTTCACACGCTCCCAAAATTTGTGGATGTCGGTCTCGCAAGAATATTTTTAAGTTGCTTTTACCTCTTTAAATTCCCATCGGCATCAAAATAACAACAAAAACAAACGCAACGGCTATTCAGTTGCGGTGTATTCAAATTAATGAAAGCGTCGCCTACTAAGCGATAGTCATGCTATCCTTGTCAATTTGCTTATGTTCAATAGAGAGAGAGAAGGGTAAAATTTTGCTAACTTCAGGGATGCTTAATAAAGCTAGCATGCAAACATACTTTTTATGTGCGTTACTTCATTGATGCATGCATGCTTTTTATGTGTTTCGCCTTTTTCTATAAGTCTATGAATATAAAATGTAAAAAAGAAAAAGAAAAAATGTTGGTGCATATTAGAAAATCCGTAATAGTCCGTCATAATCCGTCATGAGTCTTAAATCCGTTCAGAAATCGTTCTTGTTTATTATTTCCCCAAAAATCCGTTCAAAACGGATAAATCCGTGCATCTGACAGCAATGTTTTAAAGACACGCGTCAAAGGCGAAGGAAAAAAAAATCGCAATGAAGGTCCAGTTTCTGAAGTAAGTCTCAGCCCGAGAAAATTTATATTTATGAGTTTCTATGGCGTCATTGATAAACTGAATGTAGAGATGCGAAGAAGGGTGGGATATATATAAAGAAATAGCAGACAAATTTCTATTCCTGACTAAAATACCCAATGCCGATAAATTATGTGCCCCGCTCAAACATCGTAATACAGTCAGCATTGTAAAAATTTAGTAGACGTATTTCATTCGTTTCATTCGTATTTCATAAATAAAATAAGTTCCAGTGATTTGCATCGCACAAGGTCATATCAAACTCACGCAAAATTGTACAAAATAATACACGATGATAAAATTAAATCAGCGTTACCTAATGTGGTCACAGCCCTAGTAGCATAATAAGATCTTACAGCTTCTTTTACAGGCCTTTTAAAGACACGTAAAAAGGCAACTTATTATATTTATAAATTTTAGGTTTCTTGTTTTCGTAATACTTAATTAAAAATTTGCATTGATCATAACCAGAGCTGGGCACCACTACACGTGTGTTTTTCTTAAATGTTCTTCAATGCATGTGTTTTTGTGCTTTGTTCGCTTTTCAAAGCAAACTGAATTAAATTTTATGCTCTCTGCTTTATATACGTATATGAAAAGTTATTCTCATTCTGCCGCAGTACCGCGCGCGGTACGTTTTGCCCATCCACGATCATAACCGGTGCTGCCCAGAGAACGAGCAGGCGCTCAAAGAGCGTAAAAATGAGATCGAGAAGATGCTTAAAGAGCGCTAAAAAGGGTTAATGAGAGTAGTTTTTGCAGTGTTTTCCGGTAAGTTTTCAAATTTTTATAATAAAAGAAAAGAATATATTCTTAGTCCCAGATTCGTATTCCTTGCCTGAAAGTAGCCCCTAAGCCACCTGTATTTGTTGGAAAATTCGATAACTCTTCTGACTTGCGCAATCCTTAAGATCAATATTTGCCTTCAAAATTTGACAACTTCAAACAGTCTTCGGATTCAATATTAATGAAAATCCATTGAGGAGCTTTGCCAAAACGTGTAACGCTATAGATATCCGCTGACACATCGTAAAAAACATTTCTTTTTTAAACCGCTCTAATGTGTGTACATAAATAGTACATCGTTGGAAAGGATTTTTTTTAGACTTTAATAGTTACACCGATGCATTTAGATTATGGGTCCCACTGCTCATCACGTAGATTGCGTAGAACCTAAAAACCTTTGCCACTGTTTTAGACCACTGATAAAGTTTTTGTGAATTAGCTTCCACGGGCTACTTATGACTTATAAGGTTGTATTACAAAAAATATCAAATTTCAAATGATATACATAAATATAATAAGCTTTAGTGCGAAAAACTTCGCACCGATACTTTTTTTTTATTAAATTATTTTCAATCTGTTCGTTTTGAGTCACAATAAACTACGAGGACTGAAAATTAGTCTTCAGCCTAAGCAAGAAAACATCACTTTTTTGGGTGAAGATTATTTTTTTCGCCCCTAGGCAGTTGCAAAACCTGCCGAACCCCCTCCTCAAAACTTCGTAATTTTTTCGAAAAGATTATCTTTTTTTTTTTCATTTTGATGAGCAAAACGAAAACGACAATGAGCTGAACGACATACACCTAGCAAAATGAAAAGTATATTGCAAAAGTTTTACAATCAATATAATACAAAAATTTTTTCAAAGTTTCCGCCAATATTTGCCACCCTGTAAATCTTGCCGCCCTAGGCACGTGCCTACTATGCCTGTAAGGTTAATCCAGCCCTGTCAATACCCTTAAACCAAAGGTCCAGTTTTTTGTTGCCTTCCTCCGTCGTGGCTGTCAAAATTTGGATTGGTTTCAAAGAAGACCTCTTCATTTTATTTAAATTTCTTTTCACTAAGCCATTCCTTTAAGTTTGGAAATAAATTAATAATCACAAGGTGCCAATTCCGAAAAATATTGTGAGTGAGAAACCAATTCGTACAATTTTCCAATGCGCTCTTGTGTCCTTTTTGCTTCAAATCAGCATTGAATCAGTCCAATTGCACCGAATAATATTGTCCGGTGATCGTTTTGCCTTTTTCTATATTATCGATGTTGGCTGATCATCTTGGCCTTCTTCGAACTCGATTCCTCAGGAGAAGTCTACTGCTTTGACTTTTCCTTAGCCTGTGGTGGATCACAGTTTCGTCCACAATTATGAAACGGCCAAAAAAAATTCTGCATCTTGCGGTTGAACATCGCCAAATACTCCTTCCATTTAATTTTCAGCCCACCAACCCCTCGCATAATATCACATGAAAAATATACCATCAAATATGTATATAACTTTATAAAATGAGTATAATAATAAAATAAAATAAATTGAAATAAAATAAAATAAAATATACAATAAAATTAAAAAAATAAGATGAAGTAAAAAAAAATACCTTTTATGTCCTGCACGCGTGAGGATCGAACCCAGGCTGGCAGTCTTGGAGTGCTATCATGACGCTCTGTAGTAAAATTTCATTAAACTTCAATTGCAACGCTATACTGTGGCGAAAGTGCGACAGACAAGAAGTAGAAGAGAGGAGAACAATATGTATTGCTTTCTTTTATATAAATACATATCAGGGGAAATCTCATGATACGTGGACGATTGTGTGCAGAGATCTCGGTGTTATAAAAAAGCAATGCATTGCAAAGCACTGCACCTCCGATTTGCAAATACTGAATTGAAGTAAATTTCAGTTTTCAATACCGAACGCATAAGTTAATAATTTATTCTCTGAAGTTTACAAAATGGTGAAACGCATATTCCATTTCATTTCCATGAATTGGCCCAATACTGTTTCAGCGAGCTGGCCAATAGCTTAAGACTTTGAGGAAGTTATAAATTGGCTCTGATGCATGGAAAAATATGTAGTTGTCGAGTATGGCAGTCAACAAAAGAATGTTCTCATAGGTTACCTGGAGGAATTAGTTATTGAGGGTATTCCTGAAAACGCGAAATCGCCTCGAAAACTGCGAAAACTGAGCACTTTTTCGAGCCTCGAAAATTAAGGAAAGTATGCACAATCCTCGAAAATTTTCGAGGCAAATTAGTTGAGCAAGTAGCCTCGAAAAGTCGAAAAGTGAATCAGTGTTGCCGTTTGTCGCAACAGTTTACTGCTAATTTGAAATTTTTCTTTTAAATGAATTAAATCAATTTATTTTTTTCACTATTTTACGGCAACAAAATTTTACTATTTTTCAACAAAATCAGCAATAGCTAAAATAGTGAACATTTTGTTTGAAACACTGCGACACGGCAACACTGATCAAACTGTCAAATTGCCATTGCTCAATCATTTACGCGTTTGAATTGATAGGGGTGTTCCCGAAAACAAGATCGAAAACTTTCGAGCTTTCGCACTTTTCAAGTTTTTGCGTTGAGAGGAATACCCTTACTAATTCAAAATTTATTTTGTTATCTCCGCGCTAAAAAAAAAAATTACAGCGGGCAGTTAGTTAACAAGGTACAGAATAGATCTATTTCCTTTTGGTACCGGAAACGAGACCTGGAATCTAAAAAATCACAAAGAGATGATGCTTTGTAAATGAACTCCTTCTTTTGTCAAAAAGTTCACATTTCATGGGATTTCCCATATAAAAAGCAAGCAATGGGCTGCTCTCGTAGTATAAATTTGTTTGCCTTTAAAAAAGTCTCTCTTTTTCAAATCCCATTATATACAAAATGTATATCTTTTATGTAACTGTACATTTTTAAAATTAAACAGGAAAAAGTTTAAAAAACTAAAAGTGAAATCAGAAAAAACAATCAAATATTCAGTTTAAACTTTAAACTTTCAAATATTTACAGAATATGAGCGAAAATAGGGGTGGTCTAATATTGGTTTTGTTTTGAGCACACTATGCTTTGCGCATACACAGCGTATACAGCAGCTGGCTTGGTAAACATTTAACCTTGGATTTGAACCAGTTTTTCTGGCAATAAGAAACCCAGTGAGAAACAAAGCGCTTTGCTAGTATGGTGGCTTTATTTCTGTTGTCTGTTCTCGATTTTCGAATTTATTTAAATTGTTTGCTTTTTAATTTTTTGTTGAATAAATGGAAATCCATAAGAGCAAACAGTGTGATTTTGGCCCTCGTTCTGAATGCCATCGTAATCGAATTTTTGTTGTTAATTTTTTTTTGCCAATGCTGATTGGATTTGAATTTGTATATGTAAATGATCAAAGACCAGCCGAATATTGAAGATTCACATGCAAATCCGTGCTGTGAAAAAAATGGTATGTAATGATTTTTAGAAAAATTCCGACTACGTTGAAACTTAAAATAAGGATCTTTCTTTTTTGATTTGTTAAGTATATGCCGGTAAGGATTTAATGCAATATTACAGGACTAAGGCTTTGTTCGAAAAAAAAACTCACCTAACTAATTAAATTTTTGGCGATTGTCCTTAAGAATTATCACCTACACTTTAATATACTGCAAAGAAAAATAAATTTCTCTCACAAACAGTTAAAGTATTTATCAATAAAAAGAATATTAGAGGGTCGCAAAAAACCATCTGATTTATGCTTTGAACACAATTACAGCGGTGGCGGTAAAGCGGCGACGAATATTCGCTGTCAAAAATTATAACATACTTGATCATGTGAAATTGAACAGAATTGCGGCGTACGACTGTTGAGCTGCGACGATTCGCCGTCGATTTAGATTTAATTCTATTTCACCGTCCGATCAGTGTTGCATTTCTTTGTCATTCTCTTTGCCAGTACGATTTTCTCAGCAAAATTTATTGTTTACAAATTTTGTTTTTCTCACTCTCTTTTCCTTATAGGATTCTCTCACAAGAAATCAGACGTGAAAAGCAGTCGCCGCCGCAATTGTGTTTGTTCAAACGATTTTTCGTCGCGTTTTTTTTTTTTGACAGCGAATATTCGTCGCCGCTTTACCGCCACCGCTCTAATTGTGGTCAGGCTATTACTTCTCGTCTTTTAGCTTTTGTGCCATTTTTCTTAAGGTAAATGACTCAAAGTGACTTAAGAAAAACCCTAAACTATCGTCCAAAATTCTTGTGCTCTCCTAACATGAAGTCAAAATTGTTATGAAATAATAATTTCTGGCAACTTCCAATTCATTTGATGCAAAAAAAAACAGCCTAATTTCTCATTGGGTGATTTTTTTCGTTCATCTTGTCACACAGCTTATAATTCGCAATAACTTTTTTGTTGTTGGCAAGCAATATATAGCATCTCTCATGTTAGTACTTTTGGTGGTCTCGTGTTCAATTGAAAGTAAGGGTTGAATGCATTCCCTAATTGTTGCTATTATTAATTTGAAAATTGAAAAATTTTCTCTAACAGTTGAACAAACAAATCAGATGAAATTATTAACTCATAAAGTTTTATAGAATTGTGACACTCATAACTACTTATGTGTTGTGTCATAAACCTAAAAATTTGTTGGGGATGTAATTAAATTGAGTTGCACACTTACTTAAACTTACCTCTTTGGTTAAAATATTACGCTGAGAGGTATATCTCTGTCGTTATAAAATTTGTCGTAATAAATTATGTATCAAATGAATGGGGTGATCTTTGACGCGTAATAAATTGTTACAATGAGGGTGGAATAAAGGGGGGTCAGCTCACAAAAGGAAAAAAGCATCTTAACCGTGTTGCAATTCCGCTTCGCATCATGAGAAGTCAAAAACGGTTTCGAATAGAACACAAATCTGTGCCCAACCGACCACTTTTTTTTTTTAATTTTTTATTTAGAAATTATATTTACTAGCGCTGACGGTATTTTCCTTTTTATTTCAAATTGTTCTACCACTCATACCAACACTTTCTTTCCACTTTTTAGTCTTTGGGTTTTAATTTCCCCCCGACAAAACAATGTTGCTGTGGATACCTTACTTCAGGTGTCAATATTATTCTATCATTAAAAGGGATATGGGCTTAGGATTACGCTTTTTTAGCGCTTTGCATGATTTTTTTTGGCAAGGAAGGAATGTATACATATGTTATAATTTATTATACATATCAATCATTGTAAATTTTTTAAAGATTTTCTCCGGAAAATATGACCCCACCCAGCCGTCACACATTGGAGGTCATTATCAAACGCAGCTGTTTGCGTACATTCTGAAGGTCACAGTTTTCATCTGAAATCAATAGGTTTCAAAAATTTCCTTTAATGACATGTCTTTCTTCTATATATGTATATGAACTCAACTTTTCCTGAAATGATTGAAAATTACATATTGTTTATGCAAAGCATCATTTTTTAAACTTTTTTTGCAATAAAAAAATACGTAACAGTGATATAACTCCAAATTAAAGTTCATATAAAGCGTAAATATATAATGAAACTATCTATCAATTTTTAAGATTATTGGTTAGAGATTTTTTGAGTTAGAGCGTAGGTCGCAAATAACTCATTTAAAAAAACAATAACCGCTCCGGTACCCCACGGAACAAAAACCGCTCATAACGTCAGAAAAAATTTAAATTTTTATTTGAAACTTTGGAAACATATTTTGGAATAGTTCTACTAACAATTCATAAAATAAAAAATTAAAGATTATTTCTAAACCTAATATTTCTTGCTTTAAATGCCTCCTGGTAGATTTTTACTGACAGTTGTACGATGCACTTTGTATGCGTACCGTTAGTTCCGGATTAGCCCATAAGCAAATTAAGCAATTGGGGGCACCATAAACAGCACCGAAAAAATATCTGCTCGCACATGTTTGAAAACCCGCGCGTTTAAATTGACTAATGACCTAACTAGAAATTTAGGTTTGTTTTCAAAATGCAGAGGCCAGTCATGTGACAATGCCTTAAATATATCTGGGCCTTACAATGGCATGCAGCAAAAAATTCTAGAGGTGAATCCGTTTACAATATACATACATATGTCCATGCGCCGTCGATTGTTGCCTATCAGCTGTAAATTTTTTTTCATTAGTCTAAATCTACAATTTTTTTTTGCTTCTGGCGGATATTAAAAAATCACCTAGAAAATGATTATGTATTGACATCTCTATTAGACAAAAGATGGGAAGCACACGCTAAGGTAATACCTACTATTTCCGAGACATATAATAAAATTATAGATGCGTTAGACGTTATATCTGTGGATGACATGCAAAAGGGAGAAACCAGAAGAGAAGCAGGTTTTGTCAGATAAACTACAAGAATTAGAGTTCGTACTTGTGGTCATGTGAAACAAAATTTTGAAAACTTTCCGAAAAGTCAGCAAGGTATTCCAAGTCCCGAAAGTCACTCTAGAGATGTGCGCCAATCTTTACAAATTGCTCCTCGATTTTTTAAAAAATTTACGAGGCGTCTTTGAAAATTTAGAAGCTCACGCAAAAGAAAAGCTACCAGATGTGAATTTTAAAGACACGCGTCAAAGGCGAAGGAAAAAAAAATCGCAATGACGGTCCAGTTTCTGAAGTAAGTCTCGGCCCGAGAAGGAAATTTATAGTTATGAGTTTCTATGGCGTCATTAATAAACTGAATGTAGAGATGCGAAGAAGGGTGGGATATATATAAAGAAATAGCAGACAAATTTCCATTCCTGACTAAAATACCCAATGCCGATAGTCAGTATTGTAAAAATATAGTAGACGCATATCCACAAGATCTTAATACCGATTTAGACACCGAAATTCAGCAGTTTCATTCGTATTTCATAAATAAAATAAGTTCCAGTGATTTACATCGCACAAGTTCATATCAAACTCACGCAAAATTGTACAAAATAATACACGATGATAAAATTAATAATATCAGCGTTACCTAATGTGGTCACAATCTTGCGTATATTTTTGTATGACTCGATGCCCTAGTAGCATCAGGGGAAGTTATGAAGGCAAAAATCTAGCTTACAAAACAGTGATGTCTTTTAAATAGCTGTGTATCAAAATTAATAAGATACTTCACCTTTGTAGTGATATTTGGTATTATAATATCTTACTAGAATAAGACATAAAATCATGATAAAGAGACCGCATGTCTCTTATGTCTTAATACTGTAGCCATATAAGTCACTTAAAAAACGTGACGTCTTATGTTCTTAGAGTCACAATATTGTCCATTTTTTCGACGCTTTACCAAAACAAATGAGAGAAAGATATGATTCGCCTTTGACATTTAATATAATATATGACTAGCCTACTAGGCTAGTAGGTAGCGCGCAGGACTATGAGTCGCTGCGACATGAGTAAATGTAAATCGTAAGTAAAAGTTAAATTTGGTAATAAAATTAAATATTATAATAAAGTTCTACAATTTGCATATTAAATAATTTGATAATATAATAAAATTAAATATAATAAATTTCGGATATTGTTTTAAGTGTTTTTAATGTGTTTTTTAAACAGGTCAGAAATATACTTTACCTAGTATCTTAAAAGATAACTATGAGGGGAAAGTGTCTTTTCACTTCATACGCCAAATGGCTCTTATAAGCCCCTATAAAGAATTTATATATATACACACTTGCTCAAAATAATAGGTACACCTATGAGTTTTTAGTTTAAGCTCGATTACAAAAATAATTGGGCAATTTAGAGGAAAAATCCTAGTGGCATCGTGAAGTACATAATTTGGAAGCACTATATTCAGTAAAACAAATCATGTGATTCCCTTAAATTTCAAGCATTTCTACTTACTGTGCATAGTTAGAATATTCGCCTGCTCAAAATAATAGGTACACCTGCACTTTGATTCAAATTTTTGTTTGAAAGTTTTTGTTTTTAATTCTTTTTGTGTTTTCCTTAGAAACACGTTAAGTTTTCTTTAATGAAACCTTAAAATGCAGTGAATCGACAGCAAACATTTTAGTTGAGATGGGTCGTAAGCCACATTGCTCTGCTGAGGAACCGAGACTGACCTTAATATTGAAAAAAAGGAAGAAAATCTTTTCAATGCGTTGGCAGGTTGCTAAATAGATCTCACAATTATACGAGAAATGTATTTAAAAATAAACAGTAAAAAAATCTCGTGGTAGACCACCAAAAACCGCTCCAAGAGTTGATCTTCATATAGAAAATAGCCACAATTAAATCTTCAAAAACATTTTTAGCAGAAATTGGGAACGTGGCTAGTACTCAAACAATTCGATAACGTTTACTAAAGGCTAACGTACCTGGGCGCATAGCTAAGAAATTTCCTTTGTTGCGGAAAAAAAATTTTAGCATGAGGCTAAATTTTGCAAAGGTCACGGAAACTGGTCAGGACCAGTGGGTCCTGATACGTTGATACTTTCAGTGAATTTTTACTGTTAACTCTTAAACATTACAAGACTAAGAACAAATCAAGGACACTTTCAGCTTCGATAGCAAGCTCTGATTTCTTAGTATCGTTGCATATTCTGAAAATTTTTAATATTCCTATATTGTCGTAAACTACAAGATCCGACACTACGAATCTCTTCAGCCTGTACTCATGTCGAGCAAATTATCAACCTGTTTTCACAAATGCGAAAAAATTAAACGCCATTTGATAATATTTTTAATGAAGCACCTTCAATCACTGTTGAGTTAGACACTTAATTGATTCTTCCCCGCTCGTAAATAAATAAATAATAAAAAGAAAAATATACCCAACACTGAGTGTATAATGACTTTATCATTCCGTTTGTAATGCATAGTTAGATGCTGTTTAAGGAAAAAAATACGACTTTATGAAACATTTTAGCCTTCATCGTTTATTTTCAGTTCACTTCAAAAAAAACTTGATTTCCGAAATGTAAGTCCTCTTCGTTTTTCTTTTAAATTCTCAAAAAAACTTTGATAAATATAAGAATTTTCGAGGCCGGTCCGATCGTGGAGAAGCTAGGTTCAAAAAAATTTTTTTTTTTCAAATTCCGCGTTCCGACGTAATTTGACCAACAAATATTCTTACATTTACATATCTATTTAGTTATATTGAAAATATTGCAGCGATTTTAATGAAACTTGGTGATTTTTTGCAAATATGAGCAAAATTAGGTTTTGGCTAGGATTAATCTTTTAAGTTTCAATCATTTAGAAATCGAGATTTTGCTGAGACCTACACTGTATTGTTTTTATGATTTTTTTTATTTATTTTTTTGCTTATTTGATAATTGTCTTATTGTATTGCCACTCATTTACTTCAACTTAAATGTAATTTTTCTTATATTTTTACCTATATTTTTATCTTTTATTTTTGTGAAAAATATCCTAATTAAATAGTGTGTCTTAAATTAGTGATTAAATTCTGTTATTACCCCACAACACTTTATATATTCCAGAATTATGTTTGAAATGGCATTTTGAACTATGTTATTTACTTTTATATTAAATGCCATACTCTTTTTATGATACAAATGCTATTATGAATACTTGAATTAAATCGTTTGTAAAACATAAAATTATTGTATCAAAAAAAGGCATAAATAATGAAATGAAAAAAATGATTCCAGCTTTCAAAGTCTCTCACAAGGGCGTGGGTAGCCCACAATATTTATAAACGTATATTTAGAGAACTAAAATCGAAGTCGATATAAAATTTTACAAGGCAGATGTATTTGCTATAAGATATCTTATTACAAAAATTTGGCATAATACCACCACAGGGCGTGGCGACTCTCATACAAGTAAAATACGTTAAGTGGCATATCTATCAAAATATGTGAGCAATCATACTAAAATTTGGCTTAAGAGGTTTATTTATGGAAAGCTATTTCTGAATTAAAATCAGACTTGGTTGTACCAGTAGGTGTGTCACCGCCCTAAATTTTAAGACTAATTACGGCATATATCGCAAAATATACAAGCTATTGTGCTAAAATTCGGTATGCGGATGTCGATCACGAATAAAATTTATTTAATATCTAAAAGTAGGCGCCATTGAAGAAGTGGACGTGGGATATTTCGACTTTTTAATTTCTTTTCGATTTTTTCCAACATTTTCCATATTATTTTAACTTTTTCCAAGCTTTTAACTTTTTCCAATACGTATTTTTTCTTCTTTTTCAAACTCTTTCAACTTTATTCGTCATTTTCTTTATTTATTCAAATTTTTCATCGATTTTGAATTGTCTCAACATTTTTCAACCTCTTCAATTTTTTGAGAGTTTTTCAACCGCTTTCAATATTTTTCATCATTTACCATATTTTTTCGACATTTTCAATTTTTCAACATTTTTCAGCACTTTCCTTATTTTTTCGACTTTTTCAATTTCTTCAAACAGTCTTTTGCAACGGTTTCAAACTTTTTCAATCTTTTTACATTTTTTTTCGACTTATTCAAGCTCTTCAACGTCTTTTTAATATTTATTTAAAAGGTACTTTCAATGCAGTGTTAGGTATGTGAGTTTCGGCACGGCCGAATATTACTAGTTTTAATTTATTTTTATTTCACATTTCTTTCTCAAATGTTTCAGAGCCGCAATATTCTCTCCTTATTTGGTTCATAAAATTTTAGAATTAAAATCAAAATTCCAGAGTACATTTTTGAGCATTTTACCCTTAGAACGTTTTATACCGGTAGTCACTCGATGAGGCATGTCGAAAAAATCATAGGGGCTGCTCTCACTTACGAAAGTGATTTAAATTGAGCGCTAATCCGAAATTAAATTGTGTCATCAGCATTGTTGTAAAACCGATTTCAAAGATACTTTGAATGCAATGAAAGCATTACCCATTACACTAGTTTACAATTTTGGGCCTCATTTCGAGATCTGGTTTCTCATAGAAGTTTTGCTATGTATTTTGGGGCGTAGATTCCAAAAATGACGACCATTTTTTTTTTTTCTTAAGGATCGTTAAGAAAAAACCCTTTGTTTTGCACTTTTTTCGTTTATTTGGTCATATTTCTATCAATTTTTTTCGACCTAAATCGGTTGCACACTATTCAAAAATTAATTTTATCTTCTGTCTAACGGTTTGCTATTCAAGAGAATAGGATAGGATTTGATGGAGTTACAAGCGGTCATATTCCAAAAAGACTGACTTTTTTTGGTTTTTTCAAAAAAGTCAAAGCCTTTGTTTTTTATATTTTTAATATTTAGGATGAAAATCTATTTTTTAACAAATATGTATTTTAAGTATATATTTGCTCAAATCGGAAACAAAAAGTTAAAGTTAATCAAAAATCAATGAACGGTTTTTGGATTGAAACGGAGCAATTGAAATTTTGTGTCTTTTTTGAAAAGACCAAAAATGCCACTCTGAACGCTTGTAACTCCATCAAATCCTATCCTTATCTCATGAACAGCAATCCGATAGACAGAAGATAAAATTAGTTTTTGAATAGTGTGCAACTGATTTAGGTCGAAAAAAAATTCATAGAAATCTGACCAGTTCAAATAAATGAAAAAAGTGCAGAAGAAAGAATTTTTTGGGGATATCTCGAAAACTATTCTTAAGAAAAAAAAAAAATGGTTTTAATTTTTGGAATCTACGCCCTTAAATACATAGCAAAAAGTATATGAGAAATCAGATTTTTTTTTTGTAAAAGGTGTTATCAAAACCAAAAAAAAAAAAAAAATGGAAACGTTCTTCCAATGCATCACAATTCTACTGCAAGTATTTGCCACAATTCCAGCAGAACAAAGTTTTTTTGTGTTAAAATGATTGAAATTGTATTGTATTTAAGGTCTACAATGACAGAAGATTGCTTGAATGGATTGGCTCTGGAAAATATTCATAAAGAAATCTGTATCAGCTCAGCTGAAATTGTTGAATTATTTTGCCAGAAGAAACCTCGCCGACTTGAAACCCTTGACTGGACTACTGATTAGATTGTTGTAATATGTCAAAAAATATAAATATTGCTCGTTGAAAAATTTAATTAATTTAATAATTTAAGAAAAATGTTAGCCCCACCCTCAAGAAAATCCTGGATCCGCCACTGGCCAGGACATAATATTTTCGCCTCCGTGTTAATGTTTTTTTTTTTGTGAATCTGAAGTGAAACTCTTTGCTTTTAGGCCATCGCACAATCCTTTCTGAATCATTACCAAATAAATTGATCTTAGTTTCATCACTTCATAAGATATTACGCCACTTTTTCTCTCCTTCAGGTCATGACCAGTTTCTGTGATCCTTGCAAAACTAAGTCTCATGCAAAAATTTTTTTCCCGCAACAAAGGACATTCTTAAGCTAAGTGCCCAGGTATGTTGGCCTTTGGTTAGTGCTCAAACAATTCGACGTCGTTAACTAAACTCCAAATTTCTGGCAAAACTGTCTTTGAAGACCTAAATGTGTCTATTTTTTCGAAAGTTAAAATATGAAGATCATCTCTTGGAGCGGTTTTTGGTGGTCTACCAGGAGATTTTTTTGCTGTTTACTTTTATATACATTTCTCATGAAATTGTGAGATCAATTCAGCAACCTGCCAATGCATTGGAGAGAGTTTCTTGATTTTTTTCAAGTTTAAAGTCAGTCTCGAATCTTCAGCAGAGCACTGTGACTTACGACCCATCTCAACTAAAATGTTTGCTGTCAATTCACTGCATTTTAAGGTTTAATTTAATTAATTGAGATAGAGGAAATTTTCTTAGTACATTTTTTATATGATTGAACTAAGATACCGGCATTTGGAGCATTTCATTAGACGCGTAATTTCTTAAGCTAACTGATGCCATAGCAATCTCGAATATTTTTTTTTTTTGAGATACGTCTTTTTCGCTTAGTACGGCAGTATAGTGCTTCCAAATTATGTACTTGACGATGCCACTAGGATTTTTCCTCTAAATTGCCCAAATATTTTTGTAATAGAGCTTAAACTAAAAACTCAAAGGTGTACCTATTATTTTGAGCAGGTGTGTATGTATAACACGATGTTTTTCTATTTGTCTTTAAAATTCCTGTAAAAGAAGCTATAAGACCTTTTTATGCTACTAGGGTGCTTGAAATTAAATTCTTCTTTTGTCAAAAAGCTTACATTTCATGGGATTTCCCATATAAAAAGCAAGCAATGGGCTGCTCTCGTAGTATAAATTTTCTTGCCTTTAAAAAAGTCTCTCTTTTTCAAATCCCATTATATACAAAATGTATATCTTTTATGTAACTGTACATTTTTAAAATTAAACAGGAAAAAGTTTAAAAAACTAAAAGTGAAATCAGTTTAAACTTTAAACTTTCAAATATTTACAGAATATGAGCGAAAATAGGGGTTGTCTAATATTGGTTTTGTTTTGAGCACACTATGCTTTGCGCATACACAGCGTATACAGCAGCTGGCTTGGTAAACATTTAACCTTGGATTTGAACCAGTTTTTCTGGCAATAAGAAACCCAGTGAGAAACAAAGCGCTTTGCTAGTATGGTGGCTTTATTTCTGTTGTCTTTTCTCGATTTTCGAATTTAGTCAAATTGTTTGCTTTTTAATTTTTTGTTGATTAAGTGGAAATCCATAAGACTAAACAGTGTGACTTAGGCCCTTGTTCTGAATGCCATTGTAATCGAATCTTTTTTGTAAATATGAATTTTTCCAAAGCGGATTGTATTTGAATTTGTATATGTATGTAAATGATCAAAGACCAGTCAAATATTGAAGATTCATATGCAAATCCGTGCTGTGAAAAATTACGATATATAGAAAAATTCCGATTACGTTGAAACTAAAAATAAGGATCTTTCTTTTTTGGTTTGGATTTAATGCAATATTACAGAACTAAAACATAGTTCAGCAAAAAAAAAATTCACCTAGAAAATCTCAAAGACAAATTGAATTTTTGGCGATTCGTCCTTAGGAATTAACACCTACACTTTGATATACAGCAAAGAGATATAAATTTCGCTCACAAACAATTAAAATATTTATCCATGATCCGAAAATAACAAGTAAAAATTGATAGAAAAAATATTGAAGAAAAAAATTTCTTATTGTTATTTTTTTTTTTACAAAATGGCGGCTGTGCAGATTACCGTGAACCGCTTTTTCTAAAAGGCCTTCCCCGGCGGATAGTAAAAGTCTCGTCCAACTCCACCTATAACAAAAAAAAATATTTTTTTTATTATCTACATGAGTTTTGCTGTTGGAGTACACATGATTATATGTTTAGAATTTTTTCTACAAAAAGTCGTTAAAATCGTGTGTACTTAACAGATATTCAAACAATGAAGCTAATGTTAAAATTTCAAGTCAATCGGATGTAAGCTTTTTGAGTTACACTGCCCGTCGATTTTGAAAACATGGTTTCGAGAAAAACGCGTTTGAAGTTTCAAAATGCTATACATCTTCATCAAAGTTTTTTGGAAAAAATTGATTAAAAAAAATTTTGAGTTTAAATCTGTACTTGGGCGTTGTAGATTTTGATTCTAGGATTGCTTTGGCATGATTTTATCCAATAAAAAAAAATGGAAAAATAAAAAAAAAAAAATAGGGAGACATAACTCCTTAAGGTAAATGACTCAAAGTGACTTAACAAAAATCCAAAACTATCGTCCAAAATTTTGGTTCTCTCCTAATATGAAGTCAAGTTATGAAATAATAAAATCTGGTGACTTTCAATTTATTCGATGCATAAAAATATCCTAATTTCTCATTGGGTAATTTTTTTCGTTCATTTTGTCACACAATTTATAATTCGCAATAACTTTTTTGTTGTCAGCAAGCAATATATAGCATCTCTCATATTAATACTTTCGGTGGTCTAGTGTTCAATTGAAAGTAAGGGTTGACTGCATTCCTTAATTGTTGCAAAACAATGATACAAAATGAATATTTGAAAATTAAAAGTATACGATCCCCATCGTTACTTGGTCATGTACAATTGTTGGAGTTCTTTCTCTAACAGTTCAACAAACAAAACAAATGCTATTAACTCATAAACCTAAAAAATTTTGAGGATGTATTTAATAGGATGACACTCGTAGTCTACCTTTGTCGTAACAAACAATTACACATAAGGTAGATTATGTCATCTTAACAAAAGGAAACGCAACTTAACCGTGTTGCAAATCCGCTCATCATTGAGAATTAAATACGGTTTCGAATAGAACACACTCTGTGACGACCATTTTTTTGAAGTATATACACCCAACCCTCTTTTTACTCGGTACCTTTTTACACGATTTTGAAATAGCACGGTTCAAAAATAAGAGCAAATAAACTTTTTTGCACGAATTTTTTTTCTAGGAATATCAAAAAAAATTTTTTTTTTAATTTTAATTCTAAGTTGTACAGCAAAGTTATGTATACAGCAACAACAATACAATTGGGGGATTACCCGAATGTTGTAATCAGTTTTTTTTTTTCATTTCATCAACTTGAACACAGCGTTAGGTTGTTCAGTATTTGTTTTGTGTTAAAGCGTTTAGTTCGTAGTTTCAAATGTTGATGTTCAAATTAAAGTTTTTTTTTTAATTTGATGGTGAAATTTAAAGTATAATTTGCATTCATGTTAATATTTTACTACTAATAAAGATAATGTTTAAGATAAGTTCGGTTTAGATAAGTTCTATAAATATGTAATATTATTTTACATCTTTGTTTTATTACACACCCGATTAATAAAATGCATAAACAGCAACAAAATATACCGAAGATAAGAGCAATTTCGTTAGAAAACTAAATAAAAATCTTACTGTCTAAAGAGAGGCAAAGGTCCCACATCTGTTGGCAAATTTTTTGGTTTAAGTGAAGCGACTATAAGGACAATAAAAAAAAATTAGAATTCTATTCGACAACCAATAGTTTCTGGATCGAAACTCAGTTCTAAAACATCTTCTTATAGTCGAAATCGTGTCTTAGAGAAAACGGAAACACATATGGTATCTTGGATGGAAAATTTAATGAAAAAAAGAATACCTATTGATGGAAAAACTTTAAAAGGTAAAGCTATTGTTTTAAGTTTTCTAAAAAATATGGAGTTCATTCATTAATTTTTTACACGGTTTTTGGGAAAGTTTTTTCATCCTACACGATATTTTAAGGTTGTGGAACATATCCCCAAATTTACCATATATCGCATGTATTTTTTTACACGATTTTTTTTTGCACGGTTTTCTAAGAAACGTATCTACCGTGTAAAAAGAGGGTTGGGTGTACTTCTATACGCGTGTGTGTGCTTTGTTCTTTGTCTTTCACATGGATTATTTATGGAATAGAACGAAACATTCAAATTTTACTCTCGCTCTCATTCTCAATTTGCCAGTTTAGAGTAACTTCGGATTTTGTGATATGGTCATGTAATGTGATATATCATATATGCCATCATATTTCCTTAAATAAGCAATTCTCGACAAAATTTTTTTGACAACATAGCAGTAACGAAAAAAGATATGTGCTGCAAGGTTTTGTGCGTTCGCATTCACTGTTTTTGGTCTCAGTGCGTTGAAATTAATTTAGCCACAAGTCGAGATTTTATTTGTGTGCATTTTGTATTATAGCCGAAGTACTAAAATTTGTTGGTAGATAAATATAATTTGTCATAAATAATGTGAATTCTGTAATTACTGAAATGTGTTTTAATAAAAATAACCCGAGTATATTAAAACTGAAATTCAGGTAATGTGATATAGTTCAATTTTCTTCACCCAGCAAAAACATTACATGTGTCTTTTGCAACAAATTCTTAAAGAGGGATACAATGATTCAGACCTGAGTTCAATGTCTGCAATGCGATTTAATTTGGGCCCACAATGATTGTCTTCCAAGACGGCAAGCAAATTTTGTATGTGAGTCATCGGTCTGGGTTTAATATTTTCTGTTTTTCGCTTATTGATTCAGTTTAAATCTAGTTTCCTTTTTTATGGAAATTCTATTGAAAGATGTAATGTTATTGTATTATTAGTTCCTACTGTTTTATACTTGTTATACTTTTCATGATGGTATATCACATTATCCGAACGCTATATATCACATTACCCGCCAATTTCATTAAGAGGTGTCACTTGGCTTTTTTCCATCTCATTGAAATAGCTTCAGATTCGCTTACGCTATAGAGCTCCAAAGTTGTAATATACTGCAAAAAGCATCAACAAACCATAATACATAAAGAAGTAGAAGCTATGTTATAAAAGTTACGTGTAATTTAAGATACAAAAATACCCATATCACAATACCCGAAGTTACTATACATTTCAAATAGCGTTGCCATTGTAGCAGTTTTAACTGCAAAATCAAGTTTTTTAGACACGCTGACAGTTTTTTTTTTGCAAATCGCAGTTTTTTTTATGAAATTATGACTAAAAAAAAGTTATCAACTTTTAATACTCGTAACCACTGAAATTTTATATTTTCCAAAAATCTGGTTTATTTCGGAGGTAGAAGATTTTTTTTTAGATTTCTTTTTTTTCAGAACTTGCAGTTTTCCCTAAAAAGATCCGTCAACATTGACTTCTAACAACAACGCAGGCTGTGTAAAAAATGATCAAATATTACAGAAGGTCTACTAAAAAAATTTGAATTGCTTGCCTTCGCAGAACAAACTAAAAACAGGCTACGCCTACAAAGTCACGGGCATTAGCTAGTAAATTAATATTTAGTTCAATATTCAATACATTGAATATTCTACGTTTAAAGTGAATAAAATTGTAAATCCATTTTAAAGTTCATATTTTCTGAATTTTCAAAAATATTAATTTATCAATGAAAACCCCTAGTAAATTTAAATATTTGGAGAATATTAATATACTGTGAGCGTCAAAAGAAAGTAAACACCTCAATTACTCATATTAAAAGCTTTATAAAAATGAAGTTAGTAACACAAAATCAAAAATAAATATAAGGAATTCAAGAATTATTTAATAATAGCTGATTTCGATATAAACATTTAACAAAACTAATAAAAAAAATAAAATCACTTTAATTAGAAAAAGACGAAATTTTACGCGTCAAAAAAAATAAAGAGCAAACAGAAGAAAACAGAACATCACTATAAAAAGTAAACCTGTTAAATATTTTAATATTTGGTTTGTTTTCCTTTGGCCTTAAGCACCTCGTTTAGTCTCCTTGGCATCGACTCGACAAATTTTTTTGTTACATCTGGACAGATTTCGCTCCATTCTACCCTAAGAGCCTTCCTTAAGCCTGCCTTGCTTGAGAAAACCTTTGTCCGACTTTTCTGTCAATGGTGTTCCCACAGATGCTCGATGAGGTTAATATTCGGGGACTGCGGCGGATGATCAAGTGTCTTAGGAGTCTTGTACAGTAGCCACACCTTTACAATTTTCGACGCATGCTTTGGATCGTTGTCCTTTTGGAAGATCCAGTTTCAAGCCAAGCCTAATTTTTCGACGCTAGGGTCAACATTGTCATTCAAAATGGCTAAGTAATCCATTTAGTTCATAGTATGTACTGTCAATAACAACAAGATTACCAACACCTGTTGCCGCCATATAGCCCCAAACCATAACTGGGCCTCCACCGTGTTTGACAGTCACGCCATATTTTTGGGGGCCTTTTCGCTCCGAAAATTTCGAATTTGCTCTCATCTGTATAAAGTATGTTTTTCCAAAAATATAGAGCCTTATTTTTGTACTTTTTAGTATGGCTTCTTGCGTGGTATCCTTCCATGTCGTATGACAATGTCTCAAGTATATCTGGGCCTTACAATGGCATGCAGCAAAAAATTCTAGAGGTGAATCCGTTCATATTACCATACAATGACCTACGATCTTTTTGATTGGTTAAAAATTGTCAATTTGGCATTAAAAAAACGACCATTTTTTACCCCAAAAGCGTAATTTTTTTCAGAACTACGCCATTTTGTTAATTTTTAATGTTTTTCAAAGATCGTAGGTCATTGTATAGGAAATACCTTCAACTTTAATAACCTTTTTGAATTTTTTTGTTTCAACTACTCATTCGGTCGGAATCATGTCAGCAGTTGGGGAACTTTTTTTTTTGGAACCTCCGAAGACAGCCCATAACTCCGTTATTTTTCAATATTTTTGTAAAAAAAATCTTAAAATATAATTGAAAATGTGCCTAAAAAATGTCCAAAAAATTTCAAAACATTCTAACGAGTACTTTCTTTTAAAAAAAATCGCGAAAATCACCTAATTTTTCATAGGTTACACTGGTATTGCCCCTTAACCAGTCCAAATTTTTGTATGGCGTCCAATCAATACTGGTTTTCCTCTTAGCTAGATTCTTGCCATGAAGAATTCCTGATAAAGTTTTAGTTCCTAGCTTGCTCTGGCTTTGGTTTTATTGCGATTTATGGCGCTAAATACGCATCCGCAATCAGTGGAAACTGTTGAGATAATAGGGCTACCAGATGGCGTGCCTTTAAAAAAATTTTAATTTATTTTTTTATATTATTTTAATTCCATACCAATATTTTTCATGATCAAAAAAAAAAAAAAAGTCCTCACTTTGTACGAGAAAACCCCAGCAATTTAAAAGAATATTTCAAATAACTTTTTTTTTTAATGCAAACATCAAAAGTAGTACATTTAGAGTGAAAAGTACCAAAGTAGCACAGCCTTGCAAAAGTAGCACTTTTGCTACTTTAGTATGCCATCTGGTAGCCCTATGTTGAGAGCCATCCCCCCGTTCTGCCAATTTCACACGCTCCCAAAATTTGTGGATGTCGGTCTCGCAAGAATATTTGTAAGTTGCTTTTACCTCTTTAAATTCCCATCGGCATCAAAATAACAACAAAAACAAACGCAACGGTTATTCAGTTGCGGTGTATTCAAATTAATGAAAGCGTCGCCTACTAAGCGATTGTCATGCTATCCTTGTCAATTTGCTTATGTTCAATAGAGAGAGAGAAGGGTAAAATTTTGCTAACTTCAGGGATGCTTAATAAAGCTAGCATGCAAACATACTTTTTATGTGCGTTACTTCATTGATGCATGCATGCTTTTTATGTGTTTCGCCTTTTTCTATAAGTCTATGAATATAAAATGTAAAAAAGAAAAAGAAAAAATGTTGGTGCATATTAGAAAATCCGTAATAGTCCGTCATAATCCGTCATGAGTCTTAAATCCGTTCAGAAATCGTTCTTGTTTATTATTTCCCCAAAAATCCGTTCAAAACGGATAAATCCGTGCACCTGACAGCACTGTTTTAAAGACACGCGTCAAAGGCGAAGGAAAAAAAAATCGCAATGAAGGTCCAGTTTCTGAAGTAAGTCTCAGCCCGAGAAGAAAATTTATAGTTATGAGTTTCTATGGCGTCATTGATAAACTGAATGTAGAGATGCGAAGAAGGGTGGGATATATATAAGGAAATAGCAGACAAATTTCTATTCCTGACTAAAATACCCAATGCCGATAAATTATGTGCCCCGCTCAAACATCGTAATACAGTCAGCATTGTAAAAATTTAGTAGACGTATTTCATTCGTTTCATTCGTATTTCATAAATAAAATAAGTTCCAGTGATTTGCATCGCACAAGGTCATATCAAACTCACGCAAAATTGTACAAAATAATACACGATGATAAAATTAAATCAGCGTTACCTAATGTGGTCACAGCCCTAGTAGCATAAGATCTTACAGCTTCTTTTACAGGCCTTTTAAAGACACGTAATAAGGCAACTTATTATATTTATAAATTTTAGGTTTCTTGTTTTCGTAATATTTAATTAAAAATTTGCATTGATCATAACCGGTGCTGCCCAGAGAATGAGCAGGCGCTCAAAGAGCATAAAAATGAGATCGAGAAGATGCTTAAAGAGCGCTAAAAAGGGTTAATGAGCGTAGTTTTTCCAGTGTTTTCCGGTAAGTTTTCAAATTTTTATAATAAAAGAAAAGAATATATTCTTAGTCCCAGATTCGTATTCCTTGCCTGAAAGTAGCCCCTAAGCCACCTGTATTTGTTGGAAAATTCGATAACTCGTCTGATTTGCGCAATCCTTAAGATTAATATTTGCCTTCAAAATTTGACAACTTCAAACAGTCTTCGGATTCAATATTAATGAAAATCCATTGAGGAGCTTTGCCAAAACGTGTAACGCTATAGATATCCGCTGACACATCGTAAAAAACATTTCTTTTTTAAACCGCTCTAATGTGTGTACATAAATAGTACATCGTTGGAAAGGATTTTTTTTTAGACTTTAATAGTTACACCGATGCATTTAGATTATGGGTCCCACTGCTCATCACGTAGATTGCGTAGAACCTAAAAACCTTTTCCACTGTTTTAGACCACTGATAAAGTTTTTGTGAATTAGCTTCCACGGGCTACTTATGACTTATAAGGTTGTATTAAAAAAAATATCAAATTTCAAATGATATACATAAATATAATAAGCTTTAGTGCGAAAAACTTCGCACCGATACTTTTTTTTTATTAAATTATTTTCAATCTGTTCGTTTTGACTCACAATAAACTACGAGGACTGAAAATTAGTCTTCGGCCTAAGCAAGAAAACACCACTTTTTTGGGTGAAGATTATTTTGTTCGCCCCTAGGCAGTTGTAAAACCTGCCGACCCCCCTCCTCAAAACTTCGTAATTTTTTCGAAAAAATTATCTTTTTTTTCCATTTTGATGAGCCAAACGAAAACGACAATGAGCTGAACGACATATACCTATCAAAATGAAAAGTATATTGCAAAAGTTTTACAATCAATAAAATGCAAACATTTGTTCAAAGTTTCCGCCAATATTTGCCGCCCTTTAAATCTTTCCGACCTAGGCACGTGCCTACTCTGCCTGTAAGGTTAATCCAGCCCTGTCAATACCCTTAAACCAAAGGTCCAGTTTTTTGTTGCCTTCCTCCGTCGTGGCTGTCAAAATTTGGATTGGTTTCAAAGAAGACCTCTTCATTTTATTTAAATTTCTTTTCACTAAGCCATTCCTTTAAGTTTGGAAATAAATTAATAATCACAAGGTGCCAATTCCGAAAAATATTGTGAGTGAGAAACCAATTCGTACAATTTTCCAATGCGCTCTTGTGTCCTTTTTGCTTCAAATCAGCATTGAATCAGTCCAATTGCACTGAATAATATTGTCCGGTGATCGTTTTGCCTTTTTCTATATTATCGATGTTGGCTGATCATCTTGGCCTTCTTCGAACTCGATTCCTCAGGAGAAGTCTACTGCTTTGACTTTTCCTTAGCCTGTGGTGGATCACAGTTTCGTCCACAATTATGAAACGGCCAAAAAAAATTCTGCATCTTGCGGTTGAACATCGCCAAATACTCCTTCTATTTAATTTTCAGCCCACCAACCCCTCGCATAATATCACATGTAAAATATACCATCAAATATGTATATAGCTTTATAAAATGAGTATAACAATAAAATAAAATAAATTGAAATAAAATAAAATAAAATATACAATAAAATTAAAAAAATAAGATGAAGTAAAAAAAAATACCTTTTATGTCCTGCACGCGTGAGGATCGAACCCAGGCTGGCAGTCTTGGAGTGCTATCATGACGCTCTGTAGTAAAATTTCATTAAACTTCAATTGCAACGCTATACTGTGGCGAAAGTGCGACAGACAAGAAGTAGAAGAGAGGAGAACAATATGTATTGCTTTCTTTTACATACATACATACATATCAGGGGAAATCTCATGATACGTGGACGATTGTGTGCAGAGATCTCGACCCAGTAGGCAAGGGCAGGAGCTAACAGTGCTTCTAGAAGGCCTTCCTTGGTAAGTATAAGGCCTTCCACCCTCCTTTCAAACGTACTTTCTTTTTTATATGAAATGGCCGCAGAAAACAGGCCTTCCTAAGCAGGCTTTCTAAGACCGCTTACCGTAGAAGGACTCTCAGAAGTACTTGACAAAAATTTAATTTTAACAAATTTAAAGACTCTAAATATTAATTGTTTTTTTTTTATTTGCGCCATCTCACTTGCGTTGATATTTTTTTTAATGACTTTACAATTTGACAAAGAATACACAAAACTCTACCTCCTTAACATAACATGAAACAACAGAAGACTAGCCTGCACACCTCTCTTAATTTCTAACCATGTGTATACTTTTCATGTCATATATGTACAATGCATATGACAAAAAAGTTATGCCGAATCATAAAACATTGCAATACATGAAATAAAAAAGAAACAGAAAAGCGCTAAAGTAAATGAAGTCCTTCTTCTTTGCCTTCTAATATCAGGCCTGATAGCACGTCTGTTGTGGCAAGGCATATTATGCCTTCTGTGATTGTATTTTTATTTGCATGAAAATCTAGTTTTGAGAAGTCCTTATATAATCGCAGCAGTGCTAGCAGGCCTTCTCCGAGTAAGGCCTTGCTCATTTGCCTGCTGGGGATGTTATAAAAAAGCAATGCATTGCAAAGCACTGCACCTCCGATTTGCAAATACTGAATTGAAGTAAATTTCAGTTTTCAATACCGAACGCATAAGTTAATAATTTATTCTCTGAAGTTTACAAAATGGTGAAACGCATATTCCATTTCATTTCCATGAATTGGCCCAATACTGTTTCAGCGAGCTGGCCAATAGCTTAAGACTTTGAGGAAGTTATAAATTGGCTCTGATGCATTGAAAAATATGTAGTTGTCGAGTATGGCAGTCAACAAAAGAATGTTCTCATAGGTTACCTGGAGGAATAAGTTATTGAGGGTATTCCTGAAAAGGCGAAAACGCCTCGAAAACTGCGAAAACTGAGCACTTTTTCGAGCCTCGAAAATTAAGGAAAGTACGCACAATCCTCGAAAACTTTCGAGGCAAATTAGTTGAGCAAGTAGCCTCGAAAAGTCGAAAAGTGAATCAGTGTTGCCGTTTGTCGCAACAATTTACTGCTAATTTGAAATTCTTCTTTTAAATGAATTAAATCAATTTATTTTTTTCACTATTTTACGGCAACAAAATTTTACTATTTTTCAACAAAATCAGCAATAGCTAAAATAGTGAACATTTTGACAAAAACACTGCGACACGGCAACACTGATAAAACTGTCAAATTGCCATTGCTCAATCATTTACGCGTTTGAATTGATAGGGGTGTTCCCGAAAACAAGATCGAAAACTTTCGAGTTTTCGCACTTTTCGAGTTTTCGCGTTGAGAGGAATACCCTTACTAATTCAAAATTTATTTTGTTATCTACGCGCTAAAAAAAAAATTACAGCGGGCAGTTAGTTAACAAGGTACAGAATAGATCTATTTCCTTTTGGTACCGGAAACGAGACCTGGAATCTAAAAAATCACAAAGAGATGATGCTTTGTAAATGAACTCCTTCTTTTGTCAAAAAGTTTACATTTCATGGGATTTCCCATATAAAAAGCAAGCAATGGGCTGCTCTCGTAGTATAAATTTTCTTGCCTTTAAAAAAGTCTCTCTTTTTCAAATCCCATTATATACAAACTGTATATCTTTTATGTAACTGTACATTTTTAAAATTAAACAGGAAAAAGTTTAAAAAACTAAAAGTGAAATCAGAAAAAACAATCAAATATTCAGTTTAAACTTTAAACTTTCAAATATTTACAGAATATGAGCGAAAATAGGGGTGGTCTAATATTGGTTTTGTTTTGAGCACACTATGCTTTGCGCATACACAGCGTATACTGTGGTAAACAGCTGGCTTGGTAAACATTTAACCTTGGATTTGAACCAGTTTTTCTGGCAATAAGAAACCCAGTGAGAAACAAAGCGCTTTGCTAGTATGGTGGCTTTATTTCTGTTGTCTGTTCTCGATTTTCGAATTTATTTAAATTGTTTGCTTTTTAATTTTTTGTTGAATAAATGGAAATCCATAAGAGCAAACAGTGTGATTTTGGCCCTCGTTCTGAATGCCATTGTAATCGAATTTTTGTTGTTAATTTTTTTTTGCCAATGCTGATTGGATTTGAATTTGTATATGTAAATGATCAAAGACCAGCCGAATATTGAAGATTCACATGCAAATCCGTGCTGTGAAAAAAATGGTATGTAATGATTTTTAGAAAAATTCCGACTACGTTGAAACTTAAAATAAGGATCTTTCTTTTTTGATTTGTTAAGTATATGCCGGTAAGGATTTAATGCAATATTACAGGACTAAGGCTTTGTTCGAAAAAAAAACTCACCTAACTAATTAAATTTTTGGCGATTGTCCTTAAGAATTATCACCTACACTTTAATATACTGCAAAGAAACATGAATTTCTCTCATAAACAGTTAAAATATTTATCCATGATCCGAAAGTAAAAAACTAAAAATTGATCAAATAAAATACTCTGTAAAAAGAATATTAGAGGGTCCCAAAAAACCATCTGATTTACTTCTCGTCTTTTAGCTTTTGTGCCATTTTTCTTAAGGTAAATGACTCAAAGTGACTTAAGAAAAACCCTAAACTATCGTCCAAAATTCTTGTGCTCTCCTAACATGAAGCCAAAATTGTTATGAAATAATAATTTCTGGCAACTTCCAATTCATTTGATGCAAAAAAAAACAGCCTAATTTCTCATTGGGTGATTTTTTTCGTTCATCTTGTCACACAGCTTATAATTCGCAATAACTTTTTTGTTGTCGGCAAGCAATATATAGCATCTCTCATGTTAGTACTTTTGGTGGTCTCGTGTTCAATTGAAAGTAAGGGTTGAATGCATTCCCTAATTGTTGCTATTATTAATTTGAAAATTGAAAAATTTTCTCTAACAGTTGAACAAACAAAACAGATGAAATTATTAACTCATAAAGTTTTATAGAATTGTGACACTCATAACTACTTATGTGTTGTGTCATAAACCTAAAAATTTGTTGGGGATGTAATTAAATTGAGTTGCACACTTACTTAAACTTACCTCTTTGGTTAAAATATTACGCTGAGGGGTATATCTCTATGTCGTTATAAAATTTGTCGTAATAAATTATATATCAAATGATGGGGTGATCTTTGACGCGTAATAAATTGTTACAATGAGGGTGGAATAAGGGGTCATCTCACAAAAGGAAAAAAGCATCTTAACCGTGTTGCAATTCCGCTTCGCATCATGAGAAGTCAAAAACGGTTTCGAATAGAACACAAATCTGTGCCAACCGACCACTTTTTTTTTAAATTTTTTATTTAGAAATTATATTTACTAGCGCTGACGGTATTTTCCTTTTTATTTCAAATTGTTCTACCACTCATACCAACACTTTCTTTCCACTTTTTAGTCTTTGGGTTTTAATTTCCCCCCGACAAAACAATGTTGCTGTGGATACCTTACTTCAGGTGTCTTAGGATTACGCTTTTTTAGCGCTTTGCATGATTTTTTTTGGCAAGGAAGGAATGTATACATATGTTATAATTTATTATACATATCAATACATTGTAAATTTTTTAAAGATTTTCTCCGGAAAATATGACCCGACCCAGCCGTCACACATTGGAGGTCATTATCAAACGCAGCTGTTTGCGTACATTCTGAAGGTCACAGTTTTCATCTGAAATCAAAACCTCAACATTTTCAAAAATTTCCTTTAATCACATGTCTTTCTTCTATATGAACTCAACTTTTCCTGAAATGATTGAAAATCACATATTTTTTTAGAGCTGTTTATGCAAAGCATCATTTTTTAAACTTTTTTTGCAATAAAAAAATACGTAACAGTGATATAACTCCAAATTAAAGTTCATATAAAGCGTAAATATATAATGAAACTATCTATCAATTTTTAAGATTATTGGTTAGAGATTTTTTGAGTTAGAGCGTAGGTCGCAAATAACTCATTTAAAAAAACAATAACCGCTCTGGTACCCAACGGAACAAAAACCGCTCATAACGTCAGAAAAAATTTAAATTTTTATTTGAAACTTTGGAAACATATTTTGGAATAGTTCTACTAACAATTCATAAAATAAAAAATTAAAGATTATTTCTAAACCTAATATTTCTTGCTTTAAATGCCTCCTGGTAGATTTTTACTGACAGTTGTACGATGCACTTTGTATGCGTACCGTTAGTTCCGGATTAGCCCATAAGCAAATTAAGCAATTGGGGGCACCATAAACAGCACCGAAAAAATATCTGCTCACACATGAAAGGGAAGGCTGTTTGAAAACCCGCGCGTTTAAATTGACTAATGACCTAACTAGAAATTTAGGTTTGTCATATGACAATGCCTCAAATATACCTGGGCCTTACAATGGCATGCAGCAAAAAATTCTAGAGGTGCATCCGTTTACAATATATGTACATACATATGTCAATGCGCCGTCGATTGTTGCCTATCAGCTGTAATTTTTTTTTTCATTAGTCTAAAATCTACAATTTTTTTTCTGCTTCTGGCGGATATTAAAAAATCACCTGGAAAATGATTATGTATTGACATCTCTATTAGACAAAAGATGGCAAGCACACGCTAAAGCAATACCTGCTATTTCAGAGACTTATAATAAAATTATAGATGCGTTAGACGTTATTTCTGTGGATGACATGCAAAAGGGAGAAACCAGAAGAGAAGCAGGTTTTGTCAGATAAACTACAAGAATTAGAGTTTGTACTTGTGGTCATGTGAGACAAAATTTTGAAAACTTTCCGAAAAGTCAGCAAGGTATTCCAAGTTACAAATTGCTCCTCGATTTTTTAAAAAATTTACGAGGCGTCTTTGATAATTTAGAAGCTCACGCAAAAGAAAAGCTACCAGATGTGAATTTTAAAGACAAGCGTCAAAGGCGAAGGAAAAAAAAGTCGCAATGACGGTCCAGTTTCTGAAGTAAGTCTCAGCCCGAGAAGAAAATTTATAGTTATGAGTTTCTATGGCGTCATTGATAAACTGAATGTAGAGATGCGAAGAAGGGTGGGATATATATAAAGAAATAGCAGACAAATTTCCATTCCTAACTAAAATACCCAATGCTGATAGTCAGTATTGTAAAAATTTAGTAGACGCATATCCACAAGATCTTAATACCGATTTAGACACCGAAATTCAGCAGTTTCATTCGTATTTCATAAATAAAATAAGTTCCAGTGATTTACATCGCACAAGTTCATATCAAACTCACGCAAAATTGTACAAAATAATACACTATGATAAAATTAATAATATCAGCGTTACCTAATGTGGTCACAATCTTGCGTATATTTTTGTATGACTCGATGCCCTAGTAGCATCAGGGGAAGTTATGAAGGCAAAAATCTAGCTTACAAAACAGTGATGTCTTTTAAATAGCTGTGTATCAAAATTAATATGATACTTCACCTTTGTAGTGATATTTGGTATTATAATATCTTACTAGAATAAGACATAAAATCATGATAAAGAGACCGCATGTCTCTTATGTCTTAATACTGTAGCCATATAAGTCACTTAAAAAACGTGACGTCTTATGTTCTTAGAGTCACAATATTGTCCATTTTTTCGACGCTTTACCAAAACAAATGAGAGAAAGATATGATTCGCCTTTGACATTTAATATAATATATGACTAGCCTACTAGGCTAGTAGGTAGCGCGCAGGACTATGAGTCGCTGCGACATGAGTAAATGTAAATCGTAAGTAAAAGTTAAATTTGGTAATAAAATTAAATATTATAATAAAGTTCTACAATTTGCATATTAAATAATTTGATAATATAATAAAATTAAATATAATAAATTTCGGATATTGTTTTAAGTGTTTTTAATGTGTCTTTTAAACAGGTCAGAAATATACTTTACCTAGTCTCTGAAAAGATAACTATGAGGGGAAAGTGTCTTTATACTTCATACGCCAAATGGCTCTTATAAAGAATTAATATATATACACACCTGCTCAAAATAATAGGTACACCTATGAGTTTTTAGTTTGAGCTCTATTACAAAAATATTTGGGCAATTTAGAGGAAAAATTCTAGTGGCATCGTGAAGTACATAATTTGGAAGCACTATATTCAGTAAAACAAATCATGTGATTCCCTTAAATTTCAAGCATTTCTACTTACTGTGCATAGTTAGAATATTTGCCTGCTCAAAATAATAGGTACACCTGCACTTTGATTCAAATTTTTGTTTGAAAGTTTTTGTTTTTAATTCTTTTTTGTGTTTTTGGGAACGTGGCTAGTACTCAAACAATTCGATAACGTTTACTAAAGGCTAACATACCTGGGCGCATAGCTAAGAAATTTCCTTTGTTGCGGAAAAAAAATTTTAGCATGAGGCTAAATTTTGCAAAGGTCACGGAAACTGGTCAGGACCAGTGGGTCCTGATACGTTGATACTTTCAGTGAATTTTTACTGTTAACTCTTAAACATTACAAGACTAAGAACAAATCAAGGACATTTTCAGCTTCGATAGCAAGCTCTGATTTCTTAGTATCGTTGCATATTCTGAAAATTTTTAATATTCCTATATTGTCGTAAACTACAAGATCCAACACTACGAATCTCTTCAGCCTGTACTCATGTCGAGCAAATTATCAACCTGTTTTCACAAATGCGAAAAAATTAAACGCCATTTGATAATATTTTTAATGAAGAACCTTCAATCACTGTTGAGTTAGACACTTAATTGATTCTTCCCCGCTCGTAAATAAATAAATAATAAAAAGAAAAATATACCCAACACTGAGTGTATAATGACTTTATCATTCCGTTTGTAATGCATAGATGCTGTTTAAGGAAAAAAATACGACTTTATGAAACATTTTAGCCTTCATCGTTTATTTTCAGTTCACTTCAAAAAAAACTTGATTTCCGAAATGTAAGTCCTCTTCGTTTTTCTTTTAAATTCTCAAAAAAACTTTGATAAATATAAGAATTTTCGAGGCCGGTCCGATCGTGGAGAAGCTAGGTTCAAAAAAATTTTTTTTTTTCAAATTCCGCGTTCCGACGTAATTTGACCAACAAATATTCTTACATTTACATATCTATTTAGTTATTATTGAAAATATTGCAGCGATTTTAATGAAACTTGGTGATTTTTTGCAAATATGAGCAAAATTAGGTTTTGGCTAGGATTAATCATTTAAGTTTCAATCATTTAGAAATCGAGATTTTGCTGAGACCTACACTGTATTGTTTTTATGATTTTTTTTATTTATTTTTTTGCTTATTTGATAATTGTCTTATTGTATTGCCACTCATTTACTTCAACTTAAATGTAATTTTTCTTATATTTTTACCTATATTTTTATCTTTTATTTTTGTGAAAAATATCCTAATTAAATAGTGTGTCTTAAATTAGTGATTAAATTCTGTTATTACCCCACAACACTTTATATATTCCAGAATTATGTTTGAAATGGCATTTTGAACTATGTTATTTACTTTTATATTAAATGCCATACTCTTTTTATGATACAAATGCTATTATGAATACTTGAATTAAATCGTTTGTAAAACATAAAATTATTGTATCAAAAAAAGGCATAAATAATGAAATGAAAAAAATGATTCCAGCTTTCAAAGTCTCTCACAAGGGCGTGGGTAGCCCACAATATTTATAAACGTATATTTAGAGAACTAAAATCGAAGTCGATATAAAATTTTACAAGGCAGATGTATTTGCTATAAGATATCTTATTACAAAAATTTGGCATAATACCACCACAGGGCGTGGCGACTCTCATACAAGTAAAATACGTTAAGTGGCATATCTATCAAAATATGTGAGCAATCATACTAAAATTTGGCTTAAGAGGTTTATTTATGGAAAGCTATTTCTGAATTAAAATCAGACTTGGTTGTACCAGTAGGTGTGTCACCGCCCTAAATTTTAAGACTAATTACGGCATATATCGCAAAATATACAAGCTATTGTGCTAAAATTCGGTATGCGGATGTCGATCACGAATAAAATTTATTTAATATCTAAAAGTAGGCGCCATTGAAGAAGTGGGCGTGGGATATTTCGACTTTTTAATTTCTTTTCGATATTTTCCAACATTTTCCATATTATTTTAACTTTTTCCAAGCTTTTAACTTTTTATAATACGTATTTTTTCTTCTTTTTCAAACTCTTTCAACTTTATTCGTCATTTTCTTTATTCAAATTTTTCATCGATTTTGAACTGTCTCAACATTTTTCAACCTCTTCAATTTTTTGAGAGTTTTTCAACCGCTTTCAATATTTTTCATCATTTACCATATTTTTTCGACATTTTCAATTTTTCAACATTTTTCAGCACTTTCCTTATTTTTTCGACTTTTTCAATTTCTTCAAACAGTCTTTTGCAACGGTTTCAAACTTTTCAAACTTTTTCAATCTTTTTACATTTTTTTTCGACTTATTCAAGCTCTTCAACGTCTTTTTAATATTTATTTAAAAGGTACTTTCAATGCAGTGTTAGGTATGTGAGTTTCGGCACGACCGAATATTACTAGTTTTAATTTATTTTTATTCCACATTTCTTTCTCAAATGTTTCAGAGCCGCAATATTCTATCCTTATTTGGATCATAAAATTTTAGAATTAAAATCAAAATTCCAGAGTACATTTTTGAGCATTTTACCCTTAGAACGTTTTATACCGGTAGTCACTCGATGAGGCATGTCGAAAAAATCATAGGGGCTGCTCTCACTTACGAAAGTGATTTAAATTGAGCGCTAATCCGAAATTAAATTGTGTCATCAGCATTGTTGTAAAACCGATTTCAAAGATACTTTGAATGCAATGAAAGCATTACCCATTACACTAGTTTACAATTTTGGGCCTCATTTCGAGATCTGGTTTCTCATAGAAGTTTTGCTATGTATTTTGGGGCGTAGATTCCAAAAATGACGACCATTTTTTTTTTCTTAAGGATCGTTAAGAAAAACCCCTTTGTTTTGCACTTTTTTCGTTTATTTGGTCATATTTCTATCAATTTTTTTCGACCTAAATCGGTTGCACACTATTCAAAAATTAATTTTATCTTCTGTCTAACGGTTTGCTATTCAAGAGAATAGGATAGGATTTGATGGAGTTACAAGCGGTCATATTCCAGAAAGACTGACTTTTTTTGGTTTTTTCAAAAAAGTCAAAGCCTTTGTTTTTTATATTTTTAATATTTAGGATGAAAATCTATTTTTTAACAAATATGTATTTTAAGTATATGTTTGCTCAAATCGGAAACAAAAAGTTAAAGTTAATCAAAAATCAATGAACGGTTTTTGGATTGAAACGGAGCAATTGAAATTTTGTGACTTTTTTGAAAAGACCAAAAATGCCACTCTGAACGCTTGTAACTCCATCAAATCCTATCCTTATCTCATGAACAGCAATCCGATAGACAGAAGATAAAATTAATTTTTGAATAGTGTGCAACTGATTTAGGTCGAAAAAAAATTCATAGAAATCTGACCAGATCAAATAAATGAAAAAAGTGCAGAAGAAAGAATTTTTTGGGGATATCTCGAAAACTATTCTCAAGAAAAAAAAAAAAATGGTTTTAATTTTTGGAATCTACGCCCTTAAATACATAGCAAAAAGTATATGAGAAATCAGATTTTTTTTTGTAAAAGGTGTTATCAAAACCAAAAAAAAAAAAACAAATGGAAACGTGCTTCCAATGCATCACATTTCTACTGCAAGTATTTGCCACAATTCCAGCAGAACAAAGTTTTTTTGTGTTAAAATGATTGAAATTGTATTGTATTTAAGGTCTACAATGACAGAAGATTGCTTGAATGGATTGGCTCTGGAAAATATTCATAAAGAAATCTGTATCAGCTCAGCTGAAATTGTTGAATTATTTTGCCAGAAGAAACCTCGCCGACTTGAAACCCTTGACTGGACTACTGATTAGATTGTTGTAATATGTCAAAAAATATAAATATTGCTCGTTGAAAAATTTAATTAATTTAATAATTTAAGAAAAAATTTAGCCCCACCCTCAAGAAAATTCTGGATCCGCCACTGGTCAGGACATAATATTTTCGCCTCCGTGTTAATGTTTTTGAAGTGAAAACTTCTTATGGCACGTTGTGCGGCTGAGGAAAAAAGTATAATTTCGCGACACCGACCGTCATCGGGATTACCCGTCATGAATGCGATAGTAAAATTTGAATGTTCTTTGAAGACTTGGGAAACGAACTCGATTTCGGAATTTTGAAGACTTGGGAAACGAACTCGGTATTGGTATTTTGAAGACTTGGGAAACGAACTCGATTTTAGAATTTTGAAGACTTTGGAAACGAACTCGATTTCAGAAATTTGAAGACTTGGGAAACGAACTCGATTTCAAATTTGGAAGACTTCGGAAACGAACTTAATTTTGGAATTTTGAAGACTTGGGAAACGAACTCGATTTTAAAATTTTGAAGACTTGGAAAACGAACTCGATTTCAAAAAATTTATAAAACGTTGCCTACTTTTAGGTGCTATTAATAATTTGCCCCTAAAAGTAGGCAACACTTTCTGACAAATTTCAAAAAGAACGCCTAAAAGTAGGTAACGACAGTATGACAGTATTTACATTACTATCAGTGTACCACTCACACGGTCAGTATTGTTTATTGTCAGTAATCAGTTTTTTTGACATTCGACTGGTGAAGGTGCGAACTATGCTCCGGCTACATGACCGACAGCCGAAAATGGCATGCCACTTTTTGGGGCAGATTCCATCCAAACTTACTGGAAATACTGGACAAAATACTGTCAGTAATACTGATCGTGTGAGGGCCGCTTAATACTGATGGTGTGAGGTGAATACTGACAGTTCATCAGTATTATTTGCACAGAAAAGTGGCCAAAACGTGGCATGCCACTTTTTGGGGCAGATCCGGCTGAAAGTTGGTCAGAGGGTGCAAGTAGGCACGGGACGGCAAAATCCTAGGAGGGGGCGTGGCATGCCCCATTTTGTGGCAGATACACGATGAGGCAGCGAAACTTGAAAGAAACTTGAAAAAGTTCCTCTTTCAGTGGCATGGAACATTGCGTCCAAGGGTATGGTCGTCCGATGCCTAGCTGGAGGCGTGGTGCAAGTTTGGATGGAATCTGCCCCAAAAAGTGGCATGCCATTTTCGGCTGTCGGTCACGTAGTCGGAGCATAGTTCGCACCTTCACCAGTCGAATGCCAAAAAAACTGATTACTGACAATAAACAATACTGACCGTGTGAGTGGTACACTGACAGTAATGTAAATACTGTCAGTAATCTTGATCGTGTGAGGGCCGCTTTACTGTCAGTATTTAAAAACTTCGTCAGTAATATCCGATTTTTTTATCAGTCATCAGTATCGTTTTTCTATACTGACAGTACTCACCTCATACGATCAGTAATACTGTCAGTATGCAAAATACTGTAAGTAATACTGATCGTGTGAGGGCCGCTTAAGGGTAAATTATTAATAGCGCCTAAAAGTAGGCAACGTTTTTTGAAAAAATTGGCCCATGAAAGTATGCAATTTTTTGGAAAAAATTTTTAAATTTGTAGCATACATATGTTGACTTCCTGTTAGTTGTTGCTCAGTCAGCAAATTTTTCTCTGCTAGCGCAGCCGAAAGCAGAGCCAGCAGCAAGCAAATTTGGTTTTTTGAAAAACTTTAAAACGTTATATCTCGGCTAATACTAAACCGATTTAGACAAATGAGGTGTAATAGTTTTTTTAAGAACAAGCAGATTTTTTTGAAGTCATTTTTATTTTGATAAACTGTCACTAGATGGCGTTTTAAGCAGTTTGAATATTCTAACAGCCAGAACTCGGCAACGAATAAGCCGATTTTGATAAATGTGGTGTCATAGTGTCTGTTAGAAGAAGCAGATTTTTATCTTAAGTTTAAGAAAAATTATGTTTAAGCTATTTAGTCACAGGTCCAGGTACTTTTTTTACCTAATTTTTTCTTATACTTACATAATTCGCAATGATGTGTCTTACTGCAATCAGAATAAATTTTTGATTTTAAACATAAGGAGTACTTAGCTCAAATTTAATTATTCACAGTTGAGGCTACTAAGCCGAATATACTTCTTCCAGCAATTTTTGAAGTGAAAACTTCTTATGGCAAGTTGTGCGGCTGAGTAAAAAAGTATAAACTCGTGACACCGACTGTCATCGGGATTCCCCGTCATGAATGCGATGATAAAATTTGAATGTTCTATTGTTTCTTTTAAATACAAAATATTCCAAGTGGAAGACAAAAAGCAAAGCATACACACTAACTGACACATTTAATTCTCATTCAACGATTGTTATGCTTACATGTTTGTTTCTTTCAATGTCCGCGTTGTTGCGTTGACAAATTGAGAATGAGAGCGAGAGTAAAATTTGAATACATATAGTATTCCGTTTTTGTCTTCCATTGCAGTGCCATATAAAAAGAAAACGCACACATACCAATTAACCCACTAACTTGCCATTAAACGATTTGTTTTCACTTCTGTCGGCACTCCCGGAGTGCAACCCGCCGTTTTTTTTTTTTGTGAATCTGAAGTGAAACTCTTTGCTTTTAGGCCATCGCACAATCCTTTCTGAATCATTACCAAATAAATTGATCTTAGTTTCATCACTTCATAAGATATTACGCCACTTTTTCTCTCCTTCAGGTCATGACCAGTTTCTGTGATCCTTGCAAAACTAAGTCTCATGCAAAAATTTTTTTCCCGCAACAAAGGACATTCTTAAGCTAAGTGCCCAGGTATGTTGGCCTTTGGTTAGTGCTCAAACAATTCGACGTCGTTAACTAAACTCCAAATTTCTGGCAAAACTGTCTTTGAAGACCTAAATGTGTCTATTTTTTCGAAAGTTAAAATATGAAGATCATCTCTTGGAGCGGTTTTTGGTGGTCTAACAGGAGATTTTTTTACTGTTTACTTTTATATACATTTCTCATGAAATTGTGAGATCAATTCAGCAACCTGCCAATGCATTGGAGAGAGTTTCTTGATTTTTTTCAAGTTTAAAGTCAGTCTCGAATCTTCAGCAGAGCACTGTGACTTACGACCCATCTCAACTAAAATGTTTGCTGTCAATTCACTGCATTTTAAGGTTTAATTTAATTAATTGAGATAGAGGAAATTTTCTTAGTACATTTTTTATATGATTGAACTAAGATACCGGCATTTGGAGCATTTCATTAGACGCGTAATTTCTTAAGCTAACTGATGCCATAGCAATCTCGAATATTTTTTTTTTTTTGAGATACGTCTTTTTCGCTTAGTACGGCAGTATAGTGCTTCCAAATTATGTACTTGACGATGCCACTAGGATTTTTCCTCTAAATTGCCCAAATATTTTTGTAATAGAGCTTAAACTAAAAACTCAAAGGTGTACCTATTATTTTGAGCAGGTGTGTATGTATAACACGATGTTTTTCTATTTGTCTTTAAAATTCCTGTAAAAGAAGCTATAAGACCTTTTTATGCTACTAGGGTGCTTGAAATTAAATTCTTCTTTTGTCAAAAAGTTTACATTTCATGGGATTTCCCATATAAAAAGCAAGCAATGGGCTGCTCTCGTAGTATAAATTTTCTTGCCTTTAAAAAAGTCTCTCTTTTTCAAATCCCATTATATACAAAATGTATGTCTTTTATGTAACTGTACATTTTTAAAATTAAACAGGAAAAAGTTTAAAAAACTAAAAGTGAAATCAGTTTAAACTTTAAACTTTCAAATATTTACAGAATATGAGCGAAAATAGGGGTTGTCTAATATTGGTTTTGTTTTGAGCACACTATGCTTTGCGCATACACAGCGTATACAGCAGCTGGCTTGGTAAACATTTAACCTTGGATTTGAACCAGTTTTTCTGGCAATAAGAAACCCAGTGAGAAACAAAGCGCTTTGCTAGTATGGTGGCTTTATTTCTGTTGTCTTTTCTCGATTTTCGAATTTAGTCAAATTGTTTGCTTTTTAATTTTTTGTTGATTAAGTGGAAATCCATAAGACTAAACAGTGTGACTTAGGCCCTTGTTCTGAATGCCATTGTAATCGAATCTTTTTTGTAAATATGAATTTTTCCAAAGCGGATTGTATTTGAATTTGTATATGTATGCAAATGATCAAAGACCAGTCAAATATTGAAGATTCATATGCAAATCCGTGCTGTGAAAAATTACGATACATAGAAAAATTCCGATTACGTTGAAACTAAAAATAAGGATCTTTCTTTTTTGGTTTGGATTTAATGCAATATTACAGAACTAAAACATAGTTCAGCAAAAAAAAAATTCACATAGAAAATCTCAAAGACAAATTAAATTTTTGGCGATTCGTCCTTAGGAATTAACACCTACACTTTGATATACAGCAAAGAAAAATAAATTTCGCTCACAAACAATTAAAATATTTATCCATGATCTGAAAATAACAAGTAAAAATTGATAGAAAAAATATTGAAGAAAAAAATTTCTTATTGTTATTTTTTTTTTACAAAATGGCGGCTGTGCAGATTACCGTGAACCGCTTTTTCTAAAAGGCCTTCCCCGGCGGATAGTAAAAGTCTCGTCCAACTCCACCTATAACAAAAAAAAATATTTTTTTTATTATCTACATGAGTTTTGCTGTTGGAGTACACATGATTATATGTTTAGAATTTTTTCCACAAAAAGTCGTTAAAATCGTGTGTACTTAACAGATATTCAAACAATGAAGCTAATGTTAAAATTTCAAGTCAATCGGATGTAAGCTTTTTGAGTTCCACTGTCCGTCGATTTTGAAAACATGGTTTCGAGAAAAACGCGTTTGAAGTTTCAAAATGCTATACATCTTCATCAAAGTTTTTTGGAAAAAATTGATTTAAAAAAATTTTGAGTTTAAATCGGTACTTGGGCGTTGTAGATTTTGATTCTAGGATTGCTTTGGCATGATTTTATCCAATAAAAAAAATGGAAAAATAAAAAAAAAAAAATAGGGAGACATAACCCCTTAAGGTAAATGGCTCAAAGTGACTTAACAAAAATCCTAAACTATCGTCCAAAATTTTGGTTCTCTCCTAATATGAAGTCAAAATTGTTATGAAATAATAAAATCTGGCGACTTTCAATTTATTCGATGCATAAAAATATCCTAATTTCTCATTGGGTAATTTTTTTCGTTCATTTTGTCACACAATTTATAATTCGCAATAACTTTTTTGTTGTCAGCAAGCAATATATAGCATCTCTCATGTTAATACTTTCGGTGGTCTCGTGTTCAATTGAAAGTAAGGGTTGACTGCATTCCTTAATTGTTGCAAAACACAATGATACAAAATGAATATTTGAAAATTAAAAGTAAACGATATTCCCTATCGTTACTTGGTCATGTACAATTGTTGGAGTTCTTTCTCTAACAGTTCAACAAACAAAACAAATGCTATTAACTCATAAACCTAAAAAATTTTGAGGATGTATTTAATAGGATGACACTCGTAGTCTACCTTTGTCGTAACAAACAATTACACATAAGGTAGATTATGTCATCTTAACAAAAGGAAACGCAACTTAACCGTGTTGCAAATCCGCTCATCATTGAGAATTAAATACGGTTTCGAATAGAACACACTCTGTGACGACCATTTTTTTGAACCCTCTTTTTACTCGGTACCTTTTTACACGATTTTGAAATAGCACGGTTCAAAAATAAGAGCAAATAAACTTTTTTGCACGAATTTTTTTTCTAGGAATATCAAAAAAGATTTTTTTTTTTAATTTTAATTCTAAGTTGTACAGCAAAGTTATGTATACAGCAACAACAATACAATTGGGGGATTACCCGAATGTTGTAATCAGTTTTTTATTTCATTGCACTTCAACTTGAACACAGCGTTAGGTTATTCAGTATTTATTTTGTGTTAAAGCGTTTAGTTCGTAGTTTCAAATGTTGATGTTCAAATTAAAGTTTTTTTTTAATTTGATGGTGAAATTTAAAGTATAATTTGCATTCATGTTAATATTTTACTACTAATAAAGATAATGTTTAAGTATTCGGCTTAGATAAGTTCTATAAATATGTAATATTATTTTACATCTTTGTTTTATTACACACCCGATTAATAAAATGCATAAACAGCAACAAAATATACCGAAGAGAGAGCAATTTCGTTAGAAAACAAAATAAAAATCTTACTGTCTAAAGAGAGGCAAAGGTCCCACATCTGTTGGCGATTTTTTTGGTTTAAGTGAAGCGACTATAAGGACAATAAAAAAAAATTAGAATTCTATTCGACAACCAATAGTTTCTGGATCGAAACTAGGGATGCCAACACTCAGGGTTTCGCCCGGAGACTCAGGGTTTTGAGTATGATTTCCGGGTCTCCGGGTTCAAAGTCAATCCCTCCGGGTTGAATATCATTTTTGTCGACCGCAACAAAAAAAATCGAATCTAAGTCCGCAGTTTTCCCGAATGTCAAATTCTGATAAATTCAAAGAAAAAAAAAAACGAAAAAAAACACAAACTATAAAATAACACAGGGCAACAATGATTTTGTTGCCTTACTTATCCGAAGGTTTTGACGCGCTGAACTCGAATCCAAGCTTAGAATTTCTCAAATAGCTCCGGTTTTCGAGATTTTCTAAGTGCGAAAATCACGATTTTTCGAGATATCTTGGGCAAATTTATATAGAAACATATTTTTTTTTTGTGAATCCATTAATGAGCTTCGAAAGAACTACTCTTCCTCTTGAAAACTCACTCGGAATTATATCGATATCTTTTTTGCTTTTCAAAGTATCCTAAATTGAAAATTATTATATAGGTCTGCATACAAACTTTTGTGTGTAAATTTGTATGAAAAATTTGAAAAAAATATATCGATATGATTCCAAGCGTGTTTTGAAGAGGAAGTGCATAGCTTTTATAAAAAGCGGTATAAGTTGGGAGCCCCTGAATGGATATTAAAAATATGGATGTCATAAGAAAGATAATTGAATTTCCTACTATACTGGTAAGACTAGTTTTGAAATTTAGCCTATAGTTTTGGATACATGAAAATTTTTCTGAAATTTTTACCAATAACATTTTTAAAAAACTTGGTAAAATTAAAAAAAATCTATACAAATTGTACATCATTTTAAAGCAAAATAATGAAGCATTCCTATCATGCTAAAAAGTATAAATTTTTAACACATTTTTTTGAAAAAATAACGTTTTGCTAAAAAAATAATTAGTCAAAATTTCAGGCCATTAAATTATCTTTCTTATGACATCCATATTTTTGATATTCACTCAGGGGTTCCCGGTCTCACCGACAAAAACCACTAAAAAAAAGAACAAAACACAAACTAGCAACGATCTGCTTGCACCGCCAACAACAAGAGTATTGGTCAACCGAAAGGTATACAAGAAGCGGAAGGTCTGAAAGCTTAACTTTTGTATTCATAAAGCTTTAAGTAAGTGTTCCGTCTGTGAGACCGCATGTTAGTAACGGAAGGTTAATAGAATTTCAGCCACCCCCCTAATTGAATCTCCGGGTCAGACAACAGTCCGTGTTGGCAACCCTAATCGAAACTCAGTTCTAAAACATCTTCTTATAGTCGAAATCGTGTCTTAGAGAAAACGGAAACACATATGGTATCTTGGATGGAAAATTTAATGAAAAAAAGAATACCTATTGATGGAAAAACTTTAAAAAGTAAAGCTATTGTTTTAAGTTTTCTAAAAAATATGGAGTTCATTCATTAATTTTTTACACGGTTTTTGGGAAAGTTTTTTCATCCTACACGATATTTTAAGGTTGTGGAACATATCCCCAAATTTACCATATATCGCATGTATTTTTTTACACGATTTTTTTTTTGCACGGTTTTCTAAGGAACGTATCTACCGTGTAAAAAGAGGGTTGGGTGTACTTCTATACGCGTGTGTGTGCTTTGTTCTTTGTCTTTCACATGGATTATTTATGGAATAGAACGAAACATTCAAATTTTACTTTCGCTCTCATTCTCAATTTGCCAGTTTAGAGTAACTTCGGATTTTGTGATATGGTCATGTAATGTGATATATCATATATGCCATCATATTTCCTTAAATAAGCAATTCTCGACAAAATTTTTTTGACAACATAGCATTAACGAAAAAAGATATGTGCTGCAAGGTTTTGTGCGTTCGCATTCACTGTTTTTGGTCTCAGTGCGTTGAAATTAATTTAGCCACAAGTCGAGATTTTATTTGTGTGCATTTCATGAGTGAATTAAGCCCAAAATAAAGTAAGTATTATAGCCGAAGTACTAAAATTTGTTGGTAGATAAATATAATTTGTCATAAATAATGTGAATTCTTTAATTGCTGAAATGTGTTTTAATAAAAATAACCCGAGTATATTAAAACTGAAATTCAGGTAATGTGATATAGTTCAATTTTCTCCACCCAGCAAAAACATTACATGTGTCTTTTGCAAGAAATTCTTAAAGAGGGATACAATGATTCAGACCTGAGTTCAATGTCTGCAATGCGATTTAATTTGGGCCCACAATGATTGTCTTCCAAGACGGCAAGCAAATTTTGTATGTGAGTCATCGGTCTGGGTTTAATATTTTCTGTTTTTCGCTTATTGATTCAGTTTAAATCTAGTTTCCTTTTTTATGGAAATTCTATTGAAAGATGTAATGTTATTGTATTATTAGTTCCTACTGTTTTATACTTGTTATACTTTTCATGATGGTATATCACATTATCCGAACGCTATATATCACATTACCCGCCAATTTCATTAAGAGGTGTCACTTGGCTTTTTTCCATCTCATTGAAATAGCTTCAGATTCGCATACGCTATAGAGCTCCAAAGTTGTAATATACTGCAAAAAGCATCAACAAACCATAATACATAAAGAAGTAGAAGCTACATATGTTATAAAAGTTACGTGTAATTTAAGATACAAAAATACCCATATCACAATATCCGAAGTTACTATACATTTCAAATAGCGTTGCCATTGTAGCAGTTTTAACTGCAAAATCAAGTTTTTTAGACACGCTGACAGTTTTTTTTTTGCAAATCGCAGTTTTTTTTATGAAATTATGACTAAAAAAAAGTTATCAACTTTTAATACTCGTAACCACTGAAATTTTATATTTTCCAAAAATCTGGTTTATTTCGGAGGTAGAAGATTTTTTTTTAGATTTCTTTTTTTTTCAGAACTTGCAGTTTTCCCTAAAAAGATCCGTCAACATTGACTTCTAACAACAACGCAGGCTGTGTAAAAAATGATCAAAAATTACAGCAGGTCTACTAAAAAAATTTGAATTGCTTGCTTCGCAGAACAAACTAAAAACAGGCTACGCCTACAAAGTCACGGGCATTAGCTAGTAAATTAATATTTAGTTCAATATTCAATACATTGAATATTCTACGTTTAAAGTGAATAAAATTGTAAATCCATTTTAAAGTTCATATTTTCTGAATTTTCAAAAATATTAATTTATCAATGAAAACCCATAGTAAATTTAAATATTTGGAGAATATTAATATACTGTGAGCGTCAAAAGAAAGTAAACACCTCAATTACTCATATTAAAAGTTTTATTAAAATGAAGTTAGTAACACAAAATCAAAAATAAATATAAGGAATTCAAGAATTATTTAATAATAGCTGATTTCGATATAAACATTTAACAAAACTAATAAAAAAAATAAATTCACTTTAATTAGAAAAAGACGAAATTTTACGCGTCAAAAAAAATAAAGATATTTTAATATTTGGTTTGTTTTCCTTTGGCCTTAAGCACCTCGTTTAGTCTCCTTGGCATCGACTCGACAATTTTTTTTGTTACATCTGGACAGATTTCGCTCCATTCTACCCTAAGAGCCTTCGTTAAGCCTGCCTTGCTTGAGAAAACCTTTGTCTGACTTTTCTGTCAATGGTGTTCCCACAGATGCTCGATGAGGTTAATATTCGGGGACTGCGGCGGATGATCAAGTGTCTTAGGAGTCTTGTACAGTAGCCACACCTTTACAATTTTCGACGCATGCTTTGGATCGTTGTCCTTTTGGAAGATCCAGTCTCAAGCCAAGCCTAATTTTTCGACGCTAGGGTCAACATTGTCATTCAAAATGGCTAAGTAATTCATTTAGTTCATAGTACAGTCAATAACAACAAGATTACCAACACCTGTTGCCGCCATATAGCCCCAAACCATAACTGGGCCTCCACCGTGTTTGACAGTCACGCTATATTTTTGGGGGCCTTTTCGCTCCGAAAATTTCGAATTTGCTCTCATCTGTATAAAGTATGTTTTTCCAAAAATATAGAGCCTTATTTTTGTACTTTTTAGTATGGCTTCTTGCGTGGTATCCTTCCATGTCGTATGACAATGTCTCAAGTATATCTGGGCCTTACAATGGCATGCAGCAAAAAATTCTAGAGGTGAATCCGTTCATATTACCATACAATGACCTACGATCTTTTTGATTGGTTAAAAATTGTCAATTTGGCATTAAAAAAACGACCATTTTTTACCCCAAAAGCGTAATTTTTTTCAGAACTACGCCATTTTGTTAATTTTTAATGTTTTCAAAGATCGTAGGTCATTGTATAGGAAATATCTTCAACTTTATTAACCTTTTTGAATTTTTTTGTTTCAACTACTCATTCGGTCGGAATCATGTCAGCAGTCGGGGAACTTTTTTTTTTGGCACCGAAGACAGCACATAACTCCGTTATTTTTCAATATTTTTGTAAAAAAAATCTTAAAATATAATTGAAAATGTCCAAAAAATTTCAAAACATTCTAATGAGTACTTTCTTTTAAAAAAAATCGCGAAAATCACCTAATTTTTCATAGGTTACACTGGTATTGCCCCTTAACCAGTCCAAATTTTTGTTTTCATATGTAGCATTGTTCATCAAATTTATGTATGGCGTCCAATCAATACTGGTTTTCCTCTTACCATACCAATATTTTTCATGATCAAAAAAAAAAAAAAAAAAAAAAGGTTCTCACTTTGTACGAGAAAACCCCAGCAATTTAAAAGAATATTTCAAATAACTTTTTTTTTTAATGCAAACATCAAAGGTAGCAAAACCATCCAAAAGTAGTACACTTAGAGTGAAAAGTAGCACAGCCTTGCAAAAGTAGCACTTTTGGTACTTTAGTATGCCATCTGGTAGCCCTATGTTGAGAGCCATCCCCCCGTTCTGCCAATTTCACACGCTCCCAAAATTTGTGGATGTCGGTCTCGCAAGAATATTTGTAAGTTGCTTTTACCTCTTTAAATTCCCATCGGCATCAAAATAACAACAAAAACAAACGCAAAGGTTATTCAGTTGCGGTGTATTCAAATTAATGAAAGCGTCGCCTACTAAGCGATAGTCATGCTATCCTTGTCAATTTGCTTATGTTCAATAGAGAGAGAGAAGGGTAAAATTTTGCTAACTTCAGGGATGCTTAATAAAGCTAGCATGCAAACATACTTTTTATGTGCGTTACTCCATTGATGCATGCATGCTTTTTATGTGTTTCGCCCTTTTGTATAAGTCTATGAATATAAAATGTAAAAAAGAAAAAGAAAAAATTTTTGGAGCATATTAGAAAATCCGTAATAGTCCGTCATAATCCGTCATGAGTCTTAAATCCGTTCAGAAATCTTTCTTGTTTATTATTTCCCCGAAAATCCGTTCAAAACGGATAAATCCGTGCATCTGACAGCACTGTTTTAAAGACACGCGTCAAAGGCGAAGGAAAAAAAAATCGCAATGAAGGTCCAGTTTCTGAAGTAAGTCTCAGCCCGAGAAGAAAATTTATAGTTATGAGTTTCTATGGCGTCATTGATAAACTGAATGTAGAGATGCGAAGAAGGGTGGGATATATATAAAGAAATAGCAGACAAATTTCTATTCCTGACTAAAATACCCAATGCCTATAAATTATGTGCCCCGCTCAAACATCGTAATACAGTCAGCATTGTAAAAATTTAGTAGACGTATTTCATTCGTTTCATTCGTATTTCATAAATAAAATAAGTTCCAGTGATTTGCATCGCACAAGGTCATATCAAACTCACGCAAAATTGTACAAAATAATACACGATGATAAAATTAAATCAGCGTTACCTAATGTGGTCACAGCCCTAGTAGCATAATAAGATCTTACAGCTTCTTTTACAGGCCTTTTAAAGACACGTAAAAAGGCAACTTATTATATTTATAAATTTTAGGTTTCTTGTTTTCGTAATATTTAATTAAAAATTTGCATTGATCATAACCGGTGCTGCCCAGAGAACAAGCAGGCGCTCAAGGAGCGTAAAAATGAGATCGAGAAGATGCTTAAAGAGCGCTAAAAAGGGTTAACGAGCGTAGTTTTTGCAGTGTTTTCCGGTAAGTTTTCAAATTTTTATAATAAAAGAAAAGAATATATTCTTAGTCCCAGATTCGTATTCCTAGCCTGAAAGTAGCCCCTAAGCCACCTGTATTTGTTGGAAAATTCGATAACTCTTCTGACTTGCGCAATCCTTAAGATCAATATTTGCCTTCAAAATTTGACAACTTCAAACAGTCTTCGGATTCAATATTAATGAAAATCCATTGAGGAGCTTTGCCAAAACGTGTAACGCTATAGATATCCGCTGACACATCGTAAAAAACATTTCTTTTTTAAACCGCTCTAATGTGTGTACATAAATAGTACATCGTTGGAAAGGATTTTTTTTTAGACTTTAATAGTTACACCGATGCATTTAGATTATGGGTCCCACTGCTCATCACGTAGATTGCGTAGAACCTAAAAACCTTTTCCACTGTTTTAGACCACTGATAAAGTTTTTGTGAATTAGCTTCCACGGGCTACTTATGACTTATAAGGTTGTATTACAAAAAATATCAAATTTCAAATGATATACATAAATATAATAAGCTTTAGTGCGAAAAACTTCGCACCGATACTTTTTTTTTATTAAATTATTTTCAATCTGTTCGTTTTGAGTCACAATAAACTACGAGGACTGAAAATTAGTCTTCAGCCTTAGCAAGAAAACATCACTTTTTTGGGTGAAGATTATTTTTTTCGCCCCTAGGCAGTTGCAAAACCTGCCGAACCCCCTCCTCAAAACTTCGTAATTTTTTCGAAAAGATTATCTTTTTTTTTTCATTTTGATGAGCAAAACGAAAACGACAATGAGCTGAACGACATACACCTAGCAAAATGAAAAGTATATTGCAAAAGTTTTACAATCAATATAATACAAACATTTTTTCAAAGTTTCCGCCAATATTTGCCACCCTTTAAATCTCGCCGCCCTAGGCACGTGCCTACTCTGCCTGTAAGGTTAATCTAGCCCTGTCAATACCCTTAAACCAGAGGTCCAGTTTTTTGTTGCCTTCCTCCGTCGTGGCTGTCAAAATTTGGATTGGTTTCAAAGAAGACCTCTTCATTTTATTTAAATTTCTTTTCACTAAGCCATTCCTTTAAGTTTGGAAATAAATTAATAATCACAAGGTGCCAATTCCGAAAAATATTGTGAGTGAGAAACCAATTCGTACAATTTTCCAATGCGCTCTTGTGTCCTTTTTGCTTCAAATCAGCATTGAATCAGTCCAATTGCACCGAATAATATTGTCCGGTGATCGTTTTGCCTTTTTCTATATTATCGATGTTGGCTGATCATCTTGGCCTTCTTCGAACTCGATTCCTCAGGAGAAGTCTACTGCTTTGACTTTTCCTTAGCCTGTGGTGGATCACAGTTTCGTCCACAATTATGAAACGGCCAAAAAAAATTCTGCATCTTGCGGTTGAACATCGCCAAATACTCCTTCCATTTAATTTTCAGCCCACCAACCCCTCGCATAATATCACATGAAAAATATACCATCAAATATGTATATAACTTTATAAAATGAGTATAATAATAAAATAAAATAAATTGAAATAAAATAAAATAAAATATACAATAAAATTAAAAAAATAAGATGAAGTAAAAAAAAATACCTTTTATATCCTGCACGCGTGAGGATCGAACCCAGGCTGGCAGTCTTGGAGTGCTATCATGACGCTCTGTAGTAAAATTTCATTAAACTTCAATTGCAACGCTATACTGTGGCGAAAGTGCGACAGACAAGAAGTAGAAGAGAGGAGAACAATATGTATTGCTTTCTTTTATATAAATACATATCAGGGGAAATCTCATGATACGTGGACGATTGTGTGCAGAGATCTCGGTGTTACAAAAAAGCAATGCATTGCAAAGCACTGCACCTCCGATTTGCAAATACTGAATTGAAGTAAATTTCAGTTTTCAATACCGAACGCATAAGTTAATAATTTATTCTCTGAAGTTTACAAAATGGTGAAACGCATATTCCATTTCATTTCCATGAATTGTCCCAATACTGTTTCAGCGAGCTGGCCAATAGCTTAAGACTTTGAGGAAGTTATAAATTGGCTCTGATGCATGGAAAAATATGTAGTTGTCGAGTATGGCAGTCAACAAAAGAATGTTCTCATAGGTTACCTGGAGGAATTAGTTATTGAGGGTATTCCTGAAAACGCGAAATCGCCTCGAAAACTGCGAAAACTGAGCACTTTTTCGAGCCTCGAAAATTAAGGAAAGTATGCACAATCCTCGAAAATTTTCGAGGCAAATTAGTTGAGCAAGTAGCCTCGAAAAGTCGAAAAGTGAATCAGTGTTGCCGTTTGTCGCAACAGTTTACTGCTAATTTGAAATTTTTCTTTTAAATGAATTAAATCAATTTATTTTTTTCACTATTTTACGGCAACAAAATTTTACTATTTTTCAACAAAATCAGCAATAGCTAAAATAGTGAACATTTTGTTTGAAACACTGCGACACGGTAACACTGATCAAACTGTCAAATTGCCATTGCTCAATCATTTACGCGTTTGAATTGATAGGGGTGTTCCCGAAAACAAGATCGAAAACTTTCGAGCTTTCGCACTTTTCAAGTTTTTGCGTTGAGAGGAATACCCTTACTAATTCAAAATTTATTTTGTTATCTCCGCGCTAAAAAAAAAATTACAGCGGGCAGTTAGTTAACAAGGTACAGAATAGATCTATTTCCTTTTGGTACCGGAAACGAGACCTGGAATCTAAAAAATCACAAAGAGATGATGCTTTGTAAATGAACTCCTTCTTTTGTCAAAAAGTTTACATTTCATGGGATTTCCCATATAAAAAGCAAGCAATGGGCTGCTCTCGTAGTATAAATTTTCTTGCCTTTAAAAAAGTCTCTCTTTTTCAAATCCCATTATATACAAAATGTATATCTTTTATGTAACTGTACATTTTTAAAATTAAACAGGAAAAAGTTTAAAAAACTAAAAGTGAAATCAGAAAAAACAATCAAATATTCAGTTTAAACTTTAAACTTTCAAATATTTACAGAATATGAGCGAAAATAGGGGTGGTCTAATATTGGTTTTGTTTTGAGCACACTATGCTTTGCGCATACACAGCGTATACAGCAGCTGGCTTGGTAAACATTTAACCTTGGATTTGAACCAGTTTTTCTGGCAATAAGAAACCCAGTGAGAAACAAAGCGCTTTGCTAGTATGGTGGCTTTATTTCTGTTGTCTGTTCTCGATTTTCGAATTTATTTAAATTGTTTGCTTTTTAATTTTTTGTTGAATAAATGGAAATCCATAAGAGCAAACAGTGTGATTTTGGCCCTCGTTCTGAATGCCATCGTAATCGAATTTTTGTTGTTAATTTTTTTTTGCCAATGCTGATTGGATTTGAATTTGTATATGTAAATGATCAAAGACCAGCCGAATATTGAAGATTCACATGCAAATCCGTGCTGTGAAAAAAATGGTATGTAATGATTTTTAGAAAAATTCCGACTACGTTGAAACTTAAAATAAGGATCTTTCTTTTTTGATTTGTTAAGTATATGCCGGTAAGGATTTAATGCAATATTACAGGACTAAGGCTTTGTTCGAAAAAAAAAACTCACCTAACTAATTAAATTTTTGGCGATTGTCCTTAAGAATTATCACCTACACTTTAATATACTGCAAAGAAACATGAATTTCTCTCATAAACAGTTAAAATATTTATCCATGATCCGAAAGTAAAAAACTAAAAATTGATCAAATAAAATACTCTGTAAAAAGAATATTAGAGGGTCCCAAAAAACCATCTGATTTACTTCTCGTCTTTTAGCTTTTGTGCCATTTTTCTTAAGGTAAATGACTCAAAGTGACTTAAGAAAAACCCTAAACTATCGTCCAAAATTCTTGTGCTCTCCTAACATGAAGTCAAAATTGTTATGAAATAATAATTTCTGGCAACTTCCAATTCATTTGATGCAAAAAAAAACAGCCTAATTTCTCATTGGGTGATTTTTTTCGTTCATCTTGTCACACAGCTTATAATTCGCAATAACTTTTTTGTTGTTGGCAAGCAATATATAGCATCTCTCATGTTAGTACTTTCGGTGGTCTCGTGTTCAATTGAAAGTAAGGGTTGAATGCATTCCCTAATTGTTGCTATTATTAATTTGAAAATTGAAAAATTTTCTCTAACAGTTGAACAAACAAATCAGATGAAATTATTAACTCATAAAGTTTTATAGAATTGTGACACTCATAACTACTTATGTGTTGTGTCATAAACCTAAAAATTTGTTGGGGATGTAATTAAATTGAGTTGCACACTTACTTAAACTTACCTCTTTTACCTCTTTGGTTAAAATATTACGCTGAGGGGTATATCTCTATGTCGTTATAAAATTTGTCGTAATAAATTATGTATCAAATGAATGGGGTGATCTTTGACGCGTAATAAATTGTTACAATGAGGGTGGAATAAAGGGGTCAGCTCACAAAAGGAAAAAAGCATCTTAACCGTGTTGCAATTCCGCTTCGCATCATGAGAAGTCAAAAACGGTTTCGAATAGAACACAAATCTGTGCCCAACCGACCACTTTTTTTTTTTAATTTTTTATTTAGAAATTATATTTACTAGCGCTGACGGTATTTTCCTTTTTATTTCAAATTGTTCTACCACTCATACCAACACTTTCTTTCCACTTTTTAGTCTTTGGGTTTTAATTTCCCCCCGACAAAACAATGTTGCTGTGGATACCTTACTTCAGGTGTCAATATTATTCTATCATTAAAAGGGATATGGGCTTAGGATTACGCTTTTTTAGCGCTTTGCATGATTTTTTTTGGCAAGGAAGGAATGTATACATATGTTATAATTTATTATACATATCAATCATTGTAAATTTTTTAAAGATTTTCTCCGGAAAATATGACCCCACCCAGCCGTCACACATTGGAGGTCATTATCAAACGCAGCTGTTTGCGTACATTCTGAAGGTCACAGTTTTCATCTGAAATCAATAGGTTTCAAAAATTTCCTTTAATGACATGTCTTTCTTCTATATATGTATATGAACTCAACTTTTCCTGAAATGATTGAAAATTACATATTGTTTATGCAAAGCATCATTTTTTAAACTTTTTTTGCAATAAAAAAATACGTAACAGTGATATAACTCCAAATCAGTGTTCGAAAATGTACAGTACAGTACAATTCAATCGTGATTTGTGACGATTTTAATATGTGCGCACAATTCAGTTTTGTACTGTGCAAGCACAATACGTTTATTTTTCCTTATAAAAATAGCGTGCCGAAGTTCTAACGAGTACACATACTTTTCATGAACGAAGAGCGCACACAACCATTCTTCTTTTGTACGTCTCTGAGCACAGAACATAAATTTATTCTCATTATGTTTTGTGAAATAGAACGAAACAAAACCAGTTCGTTACCGTGTCAAACTTGCTTCTTCTTGCTATGAAAAGCTTAAGACATGCCAAATATGAGTTGCCACCCAATTCGATTCATACCGAATTTTTTGACTTATGCGACAAAAAAATTAACATATGCATTTTAATTAAAAACAGGTATATTTCAAATTTTTCAGCAAACAATTAAAAAAAAAATTTAATTCAGACTTAAATGCATATTTAACAATAATTACACACATAATTAAAAAACATTTGAAAAAAGGAGCTATAATAGAAAAGAAGTGTATATCAAATTTTTCCAGCAAATAATAGGAAAATGTATATCTTAAAAAAATCACTTGTTTTTATAACACTTACGGAGAGTAATCAGTACAATGGTATTGTATCAAACCACGAAATACTACTGAACTTCCATTGTTTTGGACCCAGTGCCCAGTGTTGCGATTATGATTTTGACTTTTGGCTGAGACGCTCTCTCAGTGTTACATTTTCAAATTTTGATAATTTGCTTTTACTTTATATCATTATACCCTTTTTTTACTGTGTGAAAACTGTACGCATACTAAAGTCGGATGGAAAGTCGCTTGAAAAAGTCGTAGCGTATGAGGCGAGCGTACGACTAATCTGAACGTCTGGGTACAAATAACAATTCGTGGAGGACGCGAATTCTTAAATGATTGACGAATTTCAAATTTCCTAATAATCGAATGATAACCTACGTACATATGTATGTTTAAAATTGTAATACTCTATTTAAGTTTTACAGTTTCTATAGATACCATTTGAATTTATTGAAAAACAACTCACATAAATTTTATTTTTAAACTTTGCCATCAGATGGACGCAATAAATTTCATTCAACCTTTCCTCATCGGTTAGTGCAATACAAATTTATTTATTCAATGTTTAATACCATTTTTCTCATACGATGACACATTTTTATGTTTTAGTATAATACATTTTTTTTTGCAAGCCGGTGGCATCACTGATGCAATTCGCTGTTGAGTGAAATAAACGACACAATTGCGAATCGTACTGAGCAAAACACGACACTCTATTTCTATTTATAAAGTACATGCTACGGTGCAAACACAAATACAAAACAAAACCAAAGCCAACAAATGCACAGAACGATTCATGTTGTGTACCTTACTGAGTACACATTTCTGTTTTGTACTGATATTGTTTTGTGCATTGGATTGTACACTATAGAAAATAAATAAGGTTTTGTGCTTCGGCTCGGTACAAAACGAATTGTACTGTTTATTTTCGAACACTGCTCCAAATTAAAGTTCATATAAAGCGTAAATATATAATGAAACTATCTATCAATTTTTAAGATTATTGGTTAGAGATTTTTTGAGTTAGAGCGTAGGTCGCAAATAACTCATTTAAAAAAACAATAACCGCTCCGGTACCCCACGGAACAAAAACCGCTCATAACGTCAGAAAAAATTTAAATTTTTATTTGAAACTTTGGAAACATATTTTGGAATAGTTCTACTAACAATTCATAGAATAAAAAATTAAAGATTATTTCTCAACCTAATATTTCTTGCTTTAAATGCCTCCCGGTAGAAATTTACTGACAGTTGTACGATGCACTTTGTATGCGTACCGTCAGTTCCAGATTAGCCCATAAGCAAATTAAGCAATTGGGGGCACCATAAACAGCACCAAAAAAATATCTGCTCGCACATGTTTGAAAACCCGCGCGTTTAAATTGACTAATGACCTAACTAGAAATTTAGGTTTGTTTTCAAAATGCAGAGGCCAGTCATGTGACAATGCCTTAAATATATCTGGGCCTTACAATGGCATGCAGCAAAAAATTCTAGAGGTGAATCCGTTTACAATATACATACATATGTCCATGCGCTGTCGATTGTTGCCTATCAGCTGTAAATTTTTTTTCATTAGTCTAAATCTACAATTTTTTTTTGCTTCTGGCGGATATTAAAAAATCACCTAGAAAATGATTATGTATTGACATCTCTATTAGACAAAAGATGGGAAGCACACGCTAAGGTAATACCTACTATTTCAGAGACATATAATAAAATTATAGATGCGTTAGACGTTATATCTGTGGATGACATGCAAAAGGGAGAAACCAGAAGAGAAGCAGGTTTTGTCAGATAAACTACAAGAATTAGAGTTCGTACTTGTGGTCATGTGAAACAAAATTTTGAAAACTTTCCGAAAAGTCAGCAAGGTATTCCAAGTCCCGAAAGTCACTCTAGAGATGTGCGCCAATCTTTACAAATCGCTCCTCGATTTTTTAAAAAATTTACGAGGCGTCTTTGATAATTTAGAAGCTCACGCAAAAGAAAAGCTACCAGATGTGAATTTTAAAGACACGCGTCAAAGGCGAAGGAAAAAAAAAGTCGCAATGACGGTCCAGTTTCTGAAGTAAGGGTCAGCCCGAGAGGAAAATTTAAAGTTATGAGTTTCTATGGCGTCATTGATAAACTGAATGTAGAGATGCGAAGAAGGGTGGGATATATATAAAGAAATAGCAGACAAATTTCCATTCCTGACTAAAATACCCAATGCCGATAGTCAGTATTGTAAAAATATAGTAGACGCATATCCACAAGATCTTAATACCGATTTAGACACCGAAATTCAGCAGTTTCATTCGTATTTCATAAATAAAATAAGTTCCAGTGATTTACATCGCACAAGTTCATATCAAACTCACGCAAAATTGTACAAAATAATACACTATGATAAAATTAATAATATCAGCGTTACCTAATGTGGTCACAATCTTGCGTATATTTTTGTATGACTCGATGCCCTAGTAGCATCAGGGGAAGTTATGAAGGCAAAAATCTAGCTTACAAAACAGTGATGTCTTTTAAATAGCTGTGTATCAAAATTAATAAGATACTTCACCTTTGTAGTGATATTTGGTATTATAATATCTTACTAGAATAAGACATAAAATCATGATAAAGAGACCGCATGTCTCTTATGTCTTAATACTGTAGCCATATAAGTCACTTAAAAAACGTGACGTCTTATGTTCTTAGAGTCACAATATTGTCCATTTTTTCGACGCTTTACCAAAACAAATGAGAGAAAGATATGATTCGCCTTTGACATTTAATATAATATATGACTAGCCTACTAGGCTAGTAGGTAGCGCGCAGGACTATGAGTCGCTGCGACATGAGTAAATGTAAATCGTAAGTAAAAGTTAAATTTGGTAATAAAATTAAATATTATAATAAAGTTCTACAATTTGCATATTAAATAATTTGATAATATAATAAAATTAAATATAATAAATTTCGGATATTGTTTTAAGTGTTTTTAATGTGTTTTCTAAACAGGTCAGAAATATACTTTACCTAGTCTCTGAAAAGATAACTATGAGGGGAAAGTGTCTTTATACTTCATACGCCAAATGGCTCTTATAAAGAATTAATATATATACACACCTGCTCAAAATAATAGGTACACCTATGAGTTTTTAGTTTGAGCTCTATTACAAAAATATTTGGGCAATTTAGAGGAAAAATTCTAGTGGCATCGTGAAGTACATAATTTGGAAGCACTATATTCAGTAAAACAAATCATGTGATTCCCTTAAATTTCAAGCATTTCTACTTACTGTGCATAGTTAGAATATTTGCCTGCTCAAAATAATAGGTACACCTGCACTTTGATTCAAATTTTTGTTTGAAAGTTTTTGTTTTTAATTCTTTTTTGTGTTTTTGGGAACGTGGCTAGTACTCAAACAATTCGATAACGTTTACTAAAGGCTAACATACCTGGGCGCATAGCTAAGAAATTTCCTTTGTTGCGGAAAAAAAATTTTAGCATGAGGCTAAATTTTGCAAAGGTCACGGAAACTGGTCAGGACCAGTGGGTCCTGATACGTTGATACTTTCAGTGAATTTTTACTGTTAACTCTTAAACATTACAAGACTAAGAACAAATCAAGGACATTTTCAGCTTCGATAGCAAGCTCTGATTTCTTAGTATCGTTGCATATTCTGAAAATTTTTAATATTCCTATATTGTCGTAAACTACAAGATCCAACACTACGAATCTCTTCAGCCTGTACTCATGTCGAGCAAATTATCAACCTGTTTTCACAAATGCGAAAAAATTAAACGCCATTTGATAATATTTTTAATGAAGAACCTTCAATCACTGTTGAGTTAGACACTTAATTGATTCTTCCCCGCTCGTAAATAAATAAATAATAAAAAGAAAAATATACCCAACACTGAGTGTATAATGACTTTATCATTCCGTTTGTAATGCATAGATGCTGTTTAAGGAAAAAAATACGACTTTATGAAACATTTTAGCCTTCATCGTTTATTTTCAGTTCACTTCAAAAAAAACTTGATTTCCGAAATGTAAGTCCTCTTCGTTTTTCTTTTAAATTCTCAAAAAAACTTTGATAAATATAAGAATTTTCGAGGCCGGTCCGATCGTGGAGAAGCTAGGTTCAAAAAAATTTTTTTTTTTCAAATTCCGCGTTCCGACGTAATTTGACCAACAAATATTCTTACATTTACATATCTATTTAGTTATTATTGAAAATATTGCAGCGATTTTAATGAAACTTGGTGATTTTTTGCAAATATGAGCAAAATTAGGTTTTGGCTAGGATTAATCATTTAAGTTTCAATCATTTAGAAATCGAGATTTTGCTGAGACCTACACTGTATTGTTTTTATGATTTTTTTTATTTATTTTTTTGCTTATTTGATAATTGTCTTATTGTATTGCCACTCATTTACTTCAACTTAAATGTAATTTTTCTTATATTTTTACCTATATTTTTATCTTTTATTTTTGTGAAAAATATCCTAATTAAATAGTGTGTCTTAAATTAGTGATTAAATTCTGTTATTACCCCACAACACTTTATATATTCCAGAATTATGTTTGAAATGGCATTTTGAACTATGTTATTTACTTTTATATTAAATGCCATACTCTTTTTATGATACAAATGCTATTATGAATACTTGAATTAAATCGTTTGTAAAACATAAAATTATTGTATCAAAAAAAGGCATAAATAATGAAATGAAAAAAATGATTCCAGCTTTCAAAGTCTCTCACAAGGGCGTGGGTAGCCCACAATATTTATAAACGTATATTTAGAGAACTAAAATCGAAGTCGATATAAAATTTTACAAGGCAGATGTATTTGCTATAAGATATCTTATTACAAAAATTTGGCATAATACCACCACAGGGCGTGGCGACTCTCATACAAGTAAAATACGTTAAGTGGCATATCTATCAAAATATGTGAGCAATCATACTAAAATTTGGCTTAAGAGGTTTATTTATGGAAAGCTATTTCTGAATTAAAATCAGACTTGGTTGTACCAGTAGGTGTGTCACCGCCCTAAATTTTAAGACTAATTACGGCATATATCGCAAAATATACAAGCTATTGTGCTAAAATTCGGTATGCGGATGTCGATCACGAATAAAATTTATTTAATATCTAAAAGTAGGCGCCATTGAAGAAGTGGGCGTGGGATATTTCGACTTTTTAATTTCTTTTCGATATTTTCCAACATTTTCCATATTATTTTAACTTTTTCCAAGCTTTTAACTTTTTATAATACGTATTTTTTCTTCTTTTTCAAACTCTTTCAACTTTATTCGTCATTTTCTTTATTCAAATTTTTCATCGATTTTGAACTGTCTCAACATTTTTCAACCTCTTCAATTTTTTGAGAGTTTTTCAACCGCTTTCAATATTTTTCATCATTTACCATATTTTTTCGACATTTTCAATTTTTCAACATTTTTCAGCACTTTCCTTATTTTTTCGACTTTTTCAATTTCTTCAAACAGTCTTTTGCAACGGTTTCAAACTTTTCAAACTTTTTCAATCTTTTTACATTTTTTTTCGACTTATTCAAGCTCTTCAACGTCTTTTTAATATTTATTTAAAAGGTACTTTCAATGCAGTGTTAGGTATGTGAGTTTCGGCACGACCGAATATTACTAGTTTTAATTTATTTTTATTCCACATTTCTTTCTCAAATGTTTCAGAGCCGCAATATTCTATCCTTATTTGGATCATAAAATTTTAGAATTAAAATCAAAATTCCAGAGTACATTTTTGAGCATTTTACCCTTAGAACGTTTTATACCGGTAGTCACTCGATGAGGCATGTTGACAAAATCATAGGGGCTGTTCTCACTTACGAAAGTGACTTAAATTGAGCGCTAATCCGAAATTAAATTGTGTCATCAGCATTGTTGTAAAACCGATTTCAAAGATACTTTGAATGCAATGAAAGCATTACCCATTACACTAGTTTACAATTTTGGGCCTCATTTCGAGATCTGGTTTCTCATAGAAGTTTTGCTATGTATTTTGGGGCGTAGATTCCAAAAATGACGACCATTTTTTTTTTCTTAAGGATCGTTAAGAAAAACCCCTTTGTTTTGCACTTTTTTCGTTTATTTGGTCATATTTCTATCAATTTTTTTCGACCTAAATCGGTTGCACACTATTCAAAAATTAATTTTATCTTCTGTCTAACGGTTTGCTATTCAAGAGAATAGGATAGGATTTGATGGAGTTACAAGCGGTCATATTCCAAAAAGACTGACTTTTTTTGGTTTTTTCAAAAAAGTCAAAACCTTTGTTTTATATTTTTAATATTTAGGTTGAAAATCTATTTTTTAACAAATATGTATTTTAAGTATATATTTGCTCAAATCGGACACAAAAAGTTAAAGTTAATAAAAAATCAATGAACGGTTTTTGGATTGAAACGGAGCAATTGAAATTTTGTGACTTTTTTGAAAAGACCGAAAATGCCACTCTGAACGCTTGTAACTCCATCAAATCCTATCCTTATCTCATGAACAGCAATCCGATAGACAGAAGATAAAATTAATTTTTGAATAGTGTGCAACTGATTTAGGTCGAAAAAAAATTCATAGAAATCTGACCAGATCAAATAAATGAAAAAAGTGCAGAAGAAAGAATTTTTTGGGGATATCTCGAAAACGATTCTTAAGAAAAAAAAAATGGTTTTAATTTTTGGAATCTACGCCCTTAAATACATAGCAAAAAGTATATGAGAAATCAGATTTTTTTTTGTAAAAGGTGTTATCAAAACCAAAAAAAAAAAAACAAATGGAAACGTGCTTCCAATGCATCACATTTCTACTGCAAGTATTTGCCACAATTCCAGCAGAACAAAGTTTTTTTGTGTTAAAATGATTGAAATTGTATTGTATTTAAGGTCTACAATGACAGAAGATTGCTTGAATGGATTGGCTCTGGAAAATATTCATAAAGAAATCTGTATCAGCTCAGCTGAAATTGTTGAATTATTTTGCCAGAAGAAACCTCGCCGACTTGAAACCCTTGACTGGACTACTGATTAGATTGTTATAATATGTCAAAAAATATAAATATTGCTCGTTGAAAAATTTAATTGATTTAATAATTTAAGAAAAATGTTAGCCCCACCCTCAAGAAAATCCTGGATCCGCCACTGGTCAGGACGTAATATTTTCGCCTCCGTGTTAATGTTTTTTTTTTGTGAATCTGAAGTGAAACTCTTTGCTTTTAGGCCATCGCACAATCCTTTCTGAATCATTACCAAATAAATTGATCTTAGTTTCATCACTTCATAAGATATTACGCCACTTTTTCTCTCCTTCAGGTCATGACCAGTTTCTGTGATCCTTGCAAAACTAAGTCTCATGCAAAAATTTTTTTCCCGCAACAAAGGACATTCTTAAGCTAAGTGCCCAGGTATTTTGGCCTTTGGTTAGTGCTCAAACAATTCGACGTCGTTAACTAAACTCCAAATTTCTGGCAAAACTGTCTTTGAAGACCTAAATGTGTCTATTTTTTCGAAAGTTAAAATATGAAGATCGGTTTTTGGTGGTCTACCAGGAGATTTTTTTACTGTTTACTTTTATATACATTTCTCATGAAATTGTGAGATCAATTCAGCAACCTGCCAATACATTGGAGAGAGTTTCTTGATTTTTTTCAAGTTTAAAGTCAGTCTCGAATCTTCAGCAGAGCACTGTGACTTACGACCCATCTCAACTAAAATGTTTGCTGTCAATTCACTGCATTTTAAGGTTTAATTTAATTAATTGAGATAGAGGAAATTTTCTTAGTACATTTTTTATATGATTGAACTAAGATACCGGCATTTGGAGCATTTCATTAGACGCGTAATTTCTTAAGCTAACTGATGCCATAGCAATCTCGAATATTTTTTTTTTTTTTGAGATACGTCTTTTTCGCTTAGTACGGCAGTATAGTGCTTCCAAATTATGTACTTGACGATGCCACTAGGATTTTTCTTCTAAATTGCCCAAATATTTTTGTAATAGAGCTTAAACTAAAAACTCAAAGGTGTACCTATTATTTTGAGCAGGTGTGTATGTATAACACGATGTTTTTCTATTTGTCTTTAAAATTCCTGTAAAAGAAGCTATAAGACCTTTTTATGCTACTAGGGTGCTTGAAATGAAATTCTTCTTTTCTCAAAAAGTTTACATTTCATGGGATTTCCCATATAAAAAGCAAGCAATGGGCTGCTCTCGTAGTATAAATTTTCTTGCCTTTAAAAAAGTCTCTCTTTTTCAAATCCCATTATATACAAAATGTATATCTTTTATGTAACTGTACATTTTTAAAATTAAACAAGAAAAAGTTTAAAAAACTAAAAGTGAAATCAGAAAAAACAATCAAATATTCAGTTTAAACTTTAAACTTTCAAATATTTACAGAATATGAGCGAAAATAGGGGTTGTCTAATATTGGTTTTGTTTTGAGCACACTATGCTTTGCGCATACACAGCGTATACAGCAGCTGGCTTGGTAAACATTTAACCTTGGATTTGAACCAGTTTTTCTGGCAATAAGAAACCCAGTGAGAAACAAAGCGCTTTGCTAGTATGGTGGCTTTATTTCTGTTGTCTTTTCTCGATTTTCGAATTTAGTCAAATTGTTTGCTTTTTAATTTTTTGTTGATTAAGTGGAAATCCATAAGACTAAACAGTGTGACTTAGGCCCTTGTTCTGAATGCCATTGTAATCGAATCTTTTTTGTAAATATGAATTTTTCCAAAGCGGATTGTATTTGAATTTGTATATGTATGCAAATGATCAAAGACCAGTCAAATATTGAAGATTCATATGCAAATCCGTGCTGTGAAAAATTACGATATATAGAAAAATTCCGATTACGTTGAAACTAAAAATAAGGATCTTTCTTTTTTGGTTTGGATTTAATGCAATATTACAGAACTAAAACATAGTTCAGCAAAAAAAAAATTCACATAGAAAATCTCAAAGACAAATTAAATTTTTGGCGATTCGTCCTTAGGAATTAACACCTACACTTTGATATACAGCAAAGAAAAATAAATTTCGCTCACAAACAATTAAAATATTTATCCATGATCTGAAAATAACAAGTAAAAATTGATAGAAAAAATATTGAAGAAAAAAATTTCTTATTGTCATTTTTTTTTACAAAATGGCGGCTGTGCAGATTACCGTGAACCGCTTTTTCTAAAAGGCCTTCCCCGGCGGATAGTAAAAGTCTCGTCCAACTCCACCTATAACAAAAAAAAAATATTTTTTTATTATCTACATGAGTTTTGCTGTTGGAGTACACATGATTATATGTTTAGAATTTTTTCTACAAAAAGTCGTTAAAATCGTGTGTACTTAACAGATATTCAAACAATGAAGCTAATGTTAAAATTTCAAGTCAATCGGATGTAAGCTTTTTGAGTTCCACTGTACGTCGATTTTGAAAACATGGTTTCGAGAAAAACGCGTTTGAAGTTTCAAAATGCTATACATCTTCATCAAAGTTTTTTGGAAAAAATTGATTTAAAAAAATTTTGAGTTTAAATCGGAACTTGGGCGTTGTAGATTTTGATTCTAGGATTGCTTTGGCATGATTTTATCCAATAAAACAAAATGGAAAAATAAAAAAAAAAAAATAGGGAGACATAACCCTTTAAGGTAAATGACTCAAAGTGACTTAACAAAAATCCGAAACTATCGTCCAAAATTTTGGTTCTCTCTTAATATGAAGTCAAAATTGTTATGAAATAATAAAATCTGGCGACTTTCAATTTATTCGATGCATAAAAATATCCTAATTTCTCATTGGGTAATTTTTTTCGTTCATTTTGTCACACAATTTATAATTCGCAATAACTTTTTTGTTGTCTGCAAGCAATATATAGCATCTCTCATGTTAATACTTTCGGTGGTCTCGTGTTCAATTGAAAGTAAGGGTTGACTGCATTCCTTAATTGTTGCAAAACACAATGATACAAAATGAATATTTGAAAATTAAAAGTAAACGATATTCCCTATCGTTACTTGGTCATGTACAATTGTTGGAGTTCTTTCTCTAACAGTTCAACAAACAAAACAAATGCTATTAACTCATAAACCTAAAAAATTTTGAGGATGTATTTAATAGGATGACACTCGTAGTCTACCTTTGTCGTAACAAACAATTACACATAAGGTAGATTATGTCATCTTAACAAAAGGAAACGCAACTTAACCGTGTTGCAAATCCGCTCATCATTGAGAATTAAATACGGTTTCGAATAGAACACACTCTGTGACGACCATTTTTTTGAACCCTCTTTTTACTCGGTACCTTTTTACACGATTTTGAAATAGCACGGTTCAAAAATAAGAGCAAATAAACTTTTTTGCACGAATTTTTTTTCTAGGAATATCAAAAAAGATTTTTTTTTTTAATTTTAATTCTAAGTTGTACAGCAAAGTTATGTATACAGCAACAACAATACAATTGGGGGATTACCCGAATGTTGTAATCAGTTTTTTATTTCATTGCACTTCAACTTGAACACAGCGTTAGGTTATTCAGTATTTATTTTGTGTTAAAGCGTTTAGTTCGTAGTTTCAAATGTTGATGTTCAAATTAAAGTTTTTTTTTAATTTGATGGTGAAATTTAAAGTATAATTTGCATTCATGTTAATATTTTACTACTAATAAAGATAATGTTTAAGTATTCGGCTTAGATAAGTTCTATAAATATGTAATATTATTTTACATCTTTGTTTTATTACACACCCGATTAATAAAATGCATAAACAGCAACAAAATATACCGAAGAGAGAGCAATTTCGTTAGAAAACAAAATAAAAATCTTACTGTCTAAAGAGAGGCAAAGGTCCCACATCTGTTGGCGATTTTTTTGGTTTAAGTGAAGCGACTATAAGGACAATAAAAAAAAATTAGAATTCTATTCGACAACCAATAGTTTCTGGATCGAAACTCAGTTCTAAAACATCTTCTTATAGTCGAAATCGTGTCTTAGAGAAAACGGAAACACATATGGTATCTTGGATGGAAAATTTAATGAAAAAAAGAATACCTATTGATGGAAAAACTTTAAAAGGTAAAGCTATTGTTTTAAGTTTTCTAAAAAATATGGAGTTCATTCATTAATTTTTTACACGGTTTTTGGGAAAGTTTTTTCATCCTACACGATATTTTAAGGTTGTGGAACATATCCCCAAATTTACCATATATCGCATGTATTTTTTTACACGATTTTTTTTTTCCATGGTTTTCTAAGGAACGTATCTACCGTGTAAAAAGAGGGTTGGGTGTACTTCTAGATTTCTTGCAGTTTTCCCTAAAAAGATCCGTCAACATTGATTTCTAACAACAACGCAGGCTGTGTAAAAAATTATCAAAAATTGCAGCAGGTCTTCTAAAAAATTTGAATTGCTTGCCTTCGCAGAACAAACTAAAAACAGGCGACGCCTACAAAGTCGCGGGCATTAGCTAGTAAATTAATATTTAGTTCAATATTCAATACATTGAATATTCTACGTTTAAAGTGAATAAAATTGTAAGTCCATTTTAAAGTTCATATTTTGTGAATTTTCAAAAATATTAATTTATCAATGAAAACCCATAATAAATTTCAATATTTGTAGAAAACTAATATACTGTGAGCGTCAAAAGAAAGTAAACACCCTAATTACTCATATTAAAAGTTTTATTAAAATGAAGTTAGTAACACAAAATCAAAAATAAATATAAGGAATTCAAGAACTATTTAATAATAGCTGATTTCGATATAAACATTTAACAAAACTAATAAAAAAAAAATAAATTCACTTTAATTAGAAAAAGACGAAATTTTACGCGTCAAAAAAATAAAGAAACTTTTTAAATATTTTAATATTTGGTTTGTTTTCCTTTGGCCTTAATCACCTCGTTTAGTCTCCTAGGCATCGACTCGACAAATTTTTTTGTTACATCTGGACAGATTTCGCTCCATTCTACCCTAAGAGCCTTCCTTCAGCCTGCCTTGCTTGAAAAAAACCTTTGTCTGACTTTTCTGTCAATGGTGTTCCCACAGATGCTCGATGAGGTTAATATTCGGGGACTGCGGCGGATGATCAAGTGTCTTAGGAGTCTTGTACAGTAGCCACACCTTTACAATTTTCGACGCATGCTTTGGATCGTTGTCCTTTTGGAAGATCCAGTTTCAAGCCAAGCCTAATTTTTCGACGCTAGGGTCAACATTGTCATTCAAAATGGCTGAGCAATTCATTTAGTTCATAGTACAGTCAATAACAACAAGATTACCAACACCTGTTGCCGCCGTATAGCCCCAAACCATAACTGAGCCTCCACCGTGTTTGACAGTGTTGGTAACACACATTTCTATGAAGGTTTCATTCTAAGCACGCCATATTTTTGGGGGTCTTTTCGCTCCGAAAATTTCGAATTCGCTCTCATCTGTATAAAGTATGTTTTCCCAAAAATATAGAGCCTTATTTTTGTACTTTTTAGAAACATCCACACGCTTACTCTGATTTACCTTGGGTATGTATGGCTTCTTGCGTGGTATCCTTCCATGTCGTATGCCAATGTCTCAAGTATATCTGGGCCTTACAATGGCATGCAGCAAAAAATTCTAGAGGTGAATCCGTTCATATATCCATGCACCGTCGATTGTTGCCTATCAGCTGTAAATTTTTTTTTCATTAGTCCAAAATATATACAATTTTTTTTTCTGCTTCTGTTGGATGTTAAAAAATCAGCTGGAAAATAAGCATGTATTGAAATCTCTATTAGACACCAGATGGGAAGCACACGCTAAAGCAATATCTGCTCATTCAGAGGCATAATAAAATTATAGATGCGTTAAGACTTAACCAAAATAGACGTGACGAGACGGCACCAATTGAACGAACGTTTGCACTCGTTTCGTCTGTTTTGACATTTAACCAAAAATGTTACGCTAGCCAACGAACCGAAAAAGCTGTTATGACGAGTAGCAACGTTTTGAAGTTCGGTTCTTACGGAACAACTCGTCTCGTCAAAATGTTTCGTTCACTTTCGATCAATTACGTTGGTTCATTTTGGCTATCAACATTGGTTTACATACACTCGAACTTACTCGTTACGTCTTGTCTCGTCTATTTTGGTTTAGGCTTTAAGGCCCAACTAAACCATGCATCGCCTAGCGTAACCTACTGTCAAATTTGAACGAAAAGCCTGTCAAATGCTTAAGAAACTCGGAGAAGACTTTTTAGTGGCTATGTTGTACTTCGTTGAACTTAAGAAGCGATGTAGCCATAGTTGCAAGCATGTGAAATGTTCCCACAATTGCATAAATTTTATTTCTTATATTTCCTAAATAAATTGAATTCATTCACAAAATGTTATTCAATGACATTTTGTGTGTATTCACTTGCAGAAGTTGACTGCAGTCAAAGCGTGCATGGTTTAGTTGGCCCTTTAGACGTTATTTCTGTGGATGACATGCAAAAGGGAAAAACCAGAAGAGAAGCAGGTTTTGTCAGATAAACTACAAGAATTAGAGTTCGTACTTGTGGTCATGTGAGACAAAATTTTGAAAACTCCGAAAAGTCAGCAAGGTATTCCAAGTCCCGAAAGTCACTTTAGAGATGTGCGCCAATCTTTACAAATTGCTCCTCGATTTTTTAAAAAATTTACGAAGCGTCTTTGATAATTTGGTGAAGATGTGAACTTTAAAGCAGTACTGCCAGGTCTGTAGGGCGGAAAATCCGTAATTGGCAGAATAAAGGGAGAAGAGGATTGTTCGAAAATCCGTTGAAATCCATCAAAACCAGAATTTAGAAATTCTTCAATTATTGCTCTTTAAAAACGTATTTATTTAACGCAAATTAAATATACATGGATGATGTATGCTTTTAAAAATATAAAATCTTTGATGTTCGCTCTAATCTTCACCCTCAGAGCCGCTTAATATTTTCAAGAAATCGATTTTTTTTGCTTATTCGATAGTTTATACTCTCAAAAATATCCTGTGAAAGCGGCAAGATCGTATCTTGAATAGTTTTTGAATGGCAGCGTCCTAAAGAGCAACCGCTCGCATGTAAAACCGCAGATAGTTGAAACTTTAAATACGTTTTTCTTGAAACGACATTTTTCAAAATTGCTGACATTATAACTCAAAGAGAAATTGACCGATTGACTTCAAATTGAAACTGAGTATTTTTAAATATATTTACGATACAATGACCTACGATCTTTTTGATTGGTTGAAAATTGTCAATTTGGCATTAAAAAAACGACCATTTTTTACCCCAAAAACGACATTTTTTTTCAGAACTACGCCATTTTGTTAATTTTTAATATTTTTCAAAGATCGTAGGTCATTGTATAGGAAATATCTTCAACTTTAATAACCTTTTTGAATTTTTTTGTTTCAACTACTCATTCGGTCGTAATCATGTCAGCAGTTGGGGAACTTTTTTTTTGGCACCTCCGAAGACAGCACATAGCTCCGTTATTTTTCAATATTTTTGTAAAAAAAATCTTAAAATATAATTGAAAATGTGCCTAAAAAATGTCCAAAAAATTTCAAAACATTCTAACGAGTACTTTCTTTTAAAAAAAATCGCGAAAATCACCTAATTTTTCATAGGTTACACTGGTATTGCCCCTTAACCAGTCCAAATTTTTGTTTTCATATATAGCGTTGTTCATCAAATTTATGTATGGCGTCCAATCAATTCTGGTTTTCCTCTTAGCTAGATTCTTGTCATGAAGAATTCCTGATAAAGTTTTAGTTCCTAGCTTGCTCTGGCTTTCGTTTTATTGCGATTTATGGCGCTAAATACACATCCGCAATCAGATGAAGTATGCGGGAGTATTTCGAGTCGTTCAACAATTCGAGACATAAGTGGAAACTGTTGAGAGCCATCCCCCCGTTCTGCCAATTTCACACGCTCCCAAAATTTGTGGATGTCGGTCTCGCAAGAATATTTGTAAGTTGCTTTTACCTCTTTAAATTCCCATCGGCATCAAAATAACAACAAAAACAAACGCAACGGTTATTCAGTTGCGGTGTATTCAAATTAATGAAAGCGTCGCCTACTAAGCGATTGTCATGCTATCATTGTCAATTTCCTTATGTTCAATAGAGAGAGAGAAGGGTAAAAGTTTGCTAACTTCAGGGATGCTTATTAAAGCTAGCATGCATACATACTTTTTATGTGCGTTACTCCATAAGCACACGCGTTTTTAAATGAAATTTCAAATGCTTTGATGCATGCATGCTTTTTATGTGTTTCGCCCTTTTCTATAAGTCTATGAATATAAAATTTAAAAAAGAAAACATTTTTGGAGCATATTAGAAAATCCGTAATAGTTCGTCAAAATCCGTCATGAGCCTTAAATCCGTTCAGAAATCGTTCTTGTTTATTATTTCCCCAAAAATCCGTTCAAAACGGATAAATCCGTGCATCTGACAGCACTGTTTTAAAGACACGCGTCAAAGGCGAAGGAAAAAAAAATCGCAATGACGGTCCAGTTTCTGAAGTATGTCTCAGCCCGAGAAGAAAATTTATAGTTATGAGTTTCTATGGAGTCATTGATAAACTGAATGTAGAGATGCGAAGAAGGGTGGGATATACATATATAAAGAAATAGCAGACAAATTTCCATTCCTGACTAAAATACCCAATGCCGATAAATTATGTGCCCCGCTCAAACATCGTAATACAGTCAGCATTGTAAAAATTTAGTAAACGCATATCCACAAGATCTTAATACCGATTTATTCGTATTTCATTAGTTTCATTCGTATTTCATAAATAAAATAAGTTCCAGTGATTTGCATCGCACAAGTTCATATCAAACTCACGCAAAATTGTTCAAAATAATACACGATGATAAAATTAAATCAGCGTTACCTAATGTGGTTGGTCACAACCCTAGACCTTTTAAAGACAAGTAAAAAGGCAAGAGAACGAGTAGGCGCTCAAAAAGCGTAAAAATGAGATCGAGAAGATGCTTAAAGAGCGATAAAAAGGTTTAATGAGCGTAAGAAAACGTGCACGTATACAGAATCATCAACACATGCTTATCGATTTTCTTTATTTATTCAAATTTTTCATCGATTTTGAATTGTCTCAACATTTTTCAACCTCTTCAATTTTTTGAGAGTTTTTCAACCGCTTTCAATATTTTTCATCATTTACCATATTTTTTCGACATTTTCAATTTTTCAACATTTTTCAGCCCTTTCCTTATTTTTTCGACTTTTTCAATTTCTTCAAACAGTCTTTTGCAACGGTTTCAAACTTTTCAAACTTTTTCAATCTTTTTACATTTTTTTTCGACTTATTCAAGCTCTTCAACGTCTTTTTAATATTTATTTAAAAGGTCCTTTCAATGCAGTGTTAGGTATGTGAGTTTCGGCACGGCCGAATATTACTAGTTTTAATTTATTTTTATTTCACATTTCTTCTCAAATGTTTCAGAGCCGCAATATTGTATCCTTATTTGGATCATAAAATTTTAGAATTAAAATCAAAATTCCAGAGTACATTTTTGAGCATTTTAGCCTTAGAACGTTTTATACCGGTAGTCACTCGATGAGGCATGTTGAAAAAATCATAGGGGCTGCTCTCACTTACGAAAGTGATTTAAATTGAGCGCTAATCCGAAATTAAATTGTGTCATCAGCATTGTTGTAAAACCGATTTCAAAGATACTTTGAATGCAATGAAAGCATTACCCATTACACTAGTTTACAATTTTGGGCCTCATTTCGAGATCTGGTTTCTCATAGAAGTTTTGCTATGTATTTTGGGGCGTAGATTCCAAAAATGACGACCATTTTTTTTTTCTTAAGGATCGTTAAGAAAAACCCCTTTGTTTTGCACTTTTTTCGTTTATTTGGTCATATTTCTATCAATTTTTTTCGACCTAAATCGGTTGCACACTATTCAAAAATTAATTTTATCTTCTGTCTAACGGTTTGCTATTCAAGAGAATAGGATAGGATTTGATGGAGTTACAAGCGGTCATATTCCAAAAAGACTGACTTTTTTTGGTTTTTTCAAAAAAGTCAAAACCTTTGTTTTATATTTTTAATATTTAGGTTGAAAATCTATTTTTTAACAAATATGTATTTTAAGTATATATTTGCTCAAATCGGACACAAAAAGTTAAAGTTAATAAAAAATCAATGAACGGTTTTTGGATTGAAACGGAGCAATTGAAATTTTGTGACTTTTTTGAAAAGACCGAAAATGCCACTCTGAACGCTTGTAACTCCATCAAATCCTATCCTTATCTCATGAACAGCAATCCGATAGACAGAAGATAAAATTAATTTTTGAATAGTGTGCAACTGATTTAGGTCGAAAAAAAATTCATAGAAATCTGACCAGATCAAATAAATGAAAAAAGTGCAGAAGAAAGAATTTTTTGGGGATATCTCGAAAACGATTCTTAAGAAAAAAAAAATGGTTTGAATTTTTGGAATCTACGCCCTTAAATACATAGCAAAAAGTATATGAGAAATCAGATTTTTTTTTGTAAAAGGTGTTATCAAAACCAAAAAAAAAAAAACAAATGGAAACGTGCTTCCAATGCATCACATTTCTACTGCAAGTATTTGCCACAATTCCAGCAGAACAAAGTTTTTTTGTGTTAAAATGATTGAAATTGTATTGTATTTAAGGTCTACAATGACAGAAGATTGCTTGAATGGATTGGCTCTGGAAAATATTCATAAAGAAATCTGTATCAGCTCAGCTGAAATTGTTGAATTATTTTGCCAGAAGAAACCTCGCCGACTTGAAACCCTTGACTGGACTACTGATTAGATTGTTATAATATGTCAAAAAATATAAATATTGCTCGTTGAAAAATTTAATTGATTTAATAATTTAAGAAAAATGTTAGCCCCACCCTCAAGAAAATCCTGGATCCGCCACTGGTCAGGACGTAATATTTTCGCCTCCGTGTTAATGTTTTTTTTTTGTGAATCTGAAGTGAAACTCTTTGCTTTAGGCCATCGCACAATCCTTTCTGAATCATTACCAAATAAATTGATCTTAGTTTCATCACTTCATAAGATATTACGCCACTTTTTCTCTCCTTCAGGTCATGACCAGTTTCTGTGATCCTTGCAAAACTAAGTCTCATGCAAAAATTTTTTTCCCGCAACAAAGGACATTCTTAAGCTAAGTGCCCAGGTATTTTGGCCTTTGGTTAGTGCTCAAACAATTCGACGTCGTTAACTAAACTCCAAATTTCTGGCAAAACTGTCTTTGAAGACCTAAATGTGTCTATTTTTTCGAAAGTTAAAATATGAAGATCGGTTTTTGGTGGTCTACCAGGAGATTTTTTTACTGTTTACTTTTATATACATTTCTCATGAAATTGTGAGATCAATTCAGCAACCTGCCAATACATTGGAGAGAGTTTCTTGATTTTTTTCAAGTTTAAAGTCAGTCTCGAATCTTCAGCAGAGCACTGTGACTTACGACCCATCTCAACTAAAATGTTTGCTGTCAATTCACTGCATTTTAAGGTTTAATTTAATTAATTGAGATAGAGGAAATTTTCTTAGTACATTTTTTATATGATTGAACTAAGATACCGGCATTTGGAGCATTTCATTAGACGCGTAATTTCTTAAGCTAACTGATGCCATAGCAATCTCGAATATTTTTTTTTTTTTTGAGATACGTCTTTTTCGCTTAGTACGGCAGTATAGTGCTTCCAAATTATGTACTTGACGATGCCACTAGGATTTTTCTTCTAAATTGCCCAAATATTTTTGTAATAGAGCTTAAACTAAAAACTCAAAGGTGTACCTATTATTTTGAGCAGGTGTGTATGTATAACACGATGTTTTTCTATTTGTCTTTAAAATTCCTGTAAAAGAAGCTATAAGACCTTTTTATGCTACTAGGGTGCTTGAAATGAAATTCTTCTTTTCTCAAAAAGTTTACATTTCATGGGATTTCCCATATAAAAAGCAAGCAATGGGCTGCTCTCGTAGTATAAATTTTCTTGCCTTTAAAAAAGTCTCTCTTTTTCAAATCCCATTATATACAAAATGTATATCTTTTATGTAACTGTACATTTTTAAAATTAAACAAGAAAAAGTTTAAAAAACTAAAAGTGAAATCAGAAAAAACAATCAAATATTCAGTTTAAACTTTAAACTTTCAAATATTTACAGAATATGAGCGAAAATAGGGGTTGTCTAATATTGGTTTTGTTTTGAGCACACTATGCTTTGCGCATACACAGCGTATACAGCAGCTGGCTTGGTAAACATTTAACCTTGGATTTGAACCAGTTTTTCTGGCAATAAGAAACCCAGTGAGAAACAAAGCGCTTTGCTAGTATGGTGGCTTTATTTCTGTTGTCTTTTCTCGATTTTCGAATTTAGTCAAATTGTTTGCTTTTTAATTTTTTGTTGATTAAGTGGAAATCCATAAGACTAAACAGTGTGACTTAGGCCCTTGTTCTGAATGCCATTGTAATCGAATCTTTTTTGTAAATATGAATTTTTCCAAAGCGGATTGTATTTGAATTTGTATATGTATGCAAATGATCAAAGACCAGTCAAATATTGAAGATTCATATGCAAATCCGTGCTGTGAAAAATTACGATATATAGAAAAATTCCGATTACGTTGAAACTAAAAATAAGGATCTTTCTTTTTTGGTTTGGATTTAATGCAATATTACAGAACTAAAACATAGTTCAGCAAAAAAAAAATTCACATAGAAAATCTCAAAGACAAATTAAATTTTTGGCGATTCGTCCTTAGGAATTAACACCTACACTTTGATATACAGCAAAGAAAAATAAATTTCGCTCACAAACAATTAAAATATTTATCCATGATCTGAAAATAACAAGTAAAAATTGATAGAAAAAATATTGAAGAAAAAAATTTCTTATTGTCATTTTTTTTTACAAAATGGCGGCTGTGCAGATTACCGTGAACCGCTTTTTCTAAAAGGCCTTCCCCGGCGGATAGTAAAAGTCTCGTCCAACTCCACCTATAACAAAAAAAAAATATTTTTTTATTATCTACATGAGTTTTGCTGTTGGAGTACACATGATTATATGTTTAGAATTTTTTCTACAAAAAGTCGTTAAAATCGTGTGTACTTAACAGATATTCAAACAATGAAGCTAATGTTAAAATTTCAAGTCAATCGGATGTAAGCTTTTTGAGTTCCACTGTACGTCGATTTTGAAAACATGGTTTCGAGAAAAACGCGTTTGAAGTTTCAAAATGCTATACATCTTCATCAAAGTTTTTTGGAAAAAATTGATTTAAAAAAATTTTGAGTTTAAATCGGAACTTGGGCGTTGTAGATTTTGATTCTAGGATTGCTTTGGCATGATTTTATCCAATAAAACAAAATGGAAAAATAAAAAAAAAAAAATAGGGAGACATAACCCTTTAAGGTAAATGACTCAAAGTGACTTAACAAAAATCCGAAACTATCGTCCAAAATTTTGGTTCTCTATTAATATGAAGTCAAAATTGTTATGAAATAATAAAATCTGGCGACTTTCAATTTATTCGATGCATAAAAATATCCTAATTTCTCATTGGGTAATTTTTTTCGTTCATTTTGTCACACAATTTATAATTCGCAATAACTTTTTTGTTGTCTGCAAGCAATATATAGCATCTCTCATGTTAATACTTTCGGTGGTCTCGTGTTCAATTGAAAGTAAGGGTTGACTGCATTCCTTAATTGTTGCAAAACACAATGATACAAAATGAATATTTGAAAATTAAAAGTAAACGATATTCCCTATCGTTACTTGGTCATGTACAATTGTTGGAGTTCTTTCTCTAACAGTTCAACAAACAAAACAAATGCTATTAACTCATAAACCTAAAAAATTTTGAGGATGTATTTAATAGGATGACACTCGTAGTCTACCTTTGTCGTAACAAACAATTACACATAAGGTAGATTATGTCATCTTAACAAAAGGAAACGCAACTTAACCGTGTTGCAAATCCGCTCATCATTGAGAATTAAATACGGTTTCGAATAGAACACACTCTGTGACGACCATTTTTTTGAACCCTCTTTTTACTCGGTACCTTTTTACACGATTTTGAAATAGCACGGTTCAAAAATAAGAGCAAATAAACTTTTTTGCACGAATTTTTTTTCTAGGAATATCAAAAAAGATTTTTTTTTTTAATTTTAATTCTAAGTTGTACAGCAAAGTTATGTATACAGCAACAACAATACAATTGGGGGATTACCCGAATGTTGTAATCAGTTTTTTATTTCATTGCACTTCAACTTGAACACAGCGTTAGGTTATTCAGTATTTATTTTGTGTTAAAGCGTTTAGTTCGTAGTTTCAAATGTTGATGTTCAAATTAAAGTTTTTTTTTAATTTGATGGTGAAATTTAAAGTATAATTTGCATTCATGTTAATATTTTACTACTAATAAAGATAATGTTTAAGTATTCGGCTTAGATAAGTTCTATAAATATGTAATATTATTTTACATCTTTGTTTTATTACACACCCGATTAATAAAATGCATAAACAGCAACAAAATATACCGAAGAGAGAGCAATTTCGTTAGAAAACAAAATAAAAATCTTACTGTCTAAAGAGAGGCAAAGGTCCCACATCTGTTGGCGATTTTTTTGGTTTAAGTGAAGCGACTATAAGGACAATAAAAAAAAATTAGAATTCTATTCGACAACCAATAGTTTCTGGATCGAAACTCAGTTCTAAAACATCTTCTTATAGTCGAAATCGTGTCTTAGAGAAAACGGAAACACATATGGTATCTTGGATGGAAAATTTAATGAAAAAAAGAATACCTATTGATGGAAAAACTTTAAAAGGTAAAGCTATTGTTTTAAATTTTCTAAAAAATATGGAGTTCATTCATTAATTTTTTACACGGTTTTTGGGAAAGTTTTTTCATCCTACACGATATTTTAAGGTTGTGGAACATATCCCCAAATTTACCATATATCGCATGTATTTTTTTACACGATTTTTTTTTTCCATGGTTTTCTAAGGAACGTATCTACCGTGTAAAAAGAGGGTTGGGTGTACTTCTAGATTTCTTGCAGTTTTCCCTAAAAAGATCCGTCAACATTGATTTCTAACAACAACGCAGGCTGTGTAAAAAATTATCAAAAATTGCAGCAGGTCTTCTAAAAAATTTGAATTGCTTGCCTTCGCAGAACAAACTAAAAACAGGCGACGCCTACAAAGTCGCGGGCATTAGCTAGTAAATTAATATTTAGTTCAATATTCAATACATTGAATATTCTACGTTTAAAGTGAATAAAATTGTAAGTCCATTTTAAAGTTCATATTTTGTGAATTTTCAAAAATATTAATTTATCAATGAAAACCCATAATAAATTTCAATATTTGTAGAAAACTAATATACTGTGAGCGTCAAAAGAAAGTAAACACCCTAATTACTCATATTAAAAGTTTTATTAAAATGAAGTTAGTAACACAAAATCAAAAATAAATATAAGGAATTCAAGAACTATTTAATAATAGCTGATTTCGATATAAACATTTAACAAAACTAATAAAAAAAAAATAAATTCACTTTAATTAGAAAAAGACGAAATTTTACGCGTCAAAAAAATAAAGAAACTTTTTAAATATTTTAATATTTGGTTTGTTTTCCTTTGGCCTTAATCACCTCGTTTAGTCTCCTAGGCATCGACTCGACAAATTTTTTTGTTACATCTGGACAGATTTCGCTCCATTCTACCCTAAGAGCCTTCCTTCAGCCTGCCTTGCTTGAAAAAAACCTTTGTCTGACTTTTCTGTCAATGGTGTTCCCACAGATGCTCGATGAGGTTAATATTCGGGGACTGCGGCGGATGATCAAGTGTCTTAGGAGTCTTGTACAGTAGCCACACCTTTACAATTTTCGACGCATGCTTTGGATCGTTGTCCTTTTGGAAGATCCAGTTTCAAGCCAAGCCTAATTTTTCGACGCTAGGGTCAACATTGTCATTCAAAATGGCTGAGCAATTCATTTAGTTCATAGTACAGTCAATAACAACAAGATTACCAACACCTGTTGCCGCCGTATAGCCCCAAACCATAACTGAGCCTCCACCGTGTTTGACAGTGTTGGTAACACACATTTCTATGAAGGTTTCATTCTAAGCACGCCATATTTTTGGGGGTCTTTTCGCTCCGAAAATTTCGAATTCGCTCTCATCTGTATAAAGTATGTTTTCCCAAAAATATAGAGCCTTATTTTTGTACTTTTTAGAAACATCCACACGCTTACTCTGATTTACCTTGGGTATGTATGGCTTCTTGCGTGGTATCCTTCCATGTCGTATGCCAATGTCTCAAGTATATCTGGGCCTTACAATGGCATGCAGCAAAAAATTCTAGAGGTGAATCCGTTCATATATCCATGCACCGTCGATTGTTGCCTATCAGCTGTAAATTTTTTTTTCATTAGTCCAAAATATATACAATTTTTTTTTCTGCTTCTGTTGGATGTTAAAAAATCAGCTGGAAAATAAGCATGTATTGAAATCTCTATTAGACACCAGATGGGAAGCACACGCTAAAGCAATATCTGCTCATTCAGAGGCATAATAAAATTATAGATGCGTTAAGACTTAACCAAAATAGACGTGACGAGACGGCACCAATTGAACGAACGTTTGCACTCGTTTCGTCTGTTTTGACATTTAACCAAAAATGTTACGCTAGCCAACGAACCGAAAAAGCTGTTATGACGAGTAGCAACGTTTTGAAGTTCGGTTCTTACGGAACAACTCGTCTCGTCAAAATGTTTCGTTCACTTTCGATCAATTACGTTGGTTCATTTTGGCTATCAACATTGGTTTACATACACTCGAACTTACTCGTTACGTCTTGTCTCGTCTATTTTGGTTTAGGCTTTAAGGCCCAACTAAACCATGCATCGCCTAGCGTAACCTACTGTCAAATTTGAACGAAAAGCCTGTCAAATGCTTAAGAAACTCGGAGAAGACTTTTTAGTGGCTATGTTGTACTTCGTTGAACTTAAGAAGCGATGTAGCCATAGTTGCAAGCATGTGAAATGTTCCCACAATTGCATAAATTTTATTTCTTATATTTCCTAAATAAATTGAATTCATTCACAAAATGTTATTCAATGACATTTTGTGTGTATTCACTTGCAGAAGTTGACTGCAGTCAAAGCGTGCATGGTTTAGTTGGCCCTTTAGACGTTATTTCTGTGGATGACATGCAAAAGGGAAAAACCAGAAGAGAAGCAGGTTTTGTCAGATAAACTACAAGAATTAGAGTTCGTACTTGTGGTCATGTGAGACAAAATTTTGAAAACTCCGAAAAGTCAGCAAGGTATTCCAAGTCCCGAAAGTCACTTTAGAGATGTGCGCCAATCTTTACAAATTGCTCCTCGATTTTTTAAAAAATTTACGAAGCGTCTTTGATAATTTGGTGAAGATGTGAACTTTAAAGCAGTACTGCCAGGTCTGTAGGGCGGAAAATCCGTAATTGGCAGAATAAAGGGAGAAGAGGATTGTTCGAAAATCCGTTGAAATCCATCAAAACCAGAATTTAGAAATTCTTCAATTATTGCTCTTTAAAAACGTATTTATTTAACGCAAATTAAATATACATGGATGATGTATGCTTTTAAAAATATAAAATCTTTGATGTTCGCTCTAATCTTCACCCTCAGAGCCGCTTAATATTTTCAAGAAATCGATTTTTTTTTGCTTATTCGATAGTTTATACTCTCAAAAATATCCTGTGAAAGCGGCAAGATCGTATCTTGAATAGTTTTTGAATGGCAGCGTCCTAAAGAGCAACCGCTCGCATGTAAAACCGCAGATAGTTGAAACTTTAAATACGTTTTTCTTGAAACGACATTTTTCAAAATTGCTGACATTATAACTCAAAGAGAAATTGACCGATTGACTTCAAATTGAAACTGAGTATTTTTAAATATATTTACGATACAATGACCTACGATCTTTTTGATTGGTTGAAAATTGTCAATTTGGCATTAAAAAAACGACCATTTTTTACCCCAAAAACGACATTTTTTTTCAGAACTACGCCATTTTGTTAATTTTTAATATTTTTCAAAGATCGTAGGTTATTGTATAGGAAATATCTTCAACTTTAATAACCTTTTTGAATTTTTTTGTTTCAACTACTCATTCGGTCGTAATCATGTCAGCAGTTGGGGAACTTTTTTTTTGGCACCTCCGAAGACAGCACATAGCTCCGTTAGTTTTCAATATTTTTGTAAAAAAAATCTTAAAATATAATTGAAAATGTGCCTAAAAAATGTCCAAAAAATTTCAAAACATTCTAACGAGTACTTTCTTTTAAAAAAAATCGCGAAAATCACCTAATTTTTCATAGGTTACACTGGTATTGCCCCTTAACCAGTCCAAATTTTTGTTTTCATATATAGCGTTGTTCATCAAATTTATGTATGGCGTCCAATCAATTCTGGTTTTCCTCTTAGCTAGATTCTTGTCATGAAGAATTCCTGATAAAGTTTTAGTTCCTAGCTTGCTCTGGCTTTCGTTTTATTGCGATTTATGGCGCTAAATACACATCCGCAATCAGATGAAGTATGCGGGAGTATTTCGAGTCGTTCAACAATTCGAGACATAAGTGGAAACTGTTGAGAGCCATCCCCCCGTTCTGCCAATTTCACACGCTCCCAAAATTTGTGGATGTCGGTCTCGCAAGAATATTTGTAAGTTGCTTTTACCTTTTTAAATTCCCATCGGCATCAAAATAACAACAAAAACAAACGCAACGGTTATTCAGTTGCGGTGTATTCAAATTAATGAAAGCGTCGCCTACTAAGCGATTGTCATGCTATCATTGTCAATTTCCTTATGTTCAATAGAGAGAGAGAAGGGTAAAAGTTTGCTAACTTCAGGGATGCTTATTAAAGCTAGCATGCATACATACTTTTTATGTGCGTTACTCCATAAGCACACGCGTTTTTAAATGAAATTTCAAATGCTTTGATGCATGCATGCTTTTTATGTGTTTCGCCCTTTTCTATAAGTCTATGAATATAAAATTTAAAAAAGAAAACATTTTTGGAGCATATTAGAAAATCCGTAATAGTTCGTCAAAATCCGTCATGAGCCTTAAATCCGTTCAGAAATCGTTCTTGTTTATTATTTCCCCAAAAATCCGTTCAAAACGGATAAATCCGTGCATCTGACAGCACTGTTTTAAAGACACGCGTCAAAGGCGAAGGAAAAAAAATCGCAATGACGGTCCAGTTTCTGAAGTATGTCTCAGCCCGAGAAGAAAATTTATAGTTATGAGTTTCTATGGCGTCATTGATAAACTGAATGTAGAGATGCGAAGAAGGGTGGGATATACATATATAAAGAAATAGCAGACAAATTTCCATTCCTGACTAAAATACCCAATGCCGATAAATTATGTGCCCCGCTCAAACATCGTAATACAGTCAGCATTGTAAAAATTTAGTAAACGCATATCCACAAGATCTTAATACCGATTTATTCGTATTTCATTAGTTTCATTCGTATTTCATAAATAAAATAAGTTCCAGTGATTTGCATCGCACAAGTTCATATCAAACTCACGCAAAATTGTTCAAAATAATACACGATGATAAAATTAAATCAGCGTTACCTAATGTGGTTGGTCACAACCCTAGACCTTTTAAAGACAAGTAAAAAGGCAAGAGAACGAGTAGGCGCTCAAAAAGCGTAAAAATGAGATCGAGAAGATGCTTAAAGAGCGATAAAAAGGTTTAATGAGCGTAAGAAAACGTGCACGTATACAGAATCATCAACACATGCTTATCGATGCTTGTGGTAGTGGGCACCACTGATCATAAGTTATAATCATAGGTGGGCACAAGTTCTAACGAGAGCGTAATTGAGAGTAACGGGAGAACATTTGTGTATACATATACAAATGTGAGCGCACAACAACGATTCAATTCTACTTCAGCGGAGTAGAACTTCATATGGTTATTGTACCACTACATGGAAAAAAAATGTGCATGCATGTTAGTGCCCACCATTGCATAAGAACTTGTGCCCACCTATGTTCATAACTAATGATACCAAATCTCGGCGGGCTAAAATCAGTTTACTTTTTTCTACATGAAATCGCTAGAAATGGTTTCTATTTTATATTAAAATAAATTAATATTTCCTATATATATTGTAATAACATACATTCATATACATACATGTATCATTAAATCTTAATTGTAATTTAATTCGGTTATATTTCGATACACAAAAGGAATGAAAGCTTTAAATTAAAAGTAAAGTAGAAGAAAATATATATTAAATAAGATTATGATATGCGCCTTACGGCATTCTTTTAAGCGGACAAAAATCCTTGAAAGCTAATGTTACATGCACGGTTAGAAATTTTGGAATAAATTTTAATACTTTTGGGCTTACATATATGACTACACCAGAATTGTATTAAAATTCAATACTGTCTAGATATTAAAATTCATTTTTAATACAAATTTGTATTAAAATTTAATATGTACTCGTTTTTATTAAAATTTAAAAAAAAATATGTTGTATCCACTGAGATTCGAACCTGGTTCCCTTTCAATACAAGGGTTGCATGAACAGTTTAACGACATCAGCCAACGTAGTACCATATTTAGGGTGGCTAAATGTAATACTTGCGATAGCATCAAATTGATTGCAAATGTTATAAAATATCGTTTTAATGTTTGAACTGTATTAGAATTTAATACAAAATGTATTACAAAATTTTGATTACAAAAGTATTAAATTTAAAATAATTAAAAATTATAAATTATAATTTAAAATTGTATTAAAAATCTTTGTTATACTTCGCTTGTATTAAAATTTATTCCAAGATTTCTAACCGTGTGGGTGTGGTGGTGAAAAAAAAACCGCATGGTTTTTGCAATTTCGAAATAGAAAATCGGTGTTTTTCCAGTGTTTTCCGGTAAGTTTTCAAATTTTTATAATAAAAGAAAAGAATATATTCTTAGTCCCAGATTCGTATTCCTTGCCTGAAAGTAGCCCCTAAGCCACCTGTATTTGTTGGAAAATTCGATAACTCTTCTGACTTGCGCAATCCTTAAGATCAATATTTGCCTTCAAAATTTGACAACTTCAAACAGTCTTCGGATTCAATAGTAATGAAAATAGATTGAGGAGCTTTACCAAAACGTGTAACGCTATAGATATCCGCTGACACATCGTAAAAAACATTTCTTTTTTAAACCGCTCTAATGTGTGTACAATGTACATAAATAGTACATCGTTGGAAAGGATTTTTTTAAGACTTTAATAGTTACACCGATGCATTTAGATTATGGGTCCCACTGCTCTTCACGTAAATTGCGTAGAACCTATAAACGTTTTCCACTGTTTTAGACCACTGATAAAGTTTTTGTGAATTAGCTTCCACGGGCTACTTATGACTTATAAGGTTGTATTAAAAAAAATATCAAATTTCAAATGATATACATAAATATAATAAGCTTTAGTGCGAAAAACTTCGCACCGATACTTTTTTTTATTAAATTATTTTCAATCTGTTCGTTTTGACTCACAATAAACTACGAGGACTGAAAATTAGTCTTCGGCCTAAGCAAGAAAACACCACTTTTTTGGGTGAAGATTATTTTTTCCGCCCCTAGGCAGTTGCAAAACCTGCCGACCCCCCTCCTCAAAACTTCGTAATTTTTTCGAAAAAATTATCTTTTTTTTCCATTTTGATGAGCCAAACGAAAACGACAATGAGCTGAACGACATATACCTATCAAAATGAAAAGTATATTGCAAAAGTTTTACAATCAATAAAATGCAAACATTTGTTCAAAGTTTCCGCCAATATTTGCCGCCCTTTAAATCTTTCCGACCTAGGCACGTGCCTACTCTGCCTGTAAGGTTAATCCAGCCCTGTCAATACCCTTAAACCAAAGGTCCAGTTTTTTGTTACCTTCCTCCGTCGTGGCTGTCAAAATTTGGATTGGTTTCAAAGAAGACCTCTTCATTTTATTTAAATTTCTTTTCACTAAGCCATTCCTTTAAGTTTAGAAATAAATTAATAATCACAAGGGGCCAAATTCGAAAAATATGGTGAGTGAGAAACCATTTCGTACAATTTTCCAAAGCGCTCTTGTGTCCTTTCTGCTTCAAATCAGCATTGAATCAGTCCAATTGCTCCGAATAATATTGTCCGGTGATCGGACAAAAATACGTCGTCATCACCTTGTTAGCTGATCATCTTGATCTTCTTCGAACTCGATTCCTCAGGAGAAGTCTACTGCTTCGACTTTTCCTTAGCCTCTAGTGTACTGTGGTGAATCACAGTTTCGTCCACAATTATGAAACGGCCAAAAAAAATTCTGCATCTTGCGGTTGAACATCGCCAAATACTCCTTCCGTTCACTTTTCAGCCCACCAACCCCTCGCATAACATCACATAAAAAATATACCATCAAATATATAACTTTATAAAATGAGTGTAATAATAAAATTTAATAAAATAAAACAAATTTAAAAAAATAAAATAAAAGAAAGTAAAATAAAATAAAAAAAAAATTACTTTGATGTCCTTCTAGCGTGAGGATCGAACTCAGGCTGTCAGTCATAGATTGCTACCATGCTACGTACGTTCTGTAGTAAAACTTCGATAAACTTTGCAATTGCAGCGCTATACTGTGGTGAAAGTGCGACAGTCAAGAAGTAGAAGAGGGGAGAACAATATGTATTGCTTTCATTTACATCCATACACATCAGGGGAAATATCATGAGACAATTGTGTGCAGAGATTTCGGTGAAAAAAAGTACTGCATTGTACAACCTCCGTTTTGCAAATAATGAATATCAGCAAATTTCAGTTTTCAAAACCGAGCGAAAATATATACAATCAAATATTCAGTTTAAACTTGAAACTTTCAAATATTTACAGAATATGAGCGAAAATAGGGGTCGTCTAACATTGGTTTGAGCACACTATGCTTTGCGCATACACAGCGTATACAGCAGCTGGCTTGGTAAACATTTAACCTTGAATTTGAATCAGTTTTTCTGGCAATAAGAAACCCAGTGAGAAATAAAGCGCTTTGTTAGTATAATACCTTTATCTCTGTTGTCTGTTCTCGATTTTCGAATTTAGTCATATTGTTTGGTTTTTAATTTTTTGTTGAATAAATAGAAATCCATAAGACTAAACTCGCACTGAATGCCACTGGAATCGAATTTTTCCAAAGCGGATTGGATTTGAATTTGTATATGTAAATTATCAAAGACCAGCCGAATATTGAAAATTCATGCAAATCCGTGTTGTGAAAAAAATGGTATGTTACGATTTATAGAAAAATTCCGATTACGTTGAAACTTAAAATATGGATCTTTCTTTTTTGATTTGTTAAGTATGTATATATGCCGGTAAGGACATAATGCAATATTACAGAACTAAGATTTTGTTCGAAAAAAAAACCCACCGAACTAATTAAATTTTTTAGCGATTTGTCCTACTATCACCTACACTTTGAAATACAACAAAGAAAAATAATTTTCGCTCACAAACAATTAAAATGTTTATCCATGATCCGAAAGTAAAAAACTAAAAATTGATCGAAAAAAATACTCTGCAAAAATAATATTAGGGGGTCGCAAAAAACCATCTGAATTTATTTTTCGTCTTATAGTTTTTATGCCATTTTTCTTAAGGTAATTAATTGACTCAAAGTGACTTAACCAAAACCCTAAACTATCGTCCAAAATTTTTGTGCTCTCCTAATATGAAGCCAAAATTGTTATGATATAATAATTTCTGGCGACTTTCAATTTATTTGATGCAAAAAACAGCCTAATTTCTCATTGGGTGATTTTTTTCGTTCATTTTGTCACACAACTTATAATTCGCAATTACTTTTTTGTTGTCAGCAAGCGATATATAGCATCTCTCATGTTAACAGTTTCGGTGGTCTCGTGTTCAATTGAAAGTAAGGGTTGAATGCGTTCCCTAATTGTTGCTAATCAATTAGAAAATTAAAATTTTTTCTGACAGTTCAAGAAGTAAACCAGATGAAATTATAACTCATATAAACCTAAAAAATTTGTTGAGCATGTAATTAAATCCGGGGGATGCACATTTTACTTTACTATCTTTGTGTCGTTATAAAATATTACACACGAGGTAATATCTTATATCTACTTCTTTGTCGTAATAAAATATTACACATTGAGGGTAGTTAAATATGGTGTTGTCATCTAACAAAAGAAAAAGCATCTTAACCGTGTTGCAACGCTCATTATGAGAATTTAGTACGGTTTCGAATAGAACACAATCTGTGACGACCGACCACTTTTTTTTAAATTTTTTATTTAGAAATTATATTTACTAGGGTTGACGGTATTTTTCCTTTTTATTTCAAATTGTTCTACCACTCACACTCGTATCAACACTTTCTATCCACTTTTTAGTCTTTGGCTTTATTTTCCCCCCGACAAAACAATGTTGCTGTGGATACCTTACTTCAAGTGTCAATATTATTCTATCATTAAAAGGGATATAGGCTTAGGATTACGTTTTTTTAGCGCTTTGCATGATTTTTTTTTTTTGGCAAGGAAGGAATGTATACATATGTTATAATTTATTATACATATCAATACATTGTAAATTTTTTTAAGTATTTCCTCGGAAAATATGACCCGACCCAGCCGTCACACATTGGAGGTCATTATCAAACGCAGCTGTTTGCGTACATTCTGAAGGTCATAGTTTTCATCTGAAATCAAAACCTCAAAATTTTCAAAAATTTCCTTTAATCACATGTCTTTCTTCTATATGAACTCAACTTTTCCTGAAATGATTGAAAATTACATATTTTTTTAGAGCTGTTTATGCAAAGCATCATTTTTTAAACTTTTTTTGCAATAAAAAAATACGTAACAGTGATATAACTCCAAATTAAAGTTCATATAAAGCGTAAATATATAGTGCAACTGTTTATCAATTTTTAAAATTATTGGTTAGAGACTTTTTGAGTTAGAGAGTAGGTCGCAAATAACTCATCTGAAAAAACAAGAACTGAATTGAAAAGAATTGAAATTTTTATTTGAAACTTTGGAAACATATTTTGGAATAGTTCTACACTTATCCCTCGTTTTACACGCTACTCGTTTTACACGTTTTCGATCTTACACGGTTTTTAAAATCAAAATTAAAAATAAAAATTGTAGAAAATGACTAATTTCGACTGCACGCTAATTTATTTGTACTTAATTATAAATGTGGCAACAAATGTACAACATTTTTTTTATTTATATGAAGTACAATTTTTTGTTTCTATGAAATAGATTTTTTATAATATTTTTGTATAGAGCTTCTTGTTCAGTACTTCGTTCGGATTGCCAAAAAAGCGGACAACGAAGCGCTCGTCAAGAAATGTGTGATATCAAAGAGATTACAAAAGCAATTGCATTAAAATGAAGAAGTTTTTGTTATTTCCGTAGCAGGCAAAAACGGATTATGTATCGAAAGCCGTATCGAACAATTCACGTTCCGGGGGTACATGGAAGGCAGTCGGCCTCGTGTTTTTCGTTTATTTGTGTATTTTATCGTATTCGATTTTAAATTTCATTAAAAGTTTTACCTTGCGAAAGGGAATTTTTAATAATTTTACTTTGCTCTGTCGAAGAATGCTTTCCACGGCCCACTTAAATGCAAAAGCTCGAAAAAATCATTGGAGTATTATACAAAAATAATGGAGCTTACTTGTTACGATCAAATTTTTTTAATAAGAAATACCTAATCTTGAGAAGTAAAGGAGTTGAACAGTGCTATTATTTTTACCGCTCGAAATTACAAATTACTCAATATAATAGCAAACCTAGAAAGTACCGTTATTTTTTTGGAACAAAATGTCATGTGCTTATCTTGTGTACTTATCAAGCAACTATACTTTAAAATATTAGAAGAAAAAAATCGTCATTTGTTCGAAATATTTTCTTTCAATTCATAAATGTCAAATGCTTTAGCATTGATTGGGTTAAGTCCTTTAGGTATCTTGGTTTGTTAATTGATTGGAAGATGAATTGGCACGATCATACTTCAATGTTAAAAAAGTATCTATTGGGTGTCACTAGGCATATATATATGTTAAGCAAATTTTGCGATAGGAAACTTCTTACATGCATTTATTATGGAATTTTTCATTCAAAAGTTCAATATGGTATGGTATGCTGGGGAGGCACTAATTTTTGTAGAATCAGTCAGTTACTTAAATGTCAAAAACATGTCATACGCATAATTTGTAAACAGAGTCGTTTTGCTAGGAGTCTATTGCTATTTAGAAATCTAAAAATCCTCCCACTAAAGCATTTATATTTTTTTAAAGTGCTTAAAGTGTTTTTTATGAGAAGTGGGTATCTAATCAGCCGCAATTCTTCAGAGTATGAACTTAGAATCAATAGCCAAAATTTAGCTGTGATACCTGCCCATTACTCACAACATTTTTTTAATTTTTACCTATGCACTGCTCCTAGACTTTTTAATTGCCTACCAGAATCAATTAGAAACCATGGTTCTCGTCATACTTTTTTAAAACTTGTTAAATTGTGGCTATTTGATCTCGATTATCAAGATATAAATCACATTCTTCTTGTTTTGGAATAATTTTATTTATTTAATCCTAACTTTCTTTGTCGTTACGATTTTCGCTTGGATACTGTTGGTTTGGCTACTTAATGGTTCTCATTAATAAAATTTTTTTTTTTCTCTTCTTCTCTTTCAATTAATTTTGATTTATTTTTTTTAGTTCTTACTTTTCAATATTATCCTTTTTTCCATGAACTTTTTTCTATTTTAATTTTTTTTTTTTTTTTCTTTTAAATTTGGTTTAAAAAATATTTAAATTTTTATGAATATAAGACCCCACACTTATTTAATTTTATAATTTTAGTTTTATTATAAGTTCAACTGCATTCGCCACTTGTTACTTTGTATCAATTGAATTGTAGTTTTTATTATTGTAATAGTATTATATATATTATAATTTGAACAAACTTTGAATTTTTTGTATGAAATTTTGCTATTTTACAATAATAAAATTAAATAAATAAATAAAAAAAAAAAAAAAAAAAAAAAAAAAAATGACACCGCGGTGCTATTCTTTTTACCACAGCTGTATATGTGTGTAAATCTCAAGTCAAACCTTTTTCTTTTGCTTTTAATATGAACAAATTTCAGCCAATTTGAACAAAAAACAAAAAAAGATCCATGTTCAAATCCCACTTGAGCTGGTGTAATGTTTTTTTTTTTTGCTTTTCATATGAGAAAATTTCAGCCAATTTGAACAAAAATACAAAAAAATCAATGTTCAAATCCCAGTTTAGGTATTCCTTTTTTTTTGTTTTTCATATTTTATTTTATTTTATTTTATTTTTTTTCATTTTTATAATTTATTCAACCTCGATTAATTAAATACCTATTTTTAACATGAATAATAAAATAAAATTAAGTACAAATTTTCAATATGAATTGCATATAAAATGGAATTTCTATGCAACAACATACGAAATATAGTAGAAATTACAATACGAACAAAAATAAAGGCGAACAAGCGTGTTGTCAGCAGGGATGATATTGGCATATTTGTAAAAGGGCCAAAATTCGAACTAAAATGGGGCTTTTTTGACATAAATAGGGCTTCTGTAAATCAAATCGTATATAACCATTTATATTACAACCAAATTTTTCCTATCTATAAAATTTATTTTGTTGTTTAAATTTGATTGTAAACATAAATTTTAAATATGAACATTTAAGCGTTTAAGATTTTTTTGTATATATCGTTCATTTTCTTCAATAACGTTATAACCCAAAAACTTAAAAATTCAGTTAAAATGCTTACCCTGAAATATCTGATTTTTTGAAGAAAATGAGCGATCAATTTTTAGAAACTTCTTCAAAAGGAAATGCAGAAACAAACGATATATTTGCAGATTTAGCACATCAAATTTAACCTATTACTCAGGTCAACAAATCGAAAAAAAAATTTTGGTGCCGAGATATAGTTAGTGGTTTTGTTTTAACCCGGATATGCCGAGCGTACTACATGTAGTACACCTATTATTTTCAGGTTTCTGCTTAACCTGTCCTTTGAATTTTCTAACCAACTTATTGTGCTGCTACAGAACATAGCGGTCAACGAACCGTGCGTTGATAAGTTTTGTCTAGAGTAATTACTTGGATGTTTTTTTTTGGATCGGAGATTTCAGTTTTGTGAAATTAGCAAAAGTGTGAAGATGAATGTGTCGTTTCATTTAATAAGGATTAGCACACCACCAAATAATTTTTCTCACAATTTTTTTTTTCTTTTACTTAGGTACATCAACTTTGCTGAATAATAAGCAATTTGAATTTAAAAAAAATACTGCCTATACTACTCATATGTGTCGAGCGTACTACACTTAGTACTGACTCAAAATCCAAGTTAAAATAATTTTTTTTTAATTTGCTCTTCAGTTTTGTAAGTTTTTCTGTTAGAACAAAAGAAATTAGGAAAATATTACGAAGGTTTTTGCATTAACGCGCCCGTCGGCATATCTGGGTTAAATACATACAGCGTCGGCCAAAACTTAGGCACCCCCTTAGTACATTTTTTTCAAATCATGATTTTTTTTATGAAAACTACGTTCTTAAAACATATTACGTATTTATTTTATTTATTTATACCTTTATTATTGACAAGCAAAAATTAAAAAAAATCTGCGTCTCATAAATAAAAAGTTAACATCGAAAGAACATTTTAAACCCAAAACCTTAACGGACAAAACTAAAGCACCCCCATTTTTATGGTAAATAAAAACTTTTAAAATTAGTACTTAGTTGCGAACCCTTTATTCTTGACGACTCGCGCACCTCTTCAAGGCATAGAAAAAACTTCCCCAGGATATTTTTAAGGACTGAATGGATCTTCCGTGGTTTCGGTTTTTGGTTCTTATTCTTCATTGTTACGCTGAGAAATAAAGCAATTTTAATTTTTTATATACAATAGTATAAACTTCTCGTTTTTTTTTGTAGTTTTGTATGCATTTACTAGAACTATCAATCCCGGGATTAATCCCGCGATCCCGGGATTGGAAACTTCGATCCCGAAAATCCCGAAACTCAAAAAAGCTCCGGGATTGCCACCCCTAGTATCTACCGTGCAAAACGAGGGATAGGTGTACTAACAATTCATGAAATAAAAAATTAAAGATTATTTCTAAACCTATTCCTTCTTTAAATACCTCCCGGTAGATTTATACTGACAGTTGTACGATGCACTTTGTATGCGTACCGTCAGTTCCGGATTAGCCCATAAGCAAATTATGCAATTACTAAGGGCATCATGTCTCGGGGGGACCATAAACAGCATCGAAAAAATATTTGCTCGCACATGAATCTCTGTTTTCAAAATGCAGAGGCCAGACATATGGCAATGACCCAAATATATCTGGGCGTTACAATGGCATGCAGCAAAAAGTTCTAGAGGTGAATCCGTTTGCAATTTACATATGTCCCATGTACAGCCCATTCTCCCAAAACTTATACAATTTTTTTTCTGCTTCTGGCGTATATTAAAAAATCACCTGGAAAATGAGCATGTATTGAGATGTCTATTAGACACCAGATGGGAAGCATACGCTAAAGCAATATCTGCAATTTCTGAGACATATAATAAAGTTATAGATGCGTTAGACGTTATTTCTGTGGATGACATGCAAAAGAGAAAAATCAGAAGAGAAGCAGGTAATTTGTCAGATAATCTACAGGAATTAGAGTTCGTACTTATGTATGTTGGTCATGTGGGACAAAATTTTGAAAACCTTCCGAAAAGTCAGCAAGTCACTCTAGAGATGTGCGCTAATCTTTAAAAATTGATCCTCGATTTTTTGAAAAATTTACGATGCGTCTTTGATAATTTAGAAGCTCACGCAAAAGAAAAGCTACCAGATGTGAATTTTAAAGACACGCGTCAAAGGCGAAGGAAAAAAAATCCCAATGACGGTCTAGTTTCTGAAATAAGTCTCAGCCCGAAAGGAAAATTTAAAGTTATGAGTTTCTATGGCGTCATTGATGAACTGAATGTAGAGATGCAAAGAAGGGTGGGATATACATATGTATATAAAGAAATAGCAGACAAATTTCCATTCCTAACTAAAATACCCAATGCCGATAAATTATGTGCCCCGATCAAACATCATAATACAGTCAGCATTATAAAAATTTAGTAGACGCATATCCACAAGATCTTAATACCGATTTAGATACCGAAATTCAGCAGTTTCATTCATATTTCATAAATAAAATAAGTTCCAGTGATTTGCCTCGCACAAGTTCATATCAAACTCACGCAAAATTGTACAAAATAATACACGATGATAAAATTAAATCAGCGGTACCTAATGTGGTCACAGTCTTGCGTATATTTTTGTATGGCTCGATGCCCTAGTAGCATCAGGGGAAGTTATGAAGACAAAGCTCTGGCTTACAAGAAATTATGTCTTTTAAATAGCTGGGAATCAAAATTAATAAGCCTTTGTAGTGATATTTGGTTTTATAATATCTTGCTAGAACAAGACATAAAATCATGAAAAAGAGACCACATGTCTCTTATGTCTCAATACTGTATCCATATAAGTCACTTGAAAAACATGACGTCTTATGTTCTTAGAGACACATGAGATAGGGCACAATATTGTCCATTTTTCGACGCTTTACCAAAACAAATGAAAGAAAGATATGATTCGCCTTTGACATTTAATATAATAGAAATTTTTAATTTGTTTTAGTCGACTGAATGTTATTAATTAATTTGAAATTTTTTAATCGAATTTTACAGTCAATTGCAGTAACCAATATTCATGTGAAATTTCACAAATTGGTTAATGCTTTATAAACAAACATGACAAAGACAACAAATGGAACAATTTAACCTGGTAATTGGTGACATATGTTTCGGCTATTACCACATATATACACATATTCATATGTATATACATAGCCTCATCAGACCTGTTTTTTGGTTAATCTGTAATGCGATTCGAGCCCCCGACCATTCGTTAAATTGTTCCATTTATTGTCTTTGTCATGTTTGTTCATAAAGCATTAACCGATTTGTGAAATTTCACATGAATATTGGTTACTGCAATTGACTGTAAAATTCGATTAAAAAATTTCAAATTAATTTAGTATAATATATAAAGGTAGCCTAGTAGGTAGCGCGCAGGACTATGAGTCGCTGGGACATGGGTTCGAGACTGACTTTGCAAATTTCTAAATCGTAAGTAAAAGTTAAATTTGGTAATAAAATTAAATATTATAATAAAGTTCTACAATTTGCATATTAAATAATTTGATAATAAAAAAAAATTAAATATAATAAATTTCGGATATTTTTTTAAGTGTTTTTAATGTGTCTTTTAAACAGGTCAGAAAGATACTTTGCCAAGTCTCTTGAAAGATAACAATGAGGGGAAAGTGTCTTTATACTTCATACGTCAAATGGGTCTTATAAGCCCCTATAAATGAAATGAAATTCTTCTTTTGTCAAACAGTTCACATTTCATGGGATTTCCCATATGAACCAAAACGCAAAAAAGTAAACTCTAAAGAAATATGTTGTTTTTTAAATTTCGAGGGTTCTTCATTAATTTCTGGTTGTACATATCCCAAAGTATCGAGAAACTTAAATGTCAACCCGAAATTTGTTGCTTGCTGCGAGAATTTAGACTTGTTTCCATGTTGCCTCTTTATGAATAAAAATGAAAAAAAAAAATACAACACGTATTAAAAAGGTACGTTGTATTCAATATGTATATGTTATTTTATAAGTGCTATCCGGTTCTCTGAGATAGAATTAGGTGAAAGTAACCTGGTTTCCTGGTTGCAAAAAATAGCCTAATTTGAGCACACACACAAGCAAACAACATGAATATCATTTTTTTCGTTTTCAACTTAATTTTTCCGCCGAAAAACTACCAACAAAATTACAAATAACGGCATCAGTTGTAAACTACAAAAACGCAACAACAAATACACGCATTTTTTTAGGATTTTTTCGACTGAAATTTTCTGAAGAAAAACCAACGACAAAATTTACGCGGGATCACTTGCAAATTTGCAAGTTTGAAGAAGTCAAAATAAAATCATGCTATTGCATTTGCTGGTTGCCTGGTAGATATAAAAATTTATTTTTTTCAAATGCAGGTTTAAATGTAAGTCATCGTAATTGAATAATTTTCTCAACAAGTTTTCCTTATTTTTGAATTTCAATTTATTTATTTTCATTTTCTAATATTCAAATAACTTTTTTATGAATTTAAGAAAATAAATACATAAATTAAAAAATACAAAATGGTCTGAATTTAACATTGTGAATTCGTTTGGTTCGTTGCAAAAGCCGAACAAAATCAGAAATAAAATCCAATAGGATTTTGGTTCCTAATTCTCATTGGTTCCAGCTTTCATTCGGCTCGCCAAAATTTAATACAGGGAAAAAGCTCGGATTCTCGTTCTTTTCTATCTACTTCTTTGCTCAAAGTTACTTAGCAAAAATTCTAAACTATCGTCCAAAATTTTGGTTCTCTCCTAATATCAAGTCAAAATTGTTATGAAATAATAATTTCTGGCGACTTTCAATTTATTCGATGCAAAAAATTTCTCATTGGGTAATTTTTTTCATTTCAATTTGTAATTCGCAATAACTTTTTTGTTGATTGTAAGCAATATATAGCATCTCTAATGTCAATACATTTGGTGGTCTCGTGTTTAATTGAAAGTAAGGGTTGACTGCATTCCTTAATTGTTGCAAAACAATAATACAAAATGAATATTTGAAAATTAAAAGTAAACGATCTCCATCGTTACGCAGCCGTAACACTAATGCGAAGGCTGTTTCGCAAAAAAAGTTGACCGAACTTGATTATTTAGAGATCCGCTATCATTGAGAATTAAGTACGGTTTCGAATAGAACACACTCTGTGACGACCATTTTTTTGAAAGGCTGAGAGCCGGCTGTAGAAAAGTCGAGTGTATAAGATTACAGGATAAGATGTATGCCAAATGATAGAGCTCAATGAGCCTAAATAGAATATCTAGGGTTGCCTTGCCAAAGCTTGTCCCGATGGCCGAAAATGCCCGAATTTTAGCCAATTTTGTTGTTCTAATTAAAACTGTAGTACATAACAGCTTGAAATGTATGCCAAATGATAGAACTCGAAGAGGCCTAAATATAGTACCTGGGATTGTATTGTTAAATCCTGTCCCAAACATGGGTTTTCACCGGTTCTTTGGGTCAATTTTCATTAATGAAGATAGCAGCTTAAAATTCGTGCCAAATGATAGATATCGAAGAGCCTAAATAGAATATATAGGGTTGCCTTGTCGAATCATGTCCTAAACATTATTTGACACCCGTTTTTGTGGTCAACTTTTCTTAAATGAGTGGCAACTCATGTTTGGGACAGGATTCTACAAGGCAACCCTATATATTCTATTAAGGCTCTTCGATATCTATCATTTGGCACAAATTTCAAGCTGTTATCTTCATTAATGAAAATTGACCTAAAAAACCTGTGAAAACCCATGTTTGGGACAGGATTCAACAATGCAATTCCAGGTATTATAATTAGGCCTCTTCGAGTTCTATCATTTGGCATTCATTTCGAGCTGTTATGTACTACAGTTTTAATTAGAACAATAAAATTGGCTAAAATTCGGGCATTTTCGGCCATCGGGACAGGCTTTGGCAAGGCAACCCTAGATATTCTATTTAGGCTCTTCGAGCTCTATCATTTGGCATGCATCCCATCCTGTAATCTTATACACTCGACTTTTCTACAGCCGGCTCTTGGACTATGAAGTATATACTTCTTACGCGTGTTGACATGGGGGTAAGCTCAGGGTTGTCGTTTTTGGTAGTTTCCTACCAAATCAGGTAGTTTTTTTTCCTCTTGGTAGGTTAAACCTGATTTTGGTAGGATTTAGGACAAAACTTTTTGCAAATCGAAAAATTTAAATCTTTTGTAAAGTTTTTCGAATCAGGAAGTAAATATTTACATCTGGAAATATGCTTTTGCCAACCCTATCTTCAACAAGGGGGTATAGTCTCTGCTTTCTTGCATACAAATTACGTTTAGAGAAAACGCATATACTATGTGACGAAATAGTGTTGCGACTGATCGTACATCCAAATTGTTGCATGTGTGCTCAGATCCGCAGTAAATTGTCAATGCCACTACATTAATTTCCATGAAAAAAAATAAACGAGAAAAAAAAACAATATAAAATTTGAATTTTGGTCCAAATATTTTCAAAGTATTTTGTAAGCAAATAATTACAATATTTTGCTGCAATAATAAGTTACTCTTACTAACAGTGCATGGTTAGTTTAAAAAATAATTTAGTTTTGATAATTTTTGAACCAAAAATGAAAAATTTTTTTTTCTTATTAATTTTTTTAATGGAAATTCATGTAGTTGCATTGAAAATTTCAAGTTATAGTGTATTAAGGTGAATGCAATGAAAACAACGAAGGATTTGAGATGTTACACCAGAAAGAACAAAGCTCTACTCGCGGAGAGCCCACAGATATCTTCATTTTTCTAAATTAGTAGACCTGAGTTTTTTCGAATCGGAGTGGACAAATTTACATATTAAGGTGATTCAAATTTTTTTTTTTGTTTCAAACAGCAATTATTGATCGAAGAATTCGAATCCGTGATTAGTTTTTCTTCTTCCTCTTTTTTTCTTATAAAAAAATTCCGATTTTGCACTTTAAAGTTCCAAAATCACCCCAAATTATTTTGCGCGCCGATCCCGTGTTACATAATTTTTAATGTATTTTTATCTGCTTAAAAGAATGCCGTAAGCCGCATTTCATTTTCTTATTTCGAACCTGAGATATCTGATGACAACAAAAAGTTAACTTAAAATCATAGCAAACCAAAACTAAGTATCGTTGCGCAAACCTAACGGTAAGTGCACCGATACTTTGATCGATCTTTTCGTTGCCCGACTTGCAATGTTCAATATTCAATACATTGAGTATTCTACGTTAAAGTGAATAAAATTGTAAATTCATTTTAAAGTTCATATTTTCTGAATTTTCAAAAATATTAATTTATCAATGAAAACCCATAACCCATAAACCCATAATTTAAATATTTGTACACGGTTAGAAATCTTGGAAATAATTTCAATACAAGCGAAGTATTACAATGATTTTTAATACAATTTTGATTAAATTTAATACTTTTGAATATATTACAAATTTTTTTAATACATTTTGTATTAAATTCTAATACAGTTCAAACATTAAAACGATATTTTATAACATTTCATGCTATCGCAAGTACTACATTTAGAAAACGTAAATAAGATACTACGTTGGCTGATGTCGTTAAAATGTTCATACAACCCTTGTAATGAAAGGGAACCTGGTTCGAATCCCAGTGGATACGACATATTTTTTTTTTTTAAATTTTAATAAAAACGAGTATTAAATTTTAATACAAATTTATATTAAAAATGAATTTTAATATCTAGACAGTATTGAATTTTAATACAATTCTGGTGTAGTCATATATGTAATCCCAAAAGTATTAAAATTTATTCCAAAATTTCTAACCGTGTAGAAAACTAATATACTGTGAGCGTCAAAAGAAAGTAAACACCTTAACATTTTATTAAAATGAAGTTAGTAACACAAAATCAAAAATAAATATAAGGAATGCAAGAACTATTTAATAATAGCTGATTTCGATATAAACATTTAACAAAACTAATAAAAAAAAAAATAAATTCACTTTAATTAGAAAAAGACCAAATTTTACGCGTCAAAAAAAGAAGTAAAGAGCAAACAAAAGAGAACAGAACATCACTGTAAATAGTAAACTTTTTAAATATTTTAATGTTTGGTTCGTTCTCCTTGGGCCTTAAGCACCTCGATTAGTCTCCTAGGCATCGACTCGACAAATTTTTTTGTTACATCTGGACAGATTTCGCTCCATTCTTCCCTTAGAGCCTTCCTTAAGCCTGCCTTGCTTGAAAAAGCCCTTTGTCTGATTTTCTGGCAATGGTGTTCCCCCAGATGCTCGATGAGGTTAATATTCGGGGACTGCGGCGGATGATCAAGTGTCTTAGGAGTCTTGTACAGTAGTCACACCTTTACAATTTTCGACGCATGCTTTGGATCGATGTCCTGTTGGAAGATCCAATTTCAAGCCAAGCCTAATTTTTCGACGCTAGGGTCAACATTGTCATTCAAAATGGCTAAGTAATCCATTTAGTTCATAGTATGTACTGTCAATAACAACAAGATTACCAACACCTGTTGTCGCCATGTAGCCCCAAACCATAACTGAGCCTCCACCGTGTTTGACAGTGTTGGTAACACACTTTTCTATGAAGGCTTCATTCTAAGCACGCCCTATTTTTGGGGGCCTTTTCGCTCCCAAAATTTCGAATTTGCTCTCATCTGTATAAAGTAAGTTTTTTCAAAAAGATAGAGCCTTATTTTTGTACTTTTTAGCAACATCCATACGCTTACTCTGCTTTACCTTGAATATGTATGGCTTCTTGCGTGGTATCCTTCCTTGTAAGCCATTTTTGTGAATCGGTCTCCTGACTGTACTCGCACTTACTGTATTGCCTGATGTGTGAGTTATGTCCTCTGATAATTTACCTGCACTTGAGGCTGGATATGCCTTTACTTCTCTTACTACAGCTCTAACTTCAGTACCACTAAGCCGGTTTGGGCGTTCAGATCTCGGTAAATCTTCAACCTGATGCTGTTTGGCGTAGTTATCAACTATTTTTTTGTTTATTGTTCAGTGGCTCCTTCCCACGATTTCACCAATTTCACGCAAGGATTTGACTTTTTCTTTTAAATCTAATATAATTTTCCGAGTATCAGCCGATGTTTCCTTTCTGTTAGTGAGATTATCTTCCTTTATACCTTTTTAGTTATTATTAATAAGTACAAAGTAACTTAAAGTTATTTTTATTGAAGTAAAACATTTGATCAGTACAAATTTTTCACAAAAAACTTTAGTTTCTTCCCCGAAACAAAAAATATCTAAGTATTACAACTGTTTACTTTTTTTTGACGCGTAAAATCTGATGCATTTTTACATTCGAGAGATTTGAGCAATGTTGTCACTTGTTTTGATTTCATGTTTTTAATAGTAAATCTCTAAATGGTATAGTAGTAAACTCTGAAATATTACTTTTTATCGTAAGTCAATAATAACTTTGTAATAAGAAAATTTAAGGATGAAGAAATTGTGTTTACTTTCTTTTGACGCTCACTGTATGTTTATGTATTTACATACATGTATTGAAATTGAAATTGAAATTGAAAAATTATAGCTTGAGGAGTAAAAATAACTGTCCCAACATTTGAGCTTCCTAGCTCAAACCTGTAAGCGGTGCGGGCAGAATTTATGTCCAATTTCGTTGAAATTTAACGAAAAAACCGACTTACTAAAACGTAGAAAAAGTCTGCCTTAAGTGCCAAGATAGGTATAGCGTTTTGAGATTTTTAGTTGAATGGGGGACGCCACCCACTGTTGCAAAACCACGCCCACATTATTCGTGTAACTAAAAATGCGGAAAAAATACACCTGAAGGAGGTATTTTTATTTTTTGGTTGGCCAAAACTTAAACACCCCCTTAGTACATTTTTTTCAAATCATGATTTTTTTATGAAAACTACGTTTTTAAAACATATCGCGTATTTATTTATACCTTTACTATTGAGAAGCAAAAATTAAAAAAAATCTGCGTCTCATAAATAAAAGTTAATATCGAAGGAACATTTTAAGCCCAAAAACTTAACGGACAAAACTAAAGCCCGCCCCATTTTTATGGTAAATAAAAACTTTTAAAATTAGTACTTAGTTGCGAACCCTTTATTCTTAACGACTCGCGCTACTCTTTAAGGCATAGAAGATATTAAATTATTAATGATATCCTGCGATATCCTTTCCCAGGATTTATTTTAAGGACTGAATGGATCTTTCGTGGTTTCGCAATTTTTCCTGATGATATTCATGTTAATAATATCCCACAGGATCTCAAGAGGATTCAGGTCGAGGCAGGCCGACCAAAAACTTCTACCCTATTGCTCTGAAGCCAGCTCTTACAAGCTTTAGGGACATATTTTGGATCATTGTCCTGATGCAACCTCCATTTAAGTGGCATCTCTACATCGGCATATGGCAACATCACATCTTTTAGTATGTCAACGTACACGAAGTGATCCAAAGTTTCTTAAATCCTATGAATTGGCCCAATACCTTAACCAGAGAAGAGATTCCAGACCATTACACTGACACCTCCGTACTTTGCAGTGGCTTTGCAATACTTAAAATTCCAAAAGGAGGAAGACTGAATATATATGTATGTTATAATTTATCATACATATCAAATAAATATTGTATTTTTTTTAAGTATTTCCTCAGAAAACGTACATTCTGAAGGTCACAGTTTTCATCTGAAATCAATAGGTTTCAAAAATTTCCTTTAACGACATATCTTTCTTCTATATGAACTCAACTTTTCCCGAAATGATTGAGCTGTTTAGGGTCAAGTTACGTGGGTCAAAATAGAGAGGGAGGGGGTCAGGAAAAACCTCACCAAGGGGGAGTCAATTATAGCAGATTACATTTGAAAATTATAAGGCAAGTCTCACGGAAGCCGTCATAACTCACCAAATCTCACCAAGGGAGGTCCGAATTTTCAAAAAAAAACACCACACGTAATTAATGGACGGCCCCTTATGTAAAGCATCATTTTTTAAACTTTTTGGCAATAAAAAAATACTTGGCCGGTTTTGAAATCCATGAATCAAAAATAAATTAAAAAGTGAAATATTTCTGTCAAAAAATTATTTTTTAATTTAAAACCATAGTAGAAAGATAAATCATGGTCTAGATGTTTATATATGAGAATATCTCAAAATTTTATTTTTTTGGACTTGGCCGGTTTTGCAACTGGGCGCCTCATATCATGACATGCAAAAGGGAAAAACCAGAAGAGAAGCAGGTAATTTGTCAGATAAACTACAGGAATTAGAGTTCGTACTTGTGGTCATGTGACACAAAATTTTGAAAACTTTCCGAATTTCAGCAAGGTATTACAAGTCCCGAAAGTCACACTAGAGATGTGCGCTAATCTTTACAAATTGATCCTCGATTTTTTAAAAAATTTATGATGCGTCTTTGATAATTTAGAAGCTCACGCAAGAGATAAGCTACCAGATGTGAATTTTAAAGACACGCGTCAAAGGCAAAAAAAAAATCCCAATGGCGGTCCAGTTTCTGAAGTAAGTTTCAGCCCGAGAGGAAAATTTAAAGTTATGAGTTTCTATGACGTCATAGATAAACTGAATGTAGAGATGCAAAGAATTGTGGGACATATATAAAGAAATAGCAGACAAATTTCCATTCCTGACTAAAGTATCCAATGCCGATAAATTATGTGCCCCGATCAAACATCATAATACATCAATCTTGTAAAAATTTAGTAGACGCATATCCACGAGATCTTAACACCGATTTAGATACCGAAATTCAGCAGTTTCATTCATATTTCATAAATAAAATAAGTTCCAGTGATTTGCCTCGCACAAGTTCATATCAAACTCACGCAAAATTGTACAAAATAATACACGATGATAAAATTAAATCAGCGTTACCTAATGTGGTCACAGTCTTGGGTATAATTTTGTATAGCTCGAAGCTTTATTAATATTTATGCAATTCGCAGTTCATTGTAAACTGTGCTGGTAAATTTACAACATCTATATAATTAGCACACAGTTGTACGATTTCACACATTGTAATTTTGTCACGTTACAATTTTATTATGAACTGTGAATTGCATTATTTAATATGGAGGCAGATATGCTAAAAACGTTGAACTTAAAAACTATTGACCGCAAATTTAATGCTCGTAAAAGTCGCAAGTCGCATTTCAATAAATAAAATAAGAAAATAAATTTAAATAAATATCGACTATACTAGTTCAAGATATTAGTTAAATAAAAAAAATTAACGAAGTTGCATTTAAATCAGGAACCCAAAATAACTATTATTGGCATTTTTGTGATTGAATTGGATTGCCCAATTTTAAGGAGGCAGGCTACGTCGTCTTCTTGTTTCACAAAAAAATATAAGTCGCTTGAATGATTTCAAAGCAGTATGGTTTTCTTAAACAGAAGACCATCATACAAAACTCGTTGGAATGCTTAGAAGATATCTTCTGAGAATGCTTTTGAACAGTACTATCGTCGTCAATTTTATTAAAAATTGTCTCTCCATAAGTTTGGATATAATCGTATGCAAAATTATCGGCCATTATAATTTGAGTTCCTCTGGTTTTTTCCAGGCTTCAATATTGATTTAAAAACATTTCTATAATTTTTTATTATTATATTGTTACGAAATTTCTGTCCCTTTGACGATAATTTCGATCTCTCACACTTTTCTGAGTTCGATCACTGGATTGTGTAACAATTAAAAACACACAAACTTATTTAGTTATAAAATGGTTTATTTTATTAACGTTCAAATTCTAATATTAATTTAACACTGTATAGAAAACTGTTTTGTTCTACTACGGATCACACTGTATTCACTTTATTGCTTACTGCTTCGCTGGTTTAATTCTACTGTGTGTCCAGCTCAGATGACAACCCTTTTTATACTGCAGTCATCACTCTCTCGAATAATCCAGTACCTTCTAAGTGGCGTATATTCTACCATTTTCTACAACCCACCAGTGCTACTTTGTAGTGTGCATTCTACTACTATCCACAATTCACCACAATGGTGAATGGTGCGCATGGCGCACTGACGTTGAGCTAGCTATTATGCTAGATGTTAGATGGCGTTGTACGTTGTACGACGGCGATAATTTCTCTCGGTTGTTGACTTTTTGTCTGTTCAGTTTATTATTTTGCCGCTAGATGGTGCTAGTATGTTTATGCTAGCTAGTATCGTTTAGTTTTCTTTCGTTGGTATTTATTTCAAGAGTTTTCTAGCATAAACCAAATTTCGCTACACTGCCCTCCGCTTAAACTTGTTCGTCCCGAACAAGAGTCTCTCCGTCCCTAGTATAAGGTGCCAGCCTTTCGATGTGGACTACCTTTAATTTACTTTTGTTCCCGGGGTATTTTTGGATTCGATACACAACATCATTAATCCTTGTGACGATCCGGTAAGGTCCCTCCCAATGAGTCTGTAATTTAGGAGACAAGCCTCGTTTTCGTTGTGGGTTATGTAGCAGCACTAGTTGACCTTCTTTGAACCCTTCAGTATTTGCTCGCAGGTCATACCGAGCTTTCATCTTGTCGCTAGCCAATTGAGTACGTCTTCTAATAAGCTCGTGTATATCTGCTAATTCTTCTCTTTTCCGCGACATGTAATCGTCAGCATGGATCGTTTCTGGGACAACGCTTACTCCGTACTTCAAATCTGCTGGAAGCCTTAAGTCCGTACCAAAAATGGCTTTTGCTGGCGTAACTGTAGTGGTATCGTGTATTGCCGACCGATAAGCCATCAGAAACATTGGTAGATGCTCATCCCAATCTTTTTGCCCTTTATCGACAACCTTTTTTAAATGTTCCTCTAGAGTACGGTTGAACCTTTCGACCATGCCATCGGACTGAGGATGCAAAGCTGTGGTGCGTGTCTTCTGTATTCCAAGCATGTCACAAACCTCCTTAAAAAGTGTCGACTCAAAATTTCGTCCTTGGTCGGAATGCAACTCAAGTGGAGCTCCATATCGGCAAATCCAATTTTTGATGAAAATGTCTGCCACTGTTTTTGCTTCTTGATTGGGAATGGGATATACTTCTGGCCACTTACTGAAATAATCAATTACCACAAGGATGTATTTATTTCCTGCATTGCTGATTGGAAAAGGTCCCGCTATATCCATGGCTATCCTCTCAAAGGGAGCTCCAACGTTATACTGATGCATTTTTCCCCGAGTGCGTTGCCTTGGTCCTTTAGCAATTGCACATTGGTCACAACGGCGGATCCAGTCAGCAACTGATTCTTGGCATCCTACCCAATAAAACCGTTTCTTTATTTTCTCTGTGGTTTTCGTTATGCCCAGATGTCCACCACTCGATCCATTGTGATAATCCTCGATTATTTCCTTAAATTTGGCCTTTGGAATAACCAGCAGTTTTGAGCGAGTTTTACCATCCTCGCTTTCCCAGATTCGGTAGAGACAACCATCATGCAACTCCAAGCTTTGCCATTGCGCCCAGTATGCTTTACAGATTTGGCTTTCATTTGAAATTTCTTGCCACGCCGGTTTCCTACCCAGCTCCTTAAACTTAATTATAATTGCCAAATCTGTATCATTGCGCTGGTCCCGTTTTACCTCCTCTTTTGTCCACTTTTCTTCAGGCAAAACGTTCAAAAGGCGCACATCAATTGTTCCAGCTTTATTTTCTGTTCGCGAACAATGACCGCATTCAATTTTACATGGACGACGGGAAAGTGCATCCGCATTTCCATGCTGGCTTCCTTTGCGATGCTCTATGGTGAAATCATAGCTCTGCAAGCGTTCTATCCACCGTGCGATTTGACCTTCAGGATCCTTGAATTGAAGTAGCCACCTTAATGCCGCATGGTCTGTCCTCAGGAGAAAGTGCTGTCCATATAAGTACTTATGGAAGTGTTTCACGCATTCCATTACTGCCAGTAACTCTCTCCGAGTTACGCAATAATTCCTCTCAGGTTTCGACAGAATTTTGCTGAAATATGCGACGACTTTTTCTTGGCCATTGATGATTTGGGACAAAACTCCTCCAATACCATGGCCACTCGCATCGGTGTCCAATACAAATTCTTTGCCGGGTATTGGGTACGCGAGTATTGGCGCTGTAGACAGTAATTCTTTCAGCTTTTGGAATGCAGTTTCCTGTGCCCCACTCCATTCAAATTTTCGATTTTTCTGTGTCAGCTCATGTAGACTGCCTGCAACATTTGCGAAACCAGGAACAAAGCGTCTGTAATAAGTGCATAGACCCAGAAAACTTCGCAACTCATGAAGATTAGATGGACGTGGCCAATTTTTCACAGCTTTTATTTTATCTTCATCTGTGTGTATTCCTTCTGACGTAACCTTGTGCCCCAGATATTTGACTTCACGCTGGAAAAGTGAGCACTTTTTCGCACTTAATTTTAGTCCAGCTGCCTCCAAGCGCTCAAACACTTCCTCCAGATTTTTCAAGTGGTCATCAAAATCTTTACCCATGATGATTATGTCATCGAGATACACTAGACAAGTCTTCCAATGTAGTCCTTTGAGAACTCGTTCCATTAACCGTTCAAACGTAGCTGGAGCGTTACAAAGACCAAACGGCATGACGTTGAACTGCCATAGACCATTCCCAATACTAAAGGCAGTTTTCTCTTTGTCTTTTTCATCTATTTCCACCTGCCAATATCCACTTTGTAAGTCCAGGGTGGAAAACCATGTTGCTCCAGATAACGTATCCAGTGTATCATCGATTCTGGGTAACGGGTAGCTGTCTTTTTTAGTGACGTCATTCAATTTTCTGTAATCCACACAGAATCGCATACTTCCATCCTTTTTCTTCACAAGTACGACCGGTGAACTCCATGGGCTTTCTGATGGTGCAATGACATTTTCTCGCGCCATATCTTCTATAAGGCCCGTCACTTCTTCTCTCTTAGCGAGTGCTAGCCTCCTTGGAGGTTGACGAATCGGCTGAAAATCACCTGTATCAATACGATGTTTGACAACTGATGTTCGGCCATTATTTTCTCCTTTGGACGCAAATATCCGCCAATGTTTTTGCAGAAACCTTTTTGCTTTATTTTTGTTCTGGGCAGACAACTCCTTCGTCCATTCTTTCGTCAATACTTCCATGGCCGACGATTTCGTTAAAGTTGGGCCTTGTGTGTTCTGCTGGTTATTTTCACAATTTATCACAGCCGTAACTTTCTCACATTGCGCTATAAGTTCACCTTTTTGCATCCATTTCGGCTTATTTGTTGGATTCAAAATTCGCACCGGTATTTTTCTGTCTATTCTTGTGTTTACTAGGGTCTTTCCAATAATCAGGTCTTTCTTAAAATTTTTCTTATCTGCTTCCACTACCCACAGATGGCTTGTCCCACAGTCTTCATTTGTTGTGGCCCAAATAATTTCTTCGGTGTTGGGTTCGATTCGACAGCGCTCACTTATGTAGACTCTTGCAATTGTTAATTTTTGTCCACAGCCAATGTCTAAAGGTAACTCTACATTGGCATACCTTAACGTTTTTTTTTTAAGATCCAAAGTGAACCCGTGTCGAATCATGAAGTCCACGCCAATGATAACCTCATCGGTGATGTTTGCAACTATAAAATCATGTTCCACAGTTTTGTTGCCGATGAGAATACTCGCTGTAACTTTTCCTACTATTTGCGCAATTTCTCCTGTCGCTGTTCTCAATTGGATCCCATTTAACGGCGTTACTCGTCGTCTTTCAAATAAGTCTTTCCTCACAATTGAATGCGATGCGCCTGTATCCAAAGTAAGCTCACATGGTCTTCCGCTGATTTTTCCACCGATGGTAAGGCTGTTGGAATTTCGGCAGAGCTTCGAAACCAAGACTATGGGGCAATCATCTGTAAGAGTCAGCTCACGCCCCGCTGTACTGACTCTCTTTAGTTTAACGACTGCTGCTCGCTAACATTTTCGCCATCGTTCACCCTATTTCCAAGTCTTCTTTTTGGTGAACGTGATGCAGATCGTTTACGACGTGATTTGCAGTCACGTGCCATGTGTCCCTGCTTACCACAATTGTAGCATTTTCCGCTGAAGCTACCGCTGGCGAACGATGAATTTTTCTTTTCAGCCTCCACCTCCATCCGACGAGTTTTCAGTGATGGGCGGCATGTTAACGCAATCGTCTCCTGCGTGAGGGCAACCGTTACTGTTTCATTAAATGTCGTCTTCGGGCTCCTCATTGTCTCGCGTTTTGTTTCTGAGTCACGTATGCCGTCAATAAACGCCTCTATTTTGAATTTTTCTGCTACGACACTTAACTCGTCAGGATAGGAAAGGTGTGCCAATCGCTCAATATCCGCAGCATACTCCTGCAAGGACTCACCAGATTTCTGGATACGACTTTTTAACTCCAATCTGTGAATTTGCTTCATGTGGTCACTGCCATATTTTCGCTGTAAGGCATCCATCACCGCCTTGTAATTTTTCTGCTCCGCCACTGGAACCGTTTGCAAAACTTCTGCAGCTGCGCCTTTTAATGCCACAATTAGCGCTGCAGCTGCGCTTTCGTTATCCCAACGATTGTGACCAGATGTTGTTTCGAACTGGAGCTTGAAAACACTAAATGGCGTTGTTCCATCGTACGAGGGTGCCTTAAGCCTCTCTGCGCTGATTTCTCTTATCACTTGAGTGGTTGGTTCACTTATTTCCAACTGTTGAATCCTTTTATTAACGTCTTCAAAATTATTTTGAACTTTTTCAAGATTATTTTGAACTTCTTCCTTGAATGATTCAACGTCATCTCGTAACTCAGTCACTTTTGCATCGAGGCCATCTACCATTTTGGCAACCTCCGTTCGAACAGCCTCGTGGATCTGCGTCGCATTTTGACTTAACTTGTGGTCTATTTGCAGTGCATTTTGACTTAAGCTCTGATCAATTTCTTCTCGAACCGCCTGGATATTGCTATTCATTTGAAGTGCATTTTGACTTAAGCTCTGACCGATTTCCTCCCGAACCGTCTGGATCTGCAGCGCGTTCTGACCAATTTCTTCTCGAACGGCCTGGATATTGCTATTCATCTGTAGTGCATTTTGACTCATTGCCTGCGTCATCGCCATTAACATTTTCTCGAACTTTGACATATCTACAACTTCACCACTTGCTGCTGGTCCAGAAGTTTCTTCCACTTTCGCTGCTGATTCTGATACATCACCATAAAATTCATGCTCTTCCAGGTTTACACCTTGAGCCTCAAGAGCCTGCCGTAAGCGTTTCTGTAACTCCACCTTTCCGCCAGTAGATTGCAGATTCAGCTGCTGCAACTCCTTCTTCAGTTGATCCACTTTCAGATCTTCAAACTTAACCATTTTTATTTATTTATTTTTTTTTTTTTTTTTTTAATTGATTGTTAATTCTTTTTACACAATCCCACTTCTGACACCAATTGTTACGAAATTTCTGTCCCTTTGACGATAATTTCGATCTCTCACACTTTTCTGAGTTCGATCACTGGATTGTGTAACAATTAAAAACACACAAACTTATTTAGTTATAAAATGGTTTATTTTATTAACGTTCAAATTCTAATATTAATTTAACACTGTATAGAAAACTGTTTTGTTCTACTACGGATCACACTGTATTCACTTTATTGCTTACTGCTTCGCTGGTTTAATTCTACTGTGTGTCCAGCTCAGATGACAACCCTTTTTATACTGCAGTCATCACTCTCTCGAATAATCCAGTACCTTCTAAGTGGCGTATATTCTACCATTTTCTACAACCCACCAGTGCTACTTTGTAGTGTGCATTCTACTACTATCCACAATTCACCACAATGGTGAATGGTGCGCATGGCGCACTGACGTTGAGCTAGCTATTATGCTAGATGTTAGATGGCGTTGTACGTTGTACGACGGCGATAATTTCTCTCGGTTGTTGACTTTTTGTCTGTTCAGTTTATTATTTTGCCGCTAGATGGTGCTAGTATGTTTATGCTAGCTAGTATCGTTTAGTTTTCTTTCGTTGGTATTTATTTCAAGAGTTTTCTAGCATAAACCAAATTTCGCTACAATATTATAACGTATGCTCAATAAAATCTAGACAAAAGTTTATAATGCAAAAAAAAAAACTTATTTCATTTATAAAAAAAATCTTATTTCATACTTTAATTTATACAATTACTGCAAAAAAAAATTGTATGTTCATATCTGTTCCCTTTTCTGACGTTTAAGGGTACTTTTTCATTGTTTCTTGCATTCCGTTGAATGCATCGATGTATTGGATTTATATCCTTTCCCATAAGCATTTATTTTCAATTTCGCCCAGAATGTAATATGCGCCCAGAATGGAATATGCGTCAGTGGTGTGGAACCCCCAATATAATATATACATTGATATGCTGGAGTCGGTGCAGAAACAATTTCTATTGTTTGCACTTCGTCGGCTACCTTGGAATCCGGACTCAAATTTACCTTCATATGAAAGCCGCCTCAAACTAATACGTTTACCAACACTGCGCAGCCGAAGAATTATGCTTAACGTAACTTTTTTAAATAAACTGTTCTCCGGCTCAATGAACTCTGAGTTGTTGCTAGGTATGGTCAACTTTAACAATCCTGGAAGGGATTTGAGACACTTTCGTTTCTTAAGACTTGATATATGTAATTCTAACTATGCTCATTTTTGTCCATTTCGGTGTATATGTAATGATTATAATAACCTTTGTCATATTATTTCCCCCATGGATTCTCACAATATTATAAAGCAAAAAATAATTATTTTCTTAAATACTTGAAACTGTACTTTTTCCTTTGTTTCTGCTGCATAGCCTATGGGCTTAGTAGAAATTGTGCTCAATCTGTGATCGGAAATTGCTCTACCCATCATTTCGTTCAGAGAAATAGTGCAGTCCCGGTCACCGATCCGTACAATAGACGGATGTGCCTCACGTACGGTTTCGCCTAATGAACGCAGAGCAGTCCGGGCTGTTCGTAGTCGGTCACCGATCCGTACGATAGACGGATGCGCCTCTCGTGCGGTTAGGCGGGTAAGTGGGACCGCAGGGAGCGATCGCATAAAAAAAAAAAAAAAAAAAAAAAAAAAAAAAAAAAAAAAAAAAAATGTTTCGATTGGGCGAATCTCTGGAACATTAAGGGCATTGATATCATTTGGCATAAATGTTACTTATGTTTTATTCATTAAGAGCTCGCTGAGTGACTTTTTCGTAATGGGACAATGCTAAATCTGACCAAAATACGATTTCATCATTTGAGTGATGTGATGATTCAATAAAACGCTTTAATACTGGAAGAAATTTAGTGGTTTCTGCATTCACAGCCAAACCGATTTTTATGAAAACAGGCTCACTGATACCACGCTCACTTATAGCTAACCACAACAAAACCGTTTTAGGGAACTTGGTTTTTCGAATATATTTAATTTTGCCATTCGTTCCTTCAAGTGTAAAATATGTTTCATCATCAAACAGAAAACAAATTTTTGGAAAGCCGGTTAAGTCTGAGTTTGATAACGATTTCTTGGCTGTCTTTGATATCAGGGACTAATTGTTTTGGTATATTTCTTACAGTATGGTCACTCACTTGGCACTTTTTAGTCAACTGTCTGTAGGACTTAGCTGTGCAATCCACAGTTTCAACTTTAACCCATTACAGACTGGTGCCAGAAGGGCTCATACAATTTTGATAAATAGAATAGAATAGAAAATAGATCAATAGAAGTTTCTGATGAAAAAATTAAACTTTTCCCTATTGACACACCAGAGATATGGCATGGATAAATTTTTACCCAGTATCCCTCTATGAGAAAAAAAAAATTTACCGTCCAACTTTTTATTGAATCAAAACTGTTTTATTATATAGCATCCCCCATAGAATCTTTGAATTTGTTTCGAGCATTTTTCTTTAAGTCTTCAAATTTGCCTGGATAGTTTTTCCACCAAAATTTTGGAAATTTTATGTTACCTCAATTCTACCTCACAAAAATACAGGTTAATCAAAGAAGTTCGGAAAAATAAAAATATTCATTTCAGACCAATCCTTCCGCTTCCCAAAAAAAGCTTTAAAAACCACAGCACCTGTCGGTTGGTAGGATTTTTAAAAATTCACTCTTCTTTTGGTTATTTAAATACCCAATAGTCTGGAATGAGTTAAGGCGAGATCAAACTTTGCTGTCACTCAAATTACATTTTTTTCTACTTCCTTTCATCCGTTCTATCGATTTTCCTCTTTCATAAGTGTAATGCAATTGTCTTATAAATAAACGATCAGTTACATAAAATATTTTACGACTTCACTTTTATTCTTTGAATAATTTTTTTTTGCAAATTACGACTATCAACTTCTTTCAATGTTTTTATTAAAACTAAAATGAATCTAAATAGTCAAAACACGTGTTGATTGTTTACCAAATTTATACCATTATGTTTCAAATATTTTGGTTTGGGTGTCATACTTTTCCACACTGTGCAATTTATGTTTACATTTTTGTCCAGATTTTATTGCGCATACGTTTTATGACATATCACCGCTATTGTAAAACCCTTATAATCCAAATACTTACAACTTAACAAATTTATTACAGATTTATGAATTCAATATTAAAATTTATCAATTTTTCATTAATGCTTCCTATATTCATAACCCAAAGGTCATTGGAACAATGATTGAAAAAAATACTTTGGTCCTATATATTGTTTACCAGAAATAGACTTGCGATGACACTCAATAGATAGGAGCAATCCATACTTAACTAGTCAGCTTATCAGTTAATGAGTTGGAAAAAAACACATCGCTCTGACGCATTTAAATAAAAAATTGTTTTCTTAACATTTCCACTTCATAAAAATTTTACTTTCATTTTAAAAACTTACGCTCAATTTGTTTTATAAAATCAGAGATAATAAAGAACACAGATAGTGCATGCAAAAACATTTTCATCGTTATTATCTGAAATGAGATTGTAGTAAAAAGAGTTGTAAATTTGCAAAAGACTTTTTTTTTTTAATTTTGAAATACAATTTTGAACAAACACTGAATCTGCTTAAGATTAACGTAAATATTTTTATGAGCTTTTTGTTGTTGTTCAATTTAAATGTCAATATTTTATTTTCTTTAGGCACAAAATTAAAAATAAATTTCGTAAGCAAATTATAGAATTTTGAAGGTGTAGAATACTTTATGTAGATATAGAGAAACTTTTTGCCGAAGACTTTGTACGTCTGGTATACTCAAATAATACTGAGGTATAAACGTCATTGACTGCTAATTATCCTATGAAAAATAGCAGAGAAGAAAAGCAACATACCTCTATGGTTTTGTAGTTTTCTTGGAATTTTTCATTTAGCAATTTTTTCTAGACCCAATTTTTTGGTGCTAAGGGGCCGTTCAAGTATTACGTAACGCAATTTTCGAAGATTTTTGACCCCCCCTCCCCTCTATGTAACGCGCCGTAACGTTTTCCTCTACCCCCCCCCCCCCCCCCCCCCTTAAACGTTACGTAACACCCAAGTGACCATATTTACCTAAAAGACACAATTATGTTGCGAAAAGTACCGGAAATACATGCGTATGTTGTATAGGGTATATTCACTTTGTCATTTTGTTTGTAACGCATAGAAGAGGGCGGTGGTAGGTATGAAAAAGTATATAGATATATTCTTGTTCAGCGTCACCACCTGAGTTGATTTAGCTATGTCCGTCTGTCTGTCTGTTCAAATCAGGTTTACGGAAAAACCAAGAAAGCTAATTGAATGAAATTAGCACACTCAGGTCAGACCTTCTTGCAGGCATCTTGCTATTCAAAACGGACGTAATCGGTTAATGGACACGCCTACCGCCCATACTCTATGTATATTTGCCCAATCCCATTTTGAAAAAAAATGCAGCGATTTTGATGAAACTTGGTGATTAGGTGTACATTTGAACTAAATTAAGATTAGGCTAGGTTTCAAGTTTCCAAAGATTCTCGTGGCACGGTCCTAAATTTTAACCTCTATACCACCATATCTCGTAAGCCGTGCAAGATATTGTGATGAAATTTCTTTATTTTTTCGACTTTTTCATCGATTTTAAATTGCTTAGACTTTTTCAACCTCTCTCAACATTAACATTTTGCACATATTTACGACTTTTTCAACAGTTTTCAACCTCTTAAACATTTCACACTTTTTTCGAATTATTTAACCTCTTCAACGTCTTTTTTTACTGAAATATATGTACCTACTTTGAGTGCAGTGTAGGGTATGTGAGTTTCGGCCTGACTGAAGATAACACCTTAACTTGTTCATATTGTTATTTAATAAAAATCACACATAATGTAATAAACATTTGCTTAAGCTTAAAATATGTTAAAATGGCGAAAAATGAGACGAACATATTTTATTAAAATGATAAAAGTTGATGGGATCTAGAACAGCTACAGCAATAAATGAGAAAAATAGGAAATCTTTCCACGCTTACATCTCTGGTTTTGGTTAACCAATCTCGAAGATGATAGTTTTAGAACATTCTGCTTGATAAGTGCTTTAATTTAACATATCATTTATTGCTGTAAATTATCTAGATCCCATCAACTTTTATCATTATAATAAAACATAAAGAAAGCGTTTCCTTATACACACCTCATTTCAAATCACCACCCGCTAAAGTAGTTTCACTTCTAAAACAATGTTACGTAACGCGTTGTTCGAACCCCCCCCCCTCCCTCCCCTGTAACGCATCGTAACGTTTCACAAGACCCCCCCTCCCCCCCTAATTGCGTTACGTAATACTTGAACGGCCCCTAACATGAATTTACTTTCATATAGTTCTTTTAGCTCGGTATACCTAAGGCACAAGTTGTAGCAAATGCACGTTTTGGAGTTCTTCATAGGTACCTTCAAGTCCAAAATGAAGTAAGAAAGATGATAGAATCCTCGCAATTTGATATGAACACTAGAGCGGTTCAAAATAAAAACTTTTTGATTTTTTCACGATGTGTCAGCGGATTACAGTAGCCTCTTATGTCTGGACAAGGCCCATTACTAGGATTAAGGTCAATATTAAAAACTGGATTAGCGCCCTTTGTTTTAAGTAAATAGCCCATTTTCCAAAATATTGATTTAAAAAATGGTGCAAGTTACAAAGTGGGTATGGTTTTCGGGAAACTATCGATCGGGGAACTCAAATCCGTGATTTGTTTTTTTCTTCTTCTTTCTTACTTATATAAAAATTAACAATTGACCGGACAAAAGTTAAAAAGTACAGATTTTCCACATTCTAGCTGCAACACCTCAAATATTATGTTATCGCCGATTTTTTTCTTAGTCTAATATTCTTCAGCATTGTAGTACGAAAACTGACGAAGAGATTCTGGCTAGTCCCGATGTTCCAGTATTTTTTATCAGAAGTCCAGAGTAATAGAAAAAAGAAAAACCCTCGCGAAAAGGCCAAAATTCAAGCTTAAATGAAATAAATTCGGTTAACATATTTCTTAAAGATCGTTTTCCGAAGTAATTTTTTGTGCTTAATCTGAATTTGGCCCCAAAATCAACCTCTGTATAGCAAAACAACTATCACCATCGTGTTCAACAGACCCGAAAATATAAGAATCAATACCAACAGCCCGTACCTCATGCAGAATTGTCTTTTGGGAAAAGTTAAAATCACTCGCAAATAAAAAGAATGAATTTAATTCATAAATCGGACACTAGCGACCTCTAAATATCAATTTTTTTTAATGAAATTTTCAGGGATTCATTTTTTTACATAACACTAACTACTTTTCATATAAGACACATAGAAATCTCGATTTTTTTTTGTCACTCTAATGCCTACTTCACTTGAAGAGATAGCATTAACCATATAGCAACTGAAACAAAACAAATCACCAGGTTATGACAAAATCCCAACCGAGAAACATTAAGCGTCAACCCAGTGTGGCATAGATAGCCGACTAGAAACTAGTTCTGGCTTGGATCTGATTCGGATCATGTCTTTCGGATTCGATAGTATCAATAATCGTCAAACCTCATACGAAATGGACCGGATCCGCTCAATAGAGCCAGTTCTAATTTCAGAAACGGGTAAGGATATATGCCCTATTGGAGATCAGAACTTTTGTTCAGATCCCGATCAAAAAAGTAAATTATGTAGTAATGGAAATCGGATCGTTCTCATCGGAGTTTTTTAAATGCTATTTAATAAATGTTACCATTTTATCTTAAAGTTAAACATTTTAAATATACTTAAGATTGTATCGAACATTTTAAGTATACTTCGTTGTATATAGGTATTGTATTGAGCATGTTAAGAATTATTAAATTCCTTATAAAAGTTTTGATAAGGAATTTTTCATATGAACTGGATCACAAAAAAAAAAACTACATTCGTATTACGATTTAGTTCAAGACATCGGATGCGATACTGACTTAAACAACGTACCGAACCCATAGTAAGCTTCTTAGTATTATGTTCTGATGAGCGGATAAAGAATATCGTACTGTACCCTGATCAGGAACTGATCATATGGCCGTATTAAGGAACATCTCGTCTAAATCTGATTATAATACAGAATGCCTGAACGGAATTTTAGTCGGTTACTTCTTCCTCATTCAAATCCATTTGGTAAGAAGACAGTCAACCTGAATAATTAAATTTTTAAGAAATGGCTTTAGAATAGTGTGAATTATTATTTCCTTCACTCAAAACCTATACTTTGAACCACAATGCATCGTAAACCAAACGAGATATACATAAACATTCAATAGAATTCTATGCGCTTGTAAAAAATTTTCGAATTTAAACAAAAATTGTAGGATATCCATGAAGATTAGTGAAAAATTTGTCAAAATATTTATTTTGAAAATATTTCATTCAGAATATATTTCAGAATATTTTCATCCTGAAATATTTTGTTAATTTGAGCAGTGGTTTTCTAAAAAAACAAAAAATAATAAGACTAGAATAAGGTTAGATTAAGTAAGCTGGACTGTCCTATGGACTAACTTACGGACTGTCCTATCAACCAATTTAAGGTTACTTTTAGACAATTTAACTTCCCTTTTTATTGCGAAATATTAAACCGCAATTTCAATCGGTTTTGATTTTTTCTCCCCTGTTTATTTCTGTCTATAATATCTCTATATTAGAGCGGAAATGTACAGACTGACGGTACTACGTCTGCATATGTTGCGATGAAAATTTCTTGTTTTAAAGTTTTTTTTTTTTTGTTTTGCTTAGCACCCCTATTTGCTTTGAATATTTTATGTTTTTTGAATTTCTAATTTATTTTTAATTTTGAAGTAATTTTTGTGCCAGACACCACGTATGACATCTTTGTGTCTTGTTTTTGAACTTAAGTCTGATGCGTTGCGGAAAACTCAAGGAAAACGCATTACGTTGTATTTTCAAAAACTAAAAATAAATTTTGTCGTCGTCAATTCTTCGCCGTATGGTTAAAAAAAATATTTTACTTTGAAATTTTTTTCATATCATAAGCTATTTTTAATTTTAGATTTGTTTGTCAGGTTTACCAAAACATGTAGATGTATCATGACGGAAAACGTGACTTTATTTCATGTTTATGAGCGGGATATTATCATAAAATTTCCGCTCATTAATACTTTTTTTTCGGCTGTTAAAATTTAGTATAAGATTTGTAAAACCAATTAATTTATAATCGTGCAAAATGGGTTAAATTGTTGTTTTCGATTTCAACAAAACTTCTCTTGTGATATTAATTGGCATGGTATGAAAAATCAAAGATTAGCATTGGCTTTGGCTTGATATCGATTACCAATGATAATATTAAAAGATTAAACCCATTTAACATGGTTCTGAAAATCTAAAAATGTAACATCTATCTTTGTTAGTTTGAAGACGTTTTGATCACTTTGCGAACATATTTTTTGAGTTAGTTTCTTGTAAAGATGTTTAACTCATTTTGCACGTTTATAAAAATTTACATTTTAATATTAACAATTCCTTTCATTTATGGAATTCTGTGTGGGTTAGAAAAGGTATCAGCGGTATTTTCTACTTTAAATTCATTAACATCAGGTACTGAAATATCTTCGCCGAACTTAGCTAAGTGACCTAAGCCATTTCGCGAAAATAATTTACAGACACACCTAGACCAGAGTAGTTCCTCTGTGATAGCCTCAAAAGGGAACGAACAGCTCTACTACTACTTTATCGTCAAAATTTTCGCACTTAGGGTTCAGAAAAAGCACGACTGATTGTTGGGGATTGTCACTGTATGGTACGAATTTTGTGCTGTAGGCATCATCTCGTGCTCGCTATCGCGACATAATAGCCCAGACAGTATCACTTGCCATACAACGCATGAAGCAATTCAATCACTGCACACGTCATTTCTGGTCGTGTAGCTGCTCGTTTTAGTGAACACAATTGGCCACTCAGGTTATGCAATCTAACGCCTTTGGAATTCTTTCTTTGTGATTTTTTGAAGTATAAGGCTTATGCGAACAAACCCAAGACTTGAAGGAGCCAATTAAGCGCCGCGTCAACGAAATTTAGTCACATGGACGCAAAACGATCATGGAAAATTTCGACTTAAGAGTGCGTATGTGCCAGCAAAGCCGTGGAGATCATTAATTCGTATAAAGCCCTATACTGTATACTTTGTGAATCAATATAAAACGTTTGCAATTTTTAAGTAAAAATTTTTGTTTTCTATAAATTTTACTTCTTGAGTGAATTTTGAGACATTCTTTAGTAATATATAAGAGATTCATTTAAAAAAAAAAATCCAATTTTATCGAGTTGTCTTTATTATCATAGAAATTACTTTTTTTACATTTATTTTTAAAAAATAATTTCTTTCAAATGTTTGTCGCAACTGCGGCATGGCTCATTCTGAAGTTTCCATTTTCGATATCGCGTTCGAGCATTTCGAGTGGTATTTGGCGAATGACGCGAGTAATGTTGGCTTCCAATTCGTCAATCGTAGCCGGCTTATCCATGTATACACAAAGAAAAAAGACTATAGCTTTGATACCACATGATCTAGGCGGCCAATTCAACGGCTTAAGCTGTGTGGCAAAACGCGCCGTCTTGTTGGAATAAAATGTGGTCGAAATTACGAGCTTTCATTTCAGGCAGCAAATAGTCCATAGCTGAATAATTTGTAAACGTTGTGTCGCAATAAGTCTTTCCATGAATGAAACGTCAAACAATACTAAACAAAAATATCATGACAGTTTGACACGACACACGTCATAAAATCCCTTGTGAAAAATGTACCTCTAAATGAATCACCCATTATATGGGTCAGTAATTTATCTTTTCTTAACAATAGATTATTAGAACAACTAGGTCAAGCTTTGCTACATGATTTATTTGGTACGGTCCTATTGGACAAAAGATTTTCATTGACAATAACTCAAGCCAGGCTCATTCCCGATAATGAAAGAAATGTTAATTTGACTGATTATTTTCGTTCACGTTAATATTAGCTGATAATTCTGATATAAATAGTCAAAATTAATCATAACAATAATAATAAAAATAATAATGCTATCGCTTTTAGTTTTGCTGCTATCAATTATTTTCCACAATATTTATCCAACTGCGAAAACTTTCGAACGCCAACACCTGTTTGCCATTTGACTTATCACTTTTTCATTTTCTAATTAACGATATTTTTTCCGCTTATCATAGCACGTTGTCTTCCCAAAATTTTTGCAGGTGTTCATGAGACGCCTGTAAGTCGAAAGAAGCCGCAAACATTTGGGCCTATGAATCATTGACATTCGTCCACATGGATGAAGTGAAATGTTTTAAAATCATAGCTCACTTATTAAATTAACTGATAACACTAACTAGTTGTGATAATCTTTAGTAATCTAACAATCAATGGTTTTTTGTTTTTTAAATCCCATAAGGTTAGTCACTAGTTACAAACTCCACCATATGTTTTATTAATAGTAAATGTTTCATGCTATGAAACTAAAGACTACGCCCCCAATTTGTCAATATATTTAAATACAAATAAATGATTGACATTAAAATAAAAATAAAAAAACAGATTAATATTTGAAAGTTATCAGCTGATATGCATAACTACACATTTGTACGTAATTAGTTAACATTTTATGGGGCCGAAACAATTGTTTTTGCTGTTGTTTACTAGCAACTACATAAATTTTATTAAAAGCTCTGATATCAGCAACAAAGATATCACTGAAAACTTTGCATGGTATTAAATTTAATTTCGTGATATCAAAATACATGGAAATTTTTTTACTTGATATGTGAATATCTTAACTGGTGGATATGCCAGAAAATCTGTAATCGAGTGAATTGGCGGAAAAGTAACACTAACGCAACGCTGGTTTTGACTTAATATAATTTTCCAAAAGTTTTCGAAAATCTTGTATTTTTATACGCTACACAGAGGGTATTTTCACTTTGACATTCCGTTTGTAACGAATAGACGGGCGTAGGGGGCGTATCAGGTAAAGAAAAGTATATATATTCTTGATCAGCGTCACCACCTGTGTCGATTTAGCAGTGTATGTTTGCTTGTATGTCTGTTGAAATCACGTTTTTGGGAAAACCAAGGAAGCTAATGGAATAAAACATACTGAACATAAAAGTTCAGTTAAAAACATAATGGAATACAATTTAGCAAACAGGCCGCACCTTCAAACAAGCTTCTGGTAATTGAAAATGGGCGAGATCGGTTCACGGACACTTTTACCGCCTATACTCTATTTCGAAAAAAGTTGTAGAGATTTTGGTAAATATGCTAACAAAATTAGAATTCAGATAGGTTTCAAATTTTCAAATGATTTTACAAGGGCGTGGCATAGCCCTAAATTTTAACATTTATAACGCCATATCTCGTAAACCGTGTAAGATATTGTGATGAAACTTGGCAAATCATTTATACAAGTCTTAAATTGTACTAAGAGAAGGTGTAATAGGAAAAATAGGCATGGCAGTTTTCAAGAATTAAAAAATTTGATTATATATTACTCGAAATTGGCAAGTATGATTTTCATAAAAACTTAAGAGATGATACCACTGTATGCAGTTATCAATTCAAGCAAAGTCAGTATACTGGCAAAACTCGTTGAAGGGCGGGGCACAGCCCACAATATTTATAAACATTATAATAAGAGAACTAACGATGTAATCGTGTGGGCGTGGCAAGTAAAATATCTTAAATGGCATATCTATCGAAATATGTGAGCAATCATACTAAAATTTGTTGTGAGAATGTTATTTATAGAAAGCTATTTCTGGATGTATCGCAAATTATACAAGCTATTGTGCTAAAACTTGGTATGCGGATGTCGATCACGAATATAATTTATTGAACCAAAAGTAGGAGTAATTGAAAAAGCGGGCGTGGCATATTTTGACTTTTTTCATTTCTATTCGATTTTTTTCAGCAGTTTTTATATTCTTTTGACTTTTTCTACCTTTGAACTTTTTTCAATATATCCTACATACACTGGCGGTCATCAAAACCGCACCACCACAAAAAATCATTAAGATTCAATTTTATTAAGATTTAGATTGAAAAAAAAATATTTTTTTAGCTAGTTATTGCTATTAAGCTAATATGATTACATATGTAGTTTGAAAACAAATTAGCATTTTTGGAAGGTTTTGAGGTTATCGTCCTGTATCACATTATACCAAAGCTTATCTAAGCTTAAATTAATATTTTTACCTCGGGCTTCTGGCAAGTAACTTTGCTCTTCATTATATGCCATAAGTGCACGATACAATTCAGGTCCGGCGAGTTTCCAAGCCAGGTCAGACGCGAATTTCCGAGTTATAAAAACATGATTTGTTTTTTTAATATCCTGTTTTAAAGTCTGTAAGAATCATAGAAGAAATTACTTACACGATTTACCAATTTCGCACGGTGGCAAGGCGCAAAAGCGTTCTGTAAAATTGCATCCGTAGTGCAAGATAAGTGTTTTTTAAGCACCGGCTCCTAGTTCTCCCTCATAACTTACCCAAATTTTTTGTCATTCAGAGTTCCTTCTAAATAGTGTATAGGACCACGAACATTGTAAGAAAAACATCCCCAGATCATCTGGCTCTATAGAAATGTTACTGTGCTCACTATGCAGTTTTCTTTCTAACGTTCTACATCGGAACGACGCACCTACGGCAAATTATCGGCGCATAGCAAGTTGAATTTACTTTCATCCGACTAAATGACATTTCGTCACTGACCCAGTGTCCAGTTCTTATAGTTTTGAGCACCAGCTAGACCCGTACTTTTCATTTTTTGTGCCAACAATGGCTGTTTTGCAGGACGTCGTATAGCAACTACAATTTTAAAATTATCCTTCGAACTTATTTTCTACTAGACCATCTTTGTCCTTCTACTGGTTGCACGTTTAGGATCAGATCCTTTTTCCTTTCCAGCGGCTCCTAAATATCCTTGTTTTTTTCAAATAGGCACAATTGTGAAATGTGAGAAACGATACGATACACCTTGGTCCGCTAGTTTCTTTTTGTTATTATTTCTGTACTTATTTTGAAAAACGACCTTCTGCTTTAAGCAAACGCGTAAAAATATCGTATATTAAAACAGTTTTGCCAGTGGTGCCGTTTTCATGACCGCCAGTGTATTTGAATTTGTTCGAATTTTTCAACCTCTTTCAACTTTCTTTGTTATTTTCTTTATTTTTACCACTTTTTCAACGAATTTAAATTGTCTCAAAATTGTTCATCGTCTTTCAACTTTTTTTTGAGTTTTTCAATCACTTTTAACATTTTTCAACATTTTCCATATTTTTTCAACTTTTGCTGTCTGTCTTTCAACTGTTTAAAAGAACTCCCGGAAATTAGTCTTTACTCGATTTACTAGATAGACTTTAACGACTCATGTATCGCAAGGACTCTAAGAACAAAATCAACAGAGTCGCTTAAGATGATATTGTATATGCTGCCCATCGACCTTCAGTAGCTCATAAATTTGCACTAAGACTAAAAGAGGCTGAAGATTTCAGTTACAATGAATTTGGCCAATATATCTACTGATTGCTGTAAGCCAAAACTTCTTGATAATGAAAATTTCGTGTAGTTTTGCTGTCAAGGGAACTCTGAGAAAACAAACATTCAGATTCTTTGAACTCAAACACTCACACTGACGGCTGCAAACAGAACATATGGGTGAGAGCTGGTGTTTACGTTCCAACCACTAATGTTAAGCTTAATTTCAAATTAACTCCGGACTGTAGCATCTTTCAGGCTGAGTTGGAGCCAATGAGTATGGCAACGGAACATGTGATGTCTGAAAAATGCGTCAACAGTCAAGCAGCACTCACATCTTTTGTTAGCTACAAAACTAAATCGAAATAGATACATCTTTGCTATAACTTGCTACAATACCTCAGCAACAAACTTGTTACATTTTTCATCTGTGTGCCTGATCACCGTAGCTTTAAAAAAAGAAAAAAAAACAGCAGATAAACAAGTAAATATGGGGGTGATCTTAAAAGGGTACCCATTAAACGTATCACTTCCCATACAACACTTTAAGTTCACCTGCCAGAAGTCTCTTTATTCTAAGGGTGCTCAGAGTTAGATAAATACTAATTCGAGCAGATAACGAAAACTTTTTGACCTACAAAAACGGAGCGCCACGTGCAGGGTTGCCAAGAGTCCACTTTTGACGCGACCAAGCCGTTAATTAATTTTTTTAATTTATTTAATTAAGTTTTAACGAGCAAAAACAAAAAGTGTCATCAAGTTTTTTATATTAACTATTGTAAGCTGACCAAATAAAATAAACAGAAAGGTCGTCAAGTTTTTTCCAAAAACATGTAATTTTGAAATATTGGCGACCGCCATCAACTTCTTTTTTTCCACAAAAAAAAAATGTAACTTTTTACCATTCTCACAAAAAACTATTTTATTTTTGGAACTATCCTTGTTTTCAACTTGACAACTCTGGCCTTTATGTTTTTGTCAGTAGTAGGAGTAACTACTGCATTCTGTATTATAACATATCATCCTCATAGAATGAGCATTTTTCGACTTCAGAATTTTATAGCTTGTTTAACTTTTTTTTGACTTTATCAACATTTCTCGAGATTTTTGCATACTTTTCAACTTTCCTATTTATACCTTTTGAACAATCTTTCGACTTATTGAACATTATTCGAACTTTACAACATTTTTGTTTAATATACATAACTTTATGTCATACTAAGCAAAAGTCTTTATTAGCGCAAATCCATTTATGTAAAATTTTAGATGTTATGGTCCGAATAGGAATTTTGATCAGGTAAGCCCTACCACAGTCAGCTCCGAATCTGGCTTAGAATGGGCAGCTATGTGTGAATCTTATCAAGATCAGGTATTTGAAAGTATAGCCATATTGCTGCCCTACTAATTGAAATTAGTGCCCTATGAAATTTCGTCCAGTCCAGATCAGTTTTGCCAAATCATGAACGGACCAGGACGGTTCTGGCACGGACCTGAGCTAGCTAGCTTCATTAATGCCTTTTATTGAAAGCTCTATTAAAACTAGTACAACACTGATCAGCTTAGCCAAATAAAGAATAATTTACGCTAGTCAGATCAGATATGTGAAAGTTTAGCAATATTGGACCCCTATCAGGGAATGCTTTATGAAATTTCGTCCAGTTCTTATCAGCTTTGCACAATGACAAACGATTCGGGTACGTTATGTATGTTATTGTATATGTTGTGTATGTTATTTTCTTGTACAACCCAGAGCTGATTACCCAAGTCCGGGTCTGATACGATTTCCCAAGCTCAAACCGGTTCTCTGATAAAGCCAACCGTATGTGATCCGGACGAAAACTTTTACTCGAACTGATCAGTGCCGCAACAGTCATCATGATCAGTGTCATATCATTTTTGCCTGGTACGGTTAGCTCGTCACCATGCGTTGACAAACCTATCCGGATCTGATCCAACTACCCAAGTTCAGGAGGGTGTCAATTGTTAATGGAACTTTTTCTAATGAAAACTGGTCATTTGGTTAAATGACTAAAATTTTGGTATGATATGTTTTATGTGAACCGAATCCGTATAGACTTTTGAACAGAATAACATAAGCTACATCATCTAAAAATTTCAACCAATTTGATCGAAAGCCATTTTTCGAACTTTAGATACCTTCTCCTCACTTCTTTTTGACATTTTTTGATAAAGATGGCAACATCAACGGCGCTCCTTGTGCTGCTGATAAGAGAAAACTTTCAGCGCAAAATTGTTGTTTTTGTACATAAATTGTTTCCAAAGAAAAAAAAAAAAAAAAAAAAATGCGAAATCAGCTGATAGCGCTAAGAACAACAAAACCAAAAGCTTTTTTATTTTACACACGAAGCAGATGGGAACTTTTTTTTTTATTTGAATGGGCAAAACAATTTCAAAAATATTTTGTTATGATTCTAAAGTTCACATTATTGTTTCATTGTAAGAACAGCGTTCCAAGAGAAAACAGCTTTTTGTTTTGACCAAAACGATCTATGTAAAGAATTTCGTAGACAAACCAAGAAATCTTATGTAATAAAATATAAATAGAATGAAAATCAAAATCATTAATGGCAACAAAAAAACAAAAAGTAAAGAAGAAAACAACATCAACAATTAATTGTTAAATCAAAAATACAAAAGATACAAAATTATACTTAACGTTAGCACTTGCCAAACACAACGTATCGCTCGACGGCGTACTAACGCTACGCACATGAAGTCGAAGTCTCAAGTCAAAGCTCAAACTTTTGTCAATTCAGTGCGAATTCGACGCAAGTGAGGCACGGTGGTCGCGATCAAGAGACGCAAAACGACAGTCGACGGGCAGATCGTGCGTAAAGTGAAGAAAAATAAATGCAACTGTTGAATACCAAAATCATTTTGAATTTCAATTTAAATATGGCTGAGTGACATCAGTGAGAGCGCGAGAGAGAGCGTCGGAAGTTCAATTTGAATTTGTCACATAAAATTGTGCAGTGTGTCACTAGCAAAAGCAAAGAGTGTCCAGTGAGTGAGTGCGACTGTTAAAAAGTGAGAGTTTTTTTTACAGTGGAAGCTGCAAACGTTCTACCGCTATATGATGACCCAGTATGAATATATCGATCTTAACCACTAAAACCGGTATAACTCGTATGGTAGAAGCATCTGCTTTGTTCTCATGTGAGAATATTTATTGAAATTTCACTAAAACATTGAAGTGCCGAAAGTAAATTTCGTTAATATAAACAAAGAGGTCACGCCAAATAAAGAAAGTCAAGCTATTGTCCTTAAGTTTAGGGTCAAACCATTCTTTGGCAGTTGAGACAAGAACACCTTAATTCTTTGCAGATTGAGATTGATTTTATGTTTGCTAAAAAATCTCAGAATTTTGTTGCGGATAAAATCCAATATCAATTGGTTTCCATTTGAACTTTTAAGGTTGTTGCCCTTCAATTTAATCCAATCCAGTTCAGCTCATAGAATTAAATGAGCCATGCCTAAAGAAGGCTTCCTTCGAATATTGCAGATAATATCCGAACCCATCAAAAAACTCGGTAAGCAATATATCCCTTGATATCAATTGCTTGACTTACCAATTGTTTTAAATCATTCAACAATTCACTAAGGACGGATATGTAAAAGCAGTTGAGAGAGCAACATATAGTGCAACATTGTAATATTCAAGTCAGCTGCCTAATCTACCTTGCAGAGCATTTAAAAATCGTTCGTTTCAAAAATGCTGAGCAGTAGCAAAGTGAATGTTTACTTCCTTCTCCTCAACACTTTCTATAAAAAATCAAATGAGAAGATACATAGTATGTTAGTTGTCCCTTTTCCAGTCCTTGAGTTAAAAAACCTGGATTGTAGACTTCGTGCGCTTTAGTATTTTTTCGGTCTTTAAAAGTTTAGCTGGGTCCCCAACCCGAACTTTGAGAGTAGGCATGAGTTTATTTTTGCCCAACGCCTTATAGCATAGCTCTCGGATATAGCTCGCCTACTACATAGAATATATTAATTCCTTAAAGTACTTCATATTTTTCAGCTCAAATTAGCTAAAACTTTAGTATGATATAGTTAATATAATACTGACTAAAAGTCTACATAAGTAAGCCATACTTAGAAGTTGCTATAAATTTCAATAAAATAGCTGTATATTCACTTGTAATCTATATACTTTTGATCAGAATGATAGAAACGACGCCATACAAACGCACCCAAGACGTTTTTTATGATAAATGGCCCTTCGGTCTAATTATCTGAAACTTAAGTATAATGTTGTTAAGATCGTCCTGATCAAAGGTCCACATAGTTACAAGTTTAACTTATGAACTATATAACTAAACGTTGAGTTTCATTGTCTATTGTCCCAAAAGTAGAGAATTCTGCTCATATAAACTTCTGATAAGCACTACAGTTCAGTTAATTTGATCTATAGCCATTTTTTGCAATAGGACTGCGTGGTACTTTATATGCTGAGAAACTTTTTTAAAAGTGTTATCTCTAGCCTTCAAAGCTACTACATATCATCCAACCAATCAACGATCTGGTGCTAGCCTATATGACGACATGATTATATAGCGTCTGATAAATCTTCCATAACCTGCAATCAAATCACTAAGACTGAATTGGTTAGATACGATTACACCTACCTCCTCATGAGAGAACGAATTCTCGATTGCTCTCTCGTTCTCGAAAACCTGGAAATATTCACGATTTACTGTTACTTGTCTTTAAATGCACTCGACTTAAGGTTATTTATGAAATACCTTATTTGCACATCAATTTGAAAAGTTAAAGGAAACAGGCTCTCGAGAAACCCCGCCTTATTTTTCAGTTAGAATACTCATCAATTTGAAAACTTTTGGTTTGAATTCTTTTTACTAAACTCTTTAGTAGTCAATCGTGGTAAAAATTTGACATTTTTCAGAGCGTACTCGATTTGTCGCATGGTCGACTATTTAATAAACCTAATCGAACTTCGTAAGAACGATGAAGCTCATCTCATAGGTTCCGGAACTCATAGGTGTGGACGGTAACAAAAGCGGTGAACTGGTGCGAAAAGGAACTTCACTATCTGTGATTAGTCCGAAATCAGGTTTTGGAATTGGATTGGGAAAGCACTATTTAAATCTAAAATGCTTAGATGTTTAGCAACTTCTAAGTATTTTGAACAATGCAGCATCTGAATTTGTGAGAATTACTCAATATCTATTGTGTTTGACCTACACTCAATTTACTCGGCAATCTATAGCTTGTAACTCGAAAACTGTTTGACAAATTCCTTACTTAGCTTTTCTTATATTTTCGATAGCCAATGTTTGCAGTCGCGCTGTAAAACTCTGTCACAACATACCCTCTATGTAAAAAAGAGACTAATCGTCCACTTTTTAATGCCCCATAGCTTAAACTTTAACTAACAGTCTTTAACAATAGCTAATTGAGTGTTAACAAATTGACGTTCAACATAAAAATATATAGTTAGTAAATTTATTAATAGATGTCGTGCTAGCAGAGTGCAAAAATGTCCACCTCAAACGATCAAATGACTGAACAGAGCACAAATAACTTTCAAGAAGTGACGGATAAACCGCCGCCATATAAACACAAACCAAACAACAACAACAACAATAAGGTCAATAATAAAAACGCACCCAATTCTGATAGTGAAGCGCACGAAATCACTAAATTAGCGGCGCATAAAAATCAAAGCAATTTATATCTCATCAAATCGCATAGTTTTATCGATAAAACACGTGCAAGTCACCGGCCTGTCAGTGTCTCCGTCGTCGTCGATACTCATAATAAACATGAGAAAAGTGACTTAACTGATTTAGCCGATATACGCGCATTATTGCTGGTGGATGAGCCAATTAATATAAAAAAACAAAAGAAATCCAGCGCGATAAAAAAGCAACAAAAAAGTGATACAAAAAAATCGAAAAAATCAAAATCCAAATCGACGAAATCCAATCGAACGGTTGAATTTCATTTGGATGAGGATCTTAAGGAACTGAAACATTTATTGCGTAAACCATCGATTATATTGGAACAAGATGGTAGCACCATTACCATTTCACCGCCAATCGCTACTGCCCGTCCCAAGTCAATGCCATTGCCATTGCCATTGTCATCAGAGGGTAGCAGCGGTGGTATTAAACGCGAATCCTTTTTACGCCAAAGTTTGCAATCGATTCGTCGTAGCTTTAGTTCGCATAAAAAATATAAAGCCAATCGATTCTCGTCGTCGTTGTCAACTTCGTCCTCATCGTCAGCATCTTCCACATCATCCGCCACCTCATCAAAATGCTCCAACTGCGGTGATAGCCATGCACCGCACGGCTGTGATAACGAAATGGTTGTTATTACACTCAATCGCATCCCTCTGACGGATGTCGGCAATGACACTTCCGCTTCTGCTACGGTAAGGTGTACACTCACCGAACTCAGAGAGGAGGAGGACGAGGATAATCGTCAAATGGTGACGCAGCAAGCAACGTCTGCAATACTGAGGTGAGAATGATATATGGTACTTATACAATAAAGTGTACGTGTATACACGCATAGGTATGTGTGTGTGTAGTAGGAGTATATGGGTAATATCATTGATTGTATGCTTAATGTCAAGGTTTCGGCGGCAATAAAACAATAAAGAAAAGTAAACGAAAGGTGTGCGAAGGCAAAACGATATAAGTGCCACCTTTTCGCAAAATGCGTTATTTATTCCTTCGGTTCTGATCACATTTTGCAGGCGTTAAAATATTGTGTGTTTTATTATAATTTTTCAAGAATCGCATTTCAATTTGCCTCCAGGAGGACAGTGTGGGCTTTGGATGAATTCAAAATTTAAAAAAGCGTCAGAAGAGAAAAAAAAGATTAAAAAAACCTTAGATCTATAAAAAAACATCCACTCTTAAGTTCAAAATCAGTGCTGAATAGAAAATATTTCTATGGCAAATTACTCAAAAATTAACACTCCAAAGTTATGGAACTAAAAGTCGACCTTTTTATTGCCATGGCGATTTTGAATTTGAAAATGTTGAATTTATTCCAAGGAATTGTAATAAAGAATTTGATTCTCTGCGGAATTGAAAAAACGAATTCAAGTGGCCATTTTTTCAAGAAATAATTTTACTCAAATCCATGTGAAATGGTCGAAAGTGGAGTTTGGAAACTACCAAAGCCCAAAATCGTATAAATTTCAGCAAAAAACAAATTTTCATACCCATATCCGGACCGCTTTTGGTGATATCTAAAATTCATTTTCGATCGAACCTATCGCATCGATTGGTGCAAATATTTGTTTTCGTAAAAAGACCAATTCAAATTGATTTTTCAATTCTTTAAAGATTCAAGGTCCTTGTAACAATTGTTTTCAATGCCCAATTTTTATTACTGGAATGGAATCGACAAGGAAATAATTTCTTTTGCCATGGAATTGAAAAAATCGATTTCGAATTTCGAATTCCAATATCTTGGAATGAAATCAAAATTTTTTTTATATAATTGAAAAAGTCCTTTCCGAATTTCAATATTTCGGTGTTTAAATTCAGACTATTTGAAAAAACAATATAGGTGTAACTGTGCGGGGAATCATATTGATTTCATATTTGTTTTTGTCGAAAACGGCTACATTAAAACTTTCAAAAAGGTAGAATTCACAAAATGGATCGCAACTTTTTTTTAATTACATAAAAACAAGGGTTTGCTATATCTCAATAACTAAAAAAGCTATTCCGTTGAAGTTTGGTGTGAAGGCATTCATTGTAGACAATTTTAGTTATGTTAAATACGGGCATGATATGACATGTGAATACTTTTGAACAAGCACTAAATATTCTGATTCATCTTTAAGGTTATTCAAAGAAGAGAAATCAGAAAAGTAGGCATGAATTTTCCCCTTCATTGGAAATTTTTACATTTATTCTGTTAGAACCACTTATGATTTGCAACAAAATATCAAGTATGAGCTTTCTTTTCAATAAGGTGCCACAGTACAATACAAATGTATTAAGGTCATGTCCATTTTAAAAACCTAAATTTTATGATTGAAAAAATTTATAGCAAAACCAACTTTCTAAGTATCATCATAATCGATTAAACCGCTTTGAAAATAAACCTTTTTCTTCAATATAAAATTGCATTATCTTGTACGTGCTTTTTTTCGAATTTGTACCAAAAACGCAAATGTGCGTTAACTTTTTTCCATACAAATTTAGAAGATGTTTGCAATAAGCCACATCTCGATACTTGCGCTCCCAAAAAAAGTAGCAGAAACTTTGATCAAAATCAATATAGTTTTCCTTCCAATATAGTTTCTACAAAAAAATTATTTTGTAACTTAGTTGCTCAAATAAACCTCCATCGAGTATAAGGACTCCAAGCATAGCCGCATCCAGTGGGTCTAAATCAAATCACGAATGTTTTGAATAAAACTGAATAGTCATCTTTTATAGGAAACAAATGCCAAACCTGAAATTTTTTTTTATTCCCAAAATACTGAGCTATAATGTTTTTGCTTATGAACTTGAGAACGTTGGGTAGGAAAACAGTTACCAAAAGAATGAAAGATAATAACTTTCTTTTCTTATTAATTTGAAAACGTTCGAGAAAACACGTTCCAAATAAATACGAAAATTTCAGTGATTCTAGGAACTCACCCGACATTTTCTTTTGTGTGTTATTGAAAAAATTCAATTACCAGAAACTATAATCTAAAAAATAAGCTGATAGCCTTATATCTCGATGATTGTTCATCTGAGAGAGTTAAGAGAATAAATATCGCTGCAAATTTATTGTCATTGACGTAATTTTGATTAAGTCAATGGTTCAACTGATAGTGGCTAATCTGGAACTATCACTAAAACAAATTTTTGAGTATACATATTATACACTCAGGAAACGATTTGTTTAAATATGTTGTATGAAATGTATATTTCCTATAGACCAATTAAATATTTATTTGAGTCAAGCATTTCTATTTTTTATGGTAAAATTAATCTATTAACTCACAGCATGCGATGACATCAAATAAAATCTAATCGAGCAAGCATTGCTTGGATTTCAATAATTGCATATTTTTCGACTTATTAAGATTTTTTGAAAATTTTCAATATTTTTGACATTTAAAACATTTTTTATACAACCATTTGTTATAGCTTTAATTCTGTGGCAATAAGGAATAACAGCTTAAGTCGGTCTGTGATAAGAAGGCAAAGCCACATAAGTTCTATGTATGAGCATGTAACTTACTTTGGTTCGCTTTGTCATCGTAGATCGGCTTAAGCTGTTTTTCTTTATTGCCACAGAATTAACCATTCATTAATTTCTAACCAAATACCGAGTTGAATTAACAAGTTGCTAAGCAGGTCCTTGTTATTATACCCTACATTCAGGGTATATCAGTTTGCCTTTTCATTTGTAACGCATAGAAGAAGGCATAGCAAATGTAAAAGGTATATACATTTTTAATCATCGTCACCACCTGAATCGAAAGTATTGTCTGTCTGAAAATTAGGATTACGGGAAACCAAGGGAAATAATTGAATGAAATGAAGCCTATATCTTCAAACACAGTTTATGGGATTGAAATTAGTTTAAGGACATGCCTATCGCCCATAGAAAAAACAAACGAAATGCTATTCTGAGTTACTTGATGTATTCTAACTAAATTTATTACCAATATTAGGAATAACTCAGACAAAATTTAGCGAATTCTGAAATGAGTGCGTGTCATTTCCCATACAAGTAAAAATTATTTAAGATAATTTACACACAAATAATAGGAATGTTTCGGAAAAGGTCTGAAGAAGAACATGCTGATTTGATGCAAGTGAGTGTGGCACCTTCCTAGAAACGAACATTTTAAGACTTTATAATAAGAGATTTATTTTAATTTTTAATCAAAATTTCACACATTCTATACGAATTACATATTCAGAACATCTCTGGATAAGAACATGCCGAATTTATACATATGCGCGTGGCGCTGCCCATAGAATCGAAAACATCAATGCGCTGTACTAAGAAAATGATTTAAAGTAATGAAACTAAACTTCACACAAATAGTAGAAATGATCCGGATAAGCTCCGTGCTAAAAAGTGGGTGAATTACGTTAAGAGAACCAAGAGCTCAAAATCGTTATACTCAAAAGCTCTTTAAGTAAATATTGTCATATTCAATATGGGAACCATCCAGCACGTGGGGTAGTAAAAAAATACCTCTTTATGGAAAATTTAAGGCTTTAAATTGAGATTTGGCGCGACCATAAATAAAACCCCCACCAGTTTTTTTTTTTTTTTTTTTTCAGTGTACTGCAAAATGTGTATTGAATAGCAGCAACCTTGATTGTGATGGTTAAGAAGGCTATTTTATAATTTTCTAAACTGCACTGTCATTTTATCGTTTTTTGTTATTATTTTTCTTTTAATTTCATAATAATAAGACGTGCAATTAAGGTGTTTATTATACGACACAACAAAGTACACAAATTTTATTGCAAAGCGTTACATTCTAACGAAAGCAAAATCAAGCAGACGGGGTTATTGCTTAAATGTAAATGTGGAATAGACGTTAATGTGATCTTTTAAGGGGAGGGGTGGGGGGTTTCTTCTTAGCAAACACAGTTTAAAGTACAAAAATGTGTCAGAAATTCGATATGCCAGCGAATAAAGGTCTTTAAAGAAGAAAACACTACAAAATTTTTTTAGTGTTCATACGAGCCCTGGCAGTTCAAATAAATTAGAATACTAAGTCTTGATTAGCTTAAAAACTTAAGCAACAATAGTTTTTTTTTTTTTGTTGGCGAAATTCATAACACAGGGGAAAAAAAATGCACAGTTTTTTTAAGGTGCACCCATTAGGAATTTTAATAATAGCATAAAGTGGTGACAGCATAAAATTTAAATAAATAATTTGTAAGCCTAGATTTTTTTTATATATGATAGCTTCGTGTATCGCTAACACAAATCAATTATGATTTAAATTTTTAAAAGCGAAACCCAAAATGTCAAAAAAGACGATGTAATCAATATGGCATTGAGTTTGAAAAAACTCAAACCATAACTAATTATAGTTTTTTCAAACTCAATGCCATAATTTTAATACCATTGATAAAAGATCCGGAATTGTTAAATAATACAAAAAAGTATTTATTATAAAAATTTATTTTGTCGCCTTTAAAGTAAGCCCCAGCGCTGCCGATACTTCCCCGCAGGCATATGATGCTGCACCGTGGGCAGCATGATGTGATGTGGTTTTTTCAATGGCAACAGTAAGGCAATACGGACAGTTTTCCTCTCAATGATCCAAACTTTTGATATTTATGGTCAGCTGATATGTCTGCGGTCGAGCTTTTTCCTTGTCTATGCAGAATGAGATTATTATTTGCAAATGAGTTCCTTATTCGTTCAATTGCAACAACAAAAAGTTTGAGCTTTTGAAATTTCCCTCTTCTCTGAGCACGAGCTCAAATAGCGACAACAAAAGAGTTTCCGGTATTTAAGACATTGGGATAGATAGGTTTTACAGTGTTTATCATCGCGTTTTCACGAAGCTCATTAACGACAGTTAGCTGAAAGCGTGTTTTCCCTGTTTTCTCATAGTTTTGAAAATGGAAAGAGCACCTGAAGAGCAAACGCTTCTGAAACTCTTTAAATTATTGAGCGGCTAAGTAAGGAAAATGTTTTGTTTTTGTCGCTTGAACACTCGCTTGGAACCAACCCGACTTTTTGGGAAGTGCCACGCCCACTTAACCAACCCCACTCAATATATGTTCAGCATAGTTTTTGTAACACCAAATTTTATAAAGATATCTTTCATAGTTTTCTCAAAATATCATTTCTAAATTTTGCTTGCTTAGATGATACCACGCAATTTTATAAAAACACGCCCCTTATTTGCTCATTCAAGTTTCAATAACTTTAGTAATTTTTATTAACATGAGAGGCCCGCGTATACTGCCAATTTTTATTTCTGCTTCCATACTATAGTTTTTATACATATAAATAAAAAATTTGAGTAGAAGAAAATTAATTTTTTTAATTAATATTTCTTAGTTACAATTAGATATAAATATATCTCACTAATACTATAAATACGCCTCAACGACTAAACCAAATTGGATGACACTTGGTATCTAGATAGTATATGTCCTAAGAAAGAACATAGGCTACTTTTTGTCTCGAAAAACTCATAAGCTCAAATTGCTTCAAAGTACTTGCGTAAATAAAAACAAACATAGTGAAACAGTATTATTGCAAGACAATCGCATGCAAACACAACAAACCGTTATATCGAGATTGAAAGCGATTGTTTGTTCATTTTGTTTTCGAAAAGAGAATGTAGAATGAGATTTTAAGAGAATAATTTCATTATAAAAAAAAAACGGGAAGTACGCGTGCGAAGCCGCGGGTACCACTAGTATAATATAAGTTTAAAGAAAATAACTTATTTAATAGACTAGCAGCAATTTAAATGAAAATATTTTTTATTAGGCAACACAAGATGTGAAATAAACGTTTAAGTAATAAAAAACAAATTCTCTTTTCACCTTGTTTACCCATTGATTTAATGGATTTCTTTCTAATTTTGAAAACAAAAAAAAAGAAAATGTTTATACGAAATGCTTTTACCGAAATGTTGTGCCAACAAATTTTCCAATAAAACAACAATAACATAAGTGAAGTTATTTTCCTTTAAAATATTAAATCAATAATAACATTTTGAAATAAAATATCCGCATTACATTCCCAACGGGGATGAGTGTTCGTGTGCGAAAGCTTTTGGACAAGTAACAGTTTCAGTGAAACAACCGGAAGAACTTTTGCCGCATCCGGCAATTCCTGCTGCTTCAACCAAAATGAGCCATGTTGGCAACATTTCTTTCACGATTTAATTGCCAAAGACACGATTAGTGCAAGCGGCGTTGAAAGCAAAATTCATACGCGAATGAACGATTTTGCTTCAGCAGTGTGAGCATTAAATTTATGGCATTTTTTGAGTATACTCCCCAGTGAGAATTGCTTTAGTTATTAAGGCATCATATTGCTTAGTACAGTGTAACCTTAAGTTTAGGGACATTTTATACTATGATAATATCTTACAATATAATTTCCAAAGTTCACTAATGTACAATGAACTTAAATTTTAAATTCAAATAAAAGTGAGAATATTGCTTCCATTATAATTGCAAATAAGTTTACGTTATAGAGAATATTAATTGTAAACAATTCATTAAACCTTCAAATGAAAACTAATGAAATAAACAATAGTTTTCGGAATAAAATATGTAAATGTTACAAAACCAAACGGCAGTCGATTTTTGGGTGGCCTTCATGTTTTGCTAAATAAAACTAAGAGTGTTCTGAAAACACTGGTCGGCTGTTCGATCACTTGTACAGTTGGTCAGTGCGACCAAAATTTTTCCCTAATCATAAAATCAGTTTTTTGTAAGTATCTGGCTCACTTTAAGACGGACAAAGTTTAATGTTAGACAAAAATTATAGTAGAATCAAGTACACTCCATAAAGCTTATGGGGCATTTCAGGCGAAACGGGCAATGAAAATAAAGTGAGGTTGTGAAATTTGTTTATATTCCAGATATTTATACATCTAGTAGACATAAATGTGTAAATATAATTTTTTTTTTCGTATGAGGCTTAATTGCCGAGTTATGGGCTTCTGAAGAATTGGCAATTTATAATAAAATATAAACAATATCTATTAAACTAGTAAAAAGGATGCTCTTTTTAATTTTTCAATCAAATTCGAATTTTAAATTTTTTATGTATAGAAAACCGAAAATAAAAATTTTTATTCAAATTTTCAGTAACTTCGACATAGTATTTTTTAAATATTTTATTTTTAAAAAAGGCGTTATACAAAAAAAAATCGTATGATAAAAAAAACGTGATCGTTATTAGTTAAGGAGATATATAAATAAAAGTACTTAAGAAAGTGCCACGTCCCATACAAAGTGCGGTACGTATGCACTTCAATTCATATATCTCGTAAATATCTGTTCACTTACGGTTTTCCAGAAGAAAAAAAAAATCAAATTTCAAACTGATTTCATAATTGAAAAGAACAGTGAATTTCCTATAGTAACCACAATGTTTAATATTTTATTGAAACTTTGTTAAGTTCGAAAAATTGCTTCCGAAAAATCCATTATTCATATTACGTCAATTTTTGGAAGTCCACAACTTGACAACTAATCCTTATATGAAAATAAAATTAATTCTAGAAGTACACCTAAGCCGAATATGAACAAATTTCTAAATCTCTTTTTTTTTTGCATTGTCCGCTTCGCTTGAAATGGCCCTTATGTGAAATTTTGACGCGAAACGAACCGTTTTCATGATATTCAGGTTAAAAGAAAAAATAGTTTTTTTTAGAAAATTTCGGCTTCTATTTGTTTAGGAAAATAAAATTTTTTTTTTCTATTTGTTTGTCCGATAAAAATTTATGATAGATAAAATTTGAAGGAGTGATATTTCCATACACAAAAGGCTTTAATAACTAATGGAGAAATCGACTTGATCCATGAACTTTTGCTAGTAAAAATCAATATCCGATCAATAAAAATACTACTATTCTTAAATAGTACAATAGTAGTTTTTTAGCCTATCGATACTTTGAAATGTTTAGCATACAAATCACTTACTATGTACATATGTATGTATATAAAAAACTAAGTGTCATAGAAAAACGTAATTTACCATTCATCTATAGAGTATTTGATATGAAATCACCGCATGCAAAGTCATTAATATTACGAGTATGAGCAGTTAGTTCACTGCCAAATCGATTAACTCCATAAAACAAAAAATGGAGAAACATAAAAAGCAGATTGCAGTGCCCATAAATTTTATATGGTATGTCAAAAAGGAACTTCGAATTTTTGTGATGTCTTAATTCTTAAGAAATTTTGGAATAAAATGCTATGACCTAAAAATATTAAAATTCGAAGAACGGAGTTAATCGGTTTGGCATGTGAACGGCTAATTTGTTTATTGTACTAATTAAAAAATTGCAATATACGAGTCTTTAGGCTTATGAGAAACTGCGAAAAGCACTTGACATTTTTTTTTTTTTAATAAATAAAAATTACTACAAGAGCTAGGAACTATAGAAAAATTAATACGAGTTGCTACACCTACTCGGCTAAGCGCACCTATGTGTCCTGCGTTGCTGTGCAAAATTGCATTATATTTTTTTCAAAATCAAATCAAAATCGAGTTTTTCTAAATTTTTGTTTGTAAGAGATATGCCACGCCCACTTCCACAACCCTGCATACTTTTTCTAAATTTTTTTTTGTGGTCACTCAACGTCACTATAAACAATTTTATATCTGGTTTAGCAAATTCAATGTAAATTATCGTTTGCCACGCACATATTTGTTTCTTTTATATTTTCGATTTTCGCATTATATTAAACATTTTTCTAATTTGCAACATTTTAAAGCTAGTCTTATCCAAAGTTCTTTCCAACATTTCTTGTTGAGCTTATTCAGTATTATTCGATTTTTTCAATATTTATCGTATTTTTCAACATTTTTCGGATTTTCAAAAAATTGTTCACTTGTTTCACATTTTGTGGCTATTTGATACATCTGAACTTTAATCATATTTTCCGTTAAAATGCGATACTTTTCGAAACTATCGATTATATTCGATACTTTTTGATTGTTATCGAATTTTTAATAATTTTCGTTATTATTTGACATTTTACGATGCTTTTCGATAACAATCGTAACATAGACCGATATTTTTTAACACCATTCGATACTTTCCAACTATATTAGAATTTTTCGATATTATTCAATGCTTCTCAACTAATAGACTTTCTCAAAACTATTTGACACTGCACGACTCTTACCGAAATTTTTGTTGCCTTTTTAGTTTTAAATTTAATTTTTTTTTTCTCGATACTTTCCGTTCAATTTTTTGAATATCTTTCATTTTTTTTCTTCATACTTTTTGAATATTGTCAAACTTTTAGAAACTACTTTAATTTTTTGATACTTTTTGAATTTCTCAATCTGTTTTGTTCGATAATAGTGAAATATATTCGATATTTTTTAATACGCTTTTACTTTTAACAAATTTTTCAATATTTCCCGATTTTTACTATATTTTTCATAGGTGTTTTGATACTATTCGATTTTTATCTACATTTTCGATATTATTATATTAATTTTGTCTCAACTTCTTCAAAATTTTCTATACTGAAATAAGGAAATATCATTCACACCGCGAGCTTTCGCACTCACCTGTTCTCGTTTATTTTTTTTTTAACGTGTAGTCTAGCCGTCATTGCAGTAGCCAGTTGCAATCAGCTCAGTTTGATTATTGCCGCACTGTAGTAATTAATTATTTTTGTTGTTGTTGTATTTACATTTGATCTTTGATTTCATATGATATTTATAAAGATGCACAAGCTTAGCGAAATAAATAAATGTAAGAATATAAAATCTGTTTTGAAAAATATTAGAGACTCTGATAGTCCAGAAAAAATGTGCATTTTTTTACACTGCAATCAGGGTAGGGTATAACTTTTAGAATGAAGGCATAAAACGAATATATGTATATATTCTTGATAAGCGTCACCAGCTAAGTCGATGTAGCCATGTCCATTTGTATGCCTGTGGAAATTTACGGAAAAACTAAGGCTACTACATAGGCTACACCTTCAAACAAAGTATTCGGGATGATTGGATGAAATTGGTTCATATAGACACGCCTTCATTTAAGTTTATTGAAAGTTAATTTCTCATAAATACTTGGAATAACTAGGACAAGCTCTGAACAAAAATTTGATGAACTCTGACAAAAAGTCGTGGTACTTCCCAGACAAGCAAAAAATTCAGAACTACAAAAAATTATTTAATTTATTGGTGGTAAATTTCACACAAACAGTAGAAATGATTCGTAAAAGACTGTGGACACAAGCTACGCAAATTTCTGTAAATAGGCGTGGCAGACTCTATAGAAACAAAAACTTTAAAACGTTATACCGAGAGACTTATTAATAGCAATGAAAATAAATTTCACACAATTACAAGAAATCTTTCGGTCTAGCAACAGACAAAAAGTTGTCAAAAGTTCGAAAAATGGGCGTGGCACCTTTCATGCAAGCATACGCTTTAAAACGCTACACAGAGAGGTATTTTAGTAAATTTTGCCAAATAAGAATGTGGATACGGTTAATCAAACCAGATATCACGTAGTCTGGTGGAGAAAATACTCTTTCAATAAAAACTTAAGTCTTGCGCGCACTTTACTGTTAACGCGGTGTGGGGTACATATTTTATTTTTGGCGAAGCCGAAGCTAAAACCTCTAATAGATATTTTTTTTGTAAAACTGTAAACCTGCAATTTTGTTTAAGAAAATAAATGAGTTTTTGCTGCCAAAGCCAACAGGGTATATCTCGAAAACTGTAGAGTTTAATCGACTACAAAAAAAAAATTATAAATTTTTTTGTAAAGCATAGCGTTTGCGAGATATGTACTTAATATAACGAGCTTTTTCAATAGGACTTAAAGCTGTGAACCAAAATACATGAAAATTGAAATTTAGTTTCCAGTCCATCTTTTAGTCAGTTTCTGAAATCAAATTTCTGATATAGTACTTTGCCAGCAAAATCACTTTTATTTCGTCTACTTTTACTGGACTATACACAAAACTATTTAAATTTATGAATGTAAGCGTAATGGACAGTAGTTCACACTGCCTTTATTTGTATTTGTATCACGGAGATGTAAAGTAGTAGAATTAATGTGTCATTAAATGTGCATTATAATATAAATCTCAAGCTGATATAGCTGCCAACTCATTCCTTTTTCTTTCAAGAAAATTAAACATTTTCTATTTTAAAAGAAATGGCGCTTAGTACCAGTTAATTGTGAACTTCTTCAGAGTGAAAAGGTCTACCGCCTCAAGAAACACAGTAAACACAATCCGTCTCTCTAAATTTTTTAAATATTTCATATATGTATTGTAAAATAAACTTCTTGATATTTCATGCTTTATTGAAATTCATTTATATTTTGTTTAATTAATAAATTTTATTTTTTTCTATTTTAGGTAAGTTTTCGCATCCTTATACATTTTGAATTATATAACATTTTTGGTACGTATAAAGAGTTCAAGCTGAATTTTAAGTCAAGCCAATGAGACACAATTCACATTTGAATTTTATATAAGAACGAATTTTTTTTGCCTGCAGGTAACACAACATTCCCTATGAAGATTTCTTAATTATAGCATAAATATTTTCAATAGTTTCTATACTAGCTTTATTTCTTATGTTACCGATATGACAGGTTTTCCGAAAAAAAAGTCATATATTTCGTCAATATTTTTATTTTTTTCTTATTTCGATATGTTATGTTTATATTGAAATTCACCGTACCTAACATTATTTTACAAGTCTATCCTTTGATTTATTTGAACACCACCTTTATTTATTGGATCCTACATATGTATGTATATCGTTTTTGATGAGATTTCGCGAAAGCAATAGTCTGCAACTCTCACAAGCTCAATTGATATATTCGTTACCCGTTCTAGTCTTAGATTAAATTTTAGAGTGTTTTACCCATTTGAATTTTGAATCAATAAATACCTCTTAGTTAACTTTTAGCAAATTTGGCGAAATCTAATCAGTAGACCCTAACTAATACGTGTGGAAATTGATACCTCATTATGTATGACAACTTAAGTTGAGTTGTATTTAGTCAACTCCTTATTAAGTGTTACAAACGTATTGCAACCTTAAAAACTAAAATAAATCATTCGAGCATTGAAGACCTAACTCATTCCAGACTATTGGGTATTTAAATACCCAAAGGAAGAGTATATTTAAAAAAATCCTACCAACCGACAGGTAAGAGGTGTTGTGGTTTTTAAAACTTTTTTGGGTATAGGAAGGATTGGTCTGAAATGAATATTTTTATTTTTCCGAACTCCTCTGATTAACCTGTATTTTAGTAAGGTAGAATTTTGGAAACATAATATTTTCAAAGTTTTGGTGGAAAATCGATCCAAGCAAATTAGAAGACTTAAAGAAAAAAGCTTGAAACAAATTCAAAGAAAATGAAAAGTTGAAGGGTAAATTTTTTTTTTTTTTGTAAAAATTTACCCATGCCATATTTCCGGTTTGCCGGAACTTCTATTGATCCCCTGACCACCCACACCAAATTTTATCAAAATTGTAAGGGCTCTTCTGGTACCAGTCTGGAATGGATTAAATTATTTTGGCGCAAATGATTTCTGGGTGATTTACAGTTTTAATTCATAAGTTTTAATGAATAATTTCGCAAATATTCTTTTAAAGGCCTTTTAAAGACAAGTAGGAAGAGAACATATTATGTTTATAAGTTGTGTATATGGGCTTATAAGAGCCATTTGTCGATGAAGTATAAACACTCGATATCTTTCTGAGATGTTTAAGAGACACTTTGCAAAGACATAAAAAAGAGTTGCGTTAAAAGTGTCTTTCTTATTATTATTATAGATCTTTATTTTATTTAATTATCAAATTTAATGTTTACTTACGATTCGTACGCCGGTTTCGAACACATTTCCTGCACGCTACTCACTTTGCTATCTGTGATATATTTTAAACGGATCATATCTTTCTCACATTTGTTTTGGGAAGCGCCTTAAAAAGACAAAAATCGAGAAATAATGTGCTCTCGTATAAAGACACATACGAAACATGCCCCCAAATGAATTTGTATTCAGCCTATTACGAGCTTTAACAATGCATATTAAGGACAGTTTTTCTTTCCTCTTTATCATGATTTCGATAATATAAAACCAAAATTTCGCAACAAAGGCAAAGTATAATATCAATTACGATACCACTGCTTTGTAACCTTGATTTTTGTTTTGATAATTTTCCCTTATAGTTACTGAAGTGAATTAAGAATATATTTATATTTGAAAAAATTTATTTTTAGAAAAGGTAAAAAATGATTCATTTTAAATAAATTTGTTTAAAGATTCATTTTTTATTTATAAAAATGATTCTCAAAATATCTTCGACATTACATCTGGAACATATGAATTGTTATAATCGTATGTTATTTTCCAAAGATATGTCATTATTTTTTAATCGGTGAAATATTCATGGTGCGGTTTTGGTTGTCCTGAAGGAGATCCAAAATTTGCTATTTGATATTTAAGATATAGTTACTAAAAATTTTTTGACTGAAAAAACTATTTTTGTTACACTGAAAATTTTCTTAGAAACACCGGATATGGATTCAGCCAAGTTTTATCAAAAAGAATAAAGCTATAATATGTAGGTAACGTTAGGTTGGGCTTTAACTCTTTTTTATAGGCTTTAAATATTAAAAGCAAAATTTAGGAAAGTATGACTTTATTGATATTTATTTTACAAGCTTGAATACTTTTTGTTCTATAATGGAATATGATTTCAGAGCCCTTTATGGGCTACATCAATGTTTGTCCCATTATGGGACATAGTTGATAAATGAAAAATTTTTTGATTTTGGTTAAATTTAACGAAGTTTTCGATATATCGAATGATTCTAGACACCATACCTTTCACTTTACTGAAGCACCATTGTATTTCGTGCTTTTAAATTCCATTGAATTTTGCAATATATTCCAAAGCTATTCGATGTCTTTCGACTACTTCGATTCTCTTCGGGTTTTTTTTTGAAATTTTTCAACATTAATCTACTTTTATCGTTATTTTGCGATACTAAGTAATGGCACTTTTTGACTTTTACAATATGCTTCGATATTGTTCGATGCTGTACAAAATTTATCAAATTTTTCAATATTCTTCGATACAATTCGACTTTTAATTAATTTTTCAATACTCTTCTATACAATTCGACTAACGGACCTTATTAATATTTCACAATAGATATTATTTGATAGTTACTTTCGACTTTTACAGGCTTTCTGGTACTATTCGAAACTTTTGGATTTTTATCGAAGTTTTCGATAACATTCGAGGCCTTTTAAGTTTTATCGAATTTTCCCGATTCTTTTTGTTACTATTTTGGTACGATTCTCTTTGAGTTTTTCAATGGTTTTTATTCAATTTTTCCATATTTTAAGATACTACTGGATGCTTTTCATTATATATCAACCCAATTCGATACTTTTCGACTTAATTCGAATAATTCTATATTATTCAATGCTTTTCGACTAATAAATTTTTTCGTTATAATTTGATACTTCTCGATTCTTATTGACTTCTTTGGTACATTTACAACTTCTATCGAAATTCTTTCATTTTTCGATCTCCGATTTTCCGATTTTGCCAAATTTTTTTATACTTTTTTGAATAATAAACTTCTTCGATACCTTTTGACTATTATGTTCGATACTATGAAATTCTCTTCGATATTTTCCAATATTCGCGACTACAACTTTTTTAGCCGTGGTAACTCTGAGGTTATCGTCGGCCGCTGCTCAGAGCTTATATTGAATAAAATGTTCAATACCTGCTTCGCTTGCTATGTAATTCGGTGTTTAAATTGATTTTTTCATATTTCATATTTCATATTAGTGGTAACCAAATTGCTATAATTCCACATGTTGTGAGTTCTTACTTTTGTTTTAAGTGAAAAGTTGGCAACTCTACAATCAATTGCTTATACTAAAGATTATTGTGATTTTTCTTCTTTTTTTATTTTTGTTAACAGAACGTCAAACTATCAGTGAAATTCTGCATTTGTTTTTATATTTTTTTTGTAAAATTTTTCATTTACTTTAATGTGATTTTTATATACTACTCTACTCATACAGTAAACCAGGCCCGTGCGCAAGGGGGGGGTTTTGGGGGTTCAAACCTCCCCCCCCATTGGGAATTTTCGCACATAGGTTTTTATTGACATTTGGATGAAAAATCAAAAAGACAAACAAACTTTTTTTTTTTAAATGAAAGAACTGAATTGCCAATAAATCGTCGGAGCCCGAGTTTTTCATTTTCGACAAGATTTGAGCATTCTAGCTATTTTTGAACCAAAAAACACGATTTGGGACCACTGCGCGTCGCTAAGGCTAAGTAACACGAGCGTTTTTTCAATGCGCGTTTCATCATAGCTCCAGCATCAATAAAATCAGCTTCAGTGAAAATTCATGCACAAATCTATTCGTGCCATATATTTCAATTTTGCATGATAGTTCACGTGACATGTGGATAAATGAAGTTCAACTTTATCATTGCCGCGAAAGACATCAATAATGCTCTCGAAGCACTGGATATTTGCAATGAAGATGCGTTTCCAAATTTCCATCAAATGCTTCGTGTTATGGCAACTTTGCCTGTCAAAACAGCAACAAATTAACGCTCCTTTTCAGCGCTACGTCGTCTAAAGACACACCTCAGATCAACTATGTCCAAAGATCAGCTGAACGGCTTAGCCTCGCTAAATATAAATGGAATGTTCTAGAATACTTCAAAAACCCTCGATTTTCGAAAATTTATTCATATTCGGGTATATCCTCATTTAAAAAAATAAAAAAAAATAGTTTTAGGATTGCTACCAGAGCTACAAAATTTTCACGTCAAATATAGTAAAATTTGCTTGCCCCCCACGCAAATTCGGGTTTCATTTTTCGGAATTTGGCCAAAAAAATAAAGAAATTTTGATTTTTTTCTTATTTATAATATATATTTTTTTTTTTTGAATTTTCTTTCCATTTTCCTTATGTACACAAAAGGAAGTGTCGAAAAGAATTGACCGCTATTTTTTAAGCCTATACATAAGGAGAGAAACTGAGGTCCCTCTGCGAGTAGAGCTTTGGTGTTTCTTGTGTAACAGCTCAAGTCTATTGTTGATTTGAAATTGTCAATGCCACTACATGAATTTCTGTTAAAAAATAATTGAGAAAAAAAATGTTTGCATGTTTGGTCCAAAAATTATCAAAATTAAATTTTTTTTTATATTTTTTTAAGCTAATCATGCACTGACTAGTTATTAAATCAAAATATTGTAATTTGGACCAAAAATTAATATATTTTTTTTTCTTTTTTTAATAAAAATAAGGAAAATCGAAAAAAAAATATTAAAAAAAAGAAAAAAGTTAAAATTTTCTTTTTTTTTTGGCCAAATTCCGAAAAGTGAAAACTTTGCAGCTCTGGTAGCAACCCTAGGACTATTTTTTCTTATTTTTTTTAAGTGTATATCCTCGAATATGAATAAAATTTTGAAAATCGAGTGTTATTGAAGTATTCTAGAACATGGCATTTTTTTGAACATGTCTAATAAACACATGTACATATGTTTTTATTTATTTAATTATAATTAAATGTCTATATTAAAAGTAAACCGTTTTTTATAAACATAATCTAACAAAAAATGTTCGAGTTAAAAACCCCCCCCATGATCGATTTCAGCGCACGGGCCTGCAGTAAACCTTTGAATCTTCTCAAGCAAATAACTAAAATATTGATATACGCTGGGCTGCGCTGCCCATAAGTGTCGTCCCATTATTATTTTTTTGTTTTATTTTGCATTTTAATATTTAAAAATTTTAAATTTTTCAACGTTAGTCGCACCAAACTCAGATGCAAATACGGACGCAGTGTGCAACACAATTCCAAATTGAGAAGGAATTCGTACGTGTCGCACGCAGAATATCGACAACGCGTTTCCGTCATCATTTTTATTGCGTATGCGAAACATTTCCGAATTTAATTTTTTGTTTTAATCGCGCGCGTTTCGTGCGTATGACAAACGCTTTTGGCTTCTTTCCCATTTGGTTGAAATTTAAGTGACGAATAAAAACGATAGCACAATTAAATAACAAATAAATTAAAAAAAAAAAAATAGAAATGAAAGAAGTGCAATTAAAGTAAAACATTTTTGTTTTGTAGATATAACGATAAATTTGCATTTCATGAGATTTTGACGTGTTTGACTAAAACAAAATTCGTATGTAAATGCGTCCGGCGATTGCTGTGGAATGCCTGGGAATGTTGGATAAAGTGGAAGGGTATGCACTTAAATTGCAGTTTTGTTTTTGTGTTATATCATTTTGTTTACGTTTTTTGAATGTTGTTATAATAATAATAACAGAGTTTAGCTACTACCGTTACGAGCCTTCTTAGCTATTTAGCTTGAAGCTAGAACGGTTTTTGTTCAATGATGTAATTTTATATTTTTATAGCATTTTTAGGAAAAAAATTATTTGTTTTATTTTGAAAACAAATTTTCTTATGTTTAGTTATATAGGAAACCTCTTCAGTATGTAGTCGCTGGTTTCTCGCACGTCATTCGCAATTGTTTTTATGATGTTCCATTTATAGTTTTTTAGTAAACATATGCACGAAATACCTTACATAGAGATTATTATAAAATAAAATTAACGCAGCAAGATTAAATCAAATCAATCAAGAAATGCAATTCAATTCCATAAGTTGAAGAACCTTCAATATCAATAAAGGCATTAGAGCAAATCTATTAAGCACACTACTGATTTTAATAAAAAAAGAAATCAGCTCATACCAATTCTAAACTAGATTACACCAATGAATGAACAATAATATTAAATATTAATAATACAAAAAAAAAAACCTAGCCACATAAATTATACACATAATGAAATCGGACAAAAGACTAGACGATATTAAAGTAATTTAAATAAATTAAAGAAAAATTACGAACGCGTCGTCGTCACAATGTCTAAGCGCTAAAGGCGTGCACGCTATATATTTCTACATGATAGCATATGTTCGCGGAATCATATCATTAGGAGGGTTGCAGCAGGGAACAAAAACATTGTCGAGATTATGGTGAACACTTTTAAAATTTATATCTTTAGAGCTGTAAGTGAGTGCATTCATGCAACATAATAAGGTAGCTACTTCAATTTGCTAGTCGTGTGAATGCGTTGAGTTGCATATAAGTAGTTCTTGATTTTATTGAATATAATTCTGTTCACATGGCTTAGGAATACATAAAGAGCGATGTACTTTTGAGTTGAATTTTAAATTAAACTTCTTAAAAGCGAAATCAGCTCAACAAGTTACAAGATTGATATTTTTAAGTATAAGTTAGCATAATTTAATATAAAGAAATATTGTTTACTTGAACCAGGCTATATAACTTTTAAAGCGTGGTGTTAAATTTCACATTTAATTACCAAAGACACAAACCATTTGACTAACAGAACATTAACAGAGAAATGTTAACACGACGCAAAGGGGATTTGAATAGAAACAAAAAGTGTTGTCCAGCATTTTCAAATTAATTAAGCTGCACGAACATAAAAGAACATTTCAAACGATGTAAGATGTTATTGCAGTTTCTGTGTTTTAGTGTACACTCATTTTGAATGTGGACGAGCAAAATAGTTGTGTGCCATAGAGCATGAAACAACGTTTAACAGAGACATATCACAAACTGCTTTAGAGAACAAACTTTTCAGGTGTTTTTTAAATGCCACTACACGAATTTCCATTAAAAAAAATAAATGAAAAAAAAACCCTTTTCATTTTTGGTCCAAAAATTATCAACATTAATTTTTTTTAAGTAATACATGCACTGTTAGTTAGACTGACTAATTATTGAAGCAAAATATTGTAGCGAAATTTGGTTTATGCTAGAAAACTCTTGAAATAAATACCAACGAAAGAAAACTAAACGATACTAGCTAGCTTAAACATACTAGCACCATCTAGCGGCAAAATAATAAACTGAACAGACGCTGCAGTACACTATAAATAAAAAGTCAACAACCGAGAGAAATTATCGCCGTCGTACAACGTACAACGCCATCTAACATCTAGCATAATAGCTAGCTCAACGTCAGTGCGCCATGCGCACCATTCACCATTGTGGTGAATTGTGGATAGTAGTAGAATGCACGCTACAAAGTAGCACTGGTGGGTTGTAGAAAATGGTAGAATATACGCCACTTAGAAGGTACTGGATTATTCGAGAGAGTGATGACTGCAGTATAAAAAGGGTTGTCATCTGAGCTGAGGACACAGTAGAATTAAACCAGCGAAGCAGTAAGCAATAAAGTGAATACAGTGTGATCCGTAGTAGAACAAAACAGTTTTCTATACAGTGTTAAATTAATATTAGAATTTGAACGTTAATAAAATAAACCATTTTATAACTAAATAAGTTTGTGTGTTTTTAATTGTTACACAATCCAGTGATCGAACTCAGAAAAGTGTAAGAGATCGAAATTATCGTCAAAGGGACAGAAATTTCGTAACAATATTGTTATTACTTGCTTACAAAATACTACAAATTTTTGGATCAAAAATCAGATTTTATTTTTTTTTTTCTCATTTATTTATTTTAATGGAAATTCATGTAGTGGCATTTACAATTTCAAGTTATAGTGTATTAAGGTGAATGCAGTGAAAACAACAAAGGATTTGAGCTGTTACACATGAAACACTAAAGCTCTACTCGCGTAAAAAATAGTGGTTAATTTTTTTTCGATATTTCTTCATGTGTACAGAAAAATCGAACAAAAAAATTTAAAAAAAATATTATAAATGAGAAAAAACTCAAATTTTTCTCATTTTTCGGCCAAATTCCGTAAAATGAAAATTTTGCAGTTCTTGTAGCAACCCTAAGACTATTTTTTTTATTTTTTTAAATGAGGATATACTCAAATATGAATAAGTTTACGAAATCGAGTGTTCTTTAAGAATTCTAGAAAATGCCATTTATTTGAACATGTCTAATGTACATTAATGTACTTATAAGTTATTGCCTAAATGGGAGATAAAGTACATGGAACTTCTTCAGTCTTCTAATTTCATCGGTTTCGTCGAATAGTGTTATTGCTTATGAGTTTACATGATTGCCTAGCCTGTCGAGATATTTTCTACCGAATCTTCTAACTTCATCTTTTATAAATGAAATATTGAAAACTTTATGTATTGAGCTGTTAGTTACGAACCAACGTGCAATCGTTATTAGCCTTTAAGTTATTAACTTTGAAAATGCTGCAAAATTTGTAAGTTTGATTCACTGATTGACCCAAAAGTTGGATGCCATATGTCCAAACAGGTTTCAATAAAACCTTATATAGTAGTTGTTTATTGTCCGAACTAAACTCTGATTTTGGCATCTGTATCCAATTCAGTTATTTTAAAATTTTATGTTCAAAAAACCGCGCGGGACTAAAAACCTAAAGACCAAAAAAGTGCGATGGGAAGTGATGGTATAAATAGTAAAACAATTTGAAGTAAAAAAGGAAAAATACCGTCAGCGTCAATATATGTATGTACATATATAATTTCGAAGTAAAAAATTATAAAAAAGTGGTTGGTCGCAGAGTGTGTTCTATTCGAAACCGTACTTAATTCTCAATAACGAGCGGGACTTGCAACACGGTTAAGTTACTTTTCCCATTAATTATATAGATGACAGGAATCAAATCTTACCTGGTAGACTTGTGTGTCATCAATCAAATTATTCTTTGTTGAACTGTTAGAGAAAGAACTCCAACAATTGTACATGACCCAAAGGTTAAGATCAATGAAGATCTTTACTTTTTAATTTTCAAATTTATAACATTTTGCATCATTGTTTTGCAACAATTAGGGAATGCAGTCAACCCTTACTTTCAATTGAACACGAGACCACCGAAAGTATAACATGAGAGACTCTATATATTGTAAATTAACACCAAAAAAGTTATTGCGAATTATATGTCATGTGACAAAATGAACGAAAAAAATCACCCAATGAGAAATTAGGCACTTCAACAGCAATGTTAATTGCATCATATAAATTGAAAATCGCCAGAAACTATTTCATAGCAATTTGGGTTTCATATTATAGTACGGATAGCGTTGCATTTTTCATAGTGATTTCCACCCATTAAATTTTCGATTGCAATTGATAGTTTAAGTATGGCCGACATTGGAAATTGGCGTCAGTCACCAGAAACGTGGTGAGAGGCCGACAAAAAAAAAAGTTCGCTCAATAATTTGGAAAGTAAGCTATGGCTTATGAGTAGAAAAATATTTTATGACTAAAGAAGATGAATAAATATCAATGTTATGCCCGAAAAGTTTCTTTATGACTAGATTTGACCAATCTTTCATAGCTCTAAAATTATTAATGACTATCTTGGTTTTGGAAAAAATACGGATTTTATTGAAAGCTTTAAATTAAATTTACTTGTTCTAGTCTAAAAAACGTATTTTCTGCCCAAGATAACTTTTTTTGATTAAAATTAGAGTATATATTGGAAACTTTAAAACTTGGAAAAGTGGCTCAAATATTATCGCATGTGGATTTCGTTCGTTTGTTTGTGGCTTACTTTCCAAGTTGTTGAGCGATCTTTTTTTTGTCGGCCACTCCAAACCAGGCCGTCTTTAAAATTTTTAGGTGAGTTTTTTTGCTATCGAAAGAAAATCTCAGTTCTGTAGGAAAACTACTTCTTTATGTTGCATAAAGTCCTTGTCATATTTATAGGAAAATTTCGATTACGATGGCATTCAGAACGAGGGCCAATATCAGGCCATATTGAGTCTTATGGATTTCGATTTATTCAACAAAAAATAAACAAAATTTGGTTAAATTGTTTAATACCTCTATGTGTTGTTCGAACATTTTCATTAAAAGAAAATTCAAAAATTGGAATTTCAAAGCTAAAATTATATCTCAAAAACTACAGCTTATACACATTTTTTTTTCTGAGTATATGAAGTTGCAGAATATCTATTGGACCCATATGTGTGAGGAAGTGTGCATGTAAAGGGAATTTATTTACTACAAGTTTATATCGATGAAAACCCTCTTACCTGCGAACCATCAACAACCGACAGCAAAAATAATATAAGCAATAATGTACACAAATGTATACAAGGCGCTTTGTTTCTCACTGGGCTTCTTATTGCCAGAAAAACTGGTACAAATTCAAGGTCAAATGTTTACCATGCCAGCGGTATACGCAGTGTATGCGTACAGCATAGTGTGCTCAAAACAAAACCAATATTAGACAACCCCTAATTTTTTTCTCATATACATATAGTAAATATATAGAAAAACATTTGGTTGTTTTTTTCTAAATTCACTTTTAATTTTTAAACTTTTATCCTGATTAATTTTAAAAACGTATGATTACACAGAAGATATACATTTTACATATAATACGATACGATGTTAAAACTTCTTTTAAAGGCAAAAAAATGTGTACCACGAGAGCAGCCCACTGCTTGTTTTTCATATGAGTAAGTCCATAAGTGTGGACTTTTTGTCGAAAAAAAATTTCATTTACAAAGCAGTAGCACAGTTTTTTTACCCTGAATTATAGCACTGTCTGCAGTAGAATTGGATGAACATCGACTGATGTAAACGTTGGTTAATTTTAGACTCTGCCATAAGATTTTGACCTACACGTCAGTGTTTCAGATAACAGCAAACTAACTTGATTTTGGCACGGTTACAAACGCTCTACTATGACTTCTTTTATTTTAAGTCTGAGAGCTTTGGATTCTGACCTTTTTCCTTATGGATAGACATTTACATTATCCCTCATACGTTAACCCACATATTTAACAATTTTGTCGTCATCAGTCGTTTGTCCCGTATGTAAATTTATTTAGAAAATTTGGCTAAAATAGTCCATTGGGGGGCTAGGGAGTGGTGCTTGAGGCATAGTGTAAATGGAAACAGTTTGTGCATTTTAATGAGGACTAACTTTACCTTAGACAGCATAGCTCTCAGACTAGAAACTACCCGATTTTGACAACATATTATTTATTACAATGGAACATTATTTTTGTATTGAACTTAAAGTCATTAGCAATGACCGATATTCATGCAAATTAAAAACATGATAAGAAAACAGCTCTGTTAGTTTGACCTTGTAATAAGCGGATTATCCTATCTGGTGCACGGTTAGAAATTTTGGAATACATTTTAATACTTTTGGGCTTACATACATATATGACTTCACCATAATTGGATTAAAATTCAATACTGTCTAGATATTAAAATTCATTTTGAATACAATTTTGTATTAAAATTTAATACTCGTTTTTATTAAAATTAAAAAAAAATGTGTCGTATCCACTTGGATTCGAACCTGGTTCCCTTTAATACAAAGGTTGCATGAATATTTTAACGACATCAGCCAACTTAGTATCATATTTATGTTGGCTAAATGTAATACTTGCGATAGCATCAAATTGATTCTAAATGTTATAAAATATCGTTTTAATGTTTGAACTGTATTAGAATTTAATACAAAATGTATTACAAAATTTTGTAGTATATTCAAAAGTATTGAATTTAATCAAAATTGTATTAAAAATCTTTGTAATACTTCGCTTGTATTAAAATTTATTCCAAGATTTCTAACCGTGTGGATATCATATAAAAAATCTTTGTAAAACTTATTTTTTAAATTTTTTTCTTTTTCATTATTTCCTACGATATTTTTGATATATTAATTTTTTATTTTTTCAATATTGAAAAGTTTTGAAAAAGTCAAAAAAATTTGAAAAAGTTGCCAATCTATGAAAAATTCAAAATATGTTAATATGTTGAAAAATATTAAAAAATTCGAACATTTTAATAAAAAGTCAACAAATGTTAAAAGTCGACCGTCGTTGAAAAAAATATAATGAATAATATGAAAAATTATAAAACGCAATTAATATGTCCAAGAAAAAAAAGGTAGACAAATAACTAAAGTTAAAAAAAATCGAAAAGTTAAAAGAATCGTTAAATTTTGAATGAGTAAGAAATGTTGAAAAGTCAAAAAATATGAGAGGCAAAAAAATTGTAAAGAAGTCGAAAAATATTGAAAAAACTCGTAAGATTGCAAAAAGTCAAAAAAAAAAAAAAAATGTAAAAGCCGAAAAAATAGATAGATATCGATAAGTATCGCATTAAATAATATGTATTGAGGGATTTTGGAATAGCTTGACCTGATCAACCGACCTTTGTGTATGTAAGTTTAAATAACATTGTCAATTAACGATACTGATATTGTGTTTTTTGAAACACTTTGATTCCATTTTCATTTTGTTAAGAGCACTTTTTTATTATATTTTCTACAAATCTTTTTAAAGTGTTGTCGTTGAAGCCAAAATATTTTTTAATTTCGTTATTTAGATATCAATGTTTTAAGTCATGCAATATTTTCAGAGTCATTCATTCAACAGTATTGCATTCGTGTACAGCTCTGAAATAAACATTGCATGTGTAAACTTAAAACGACAATGTTAATAAATTGTTAGAAAACTAAGGCTTATGGTATAATTATAAATAATAAATATATTGCAGTACTAAGTCAAGTTCAATGACACTTGGGCAATCACATAGACATCAGTTGGTTCATGCTTACCATACACACAAAATAAAAATTATATGGTAGGAATAGTCAGAAGATAATTGGGAAAAAAATCAGAAGTGACATTTAAAAAAATAGACGTTCGAAAAGCTTTCGAAATCGGCGCCTCCCCCCCCCCCCCCCCCCACTGCCTGTCTGCTTTTGTCTGTTTTTATTACCTCGCTCACCTCCTCTCTGCTTCGGACGTTTTTTAAGAACGACCTCTAAGAGATAAAACTAAGCTTTTAAAAAATTCGAATTTTTTTATTGTAGGTTTTTGTCGAAATTTTTTTTAATTTCCTCCTAACCCGATTCAGATTTAACGACCCATAATAAGGGCTAAGTCTTACTAAAAAAAAGCTAAACAATTTTTTTAAGAATTTGCTTAAAAGTCATTACATTTGCTTCTCTGCACTCCATGACATTCGATGGAAACATTTTTCCCCAGTAAAAATAACACTTAACTCAAAAGGCCTATTCGCAGTCTTATAGTAAAATTGACTTGTAGTAAGTATATTAAGATAAATTCAACACTGCTTATTCAGCATTCCTTCATAATTTTTGTCATTATGCTGACTAAGCTCCATTACTATTTTCATATGATATAGATTAAGGACGCCTACATCAGCCAATCAAAATTTGCATAATTTTCTGTGCTACAAAGTGCAGAATTCATTAATTTTGCCACATTACAACACTCAAAAACATGTTAATTTTTACAATCAATATAGTGGACTATTGCACAATTACAATGTTGTACAATTTACATACTATATACTAAGATACTGTGAACAGCCCTAATATATATTTGACTACTCACTTTGGTAATACTTCAAACCACTCTAAATAATAATATTGCTAATTGTTTTTAATGTGCAATTATACCCTTGAAAGTATCGACTTTGTTTTTATGTTTTACGTTGAAATATTTTTTTGTTTATAGCGCTTGTTTTCTCTTTGAGGCTGTTGAAACAATTAACTTTTTACTAACTTTTGCTGTTTATGTTATTGTGCCTAACAAATGATTAACGTTGTATATGGTGTATAGTAAAAGCTTTTTACTAAATTTTATCGACATTGAAGTTTGCTGTTTTTCTTCGGCATTATGTGTGCTGCTTTCAAAGTTATATAAGAAAAGATAAAATATTTTTAGAAAGCGTTGTTTCCATATCTGAAGATAACTCCTTCTTTTTCGTTTCTTAACAGGTGCAAAATGTTAAGCTTTCAAATATTAACGCCGTTTCTCTAAAGAATCTTTTTACTTTCGATCATTGAATTTAAGATCTTCTTTTCATTGTACTTGCCATGCTTTGGTTTAGTAACTGCTTGCGAGGAATTTTACAATCATTTGCTAAAGATTTCCAAATTAATGTTGAGTTATAACTCATTTAGCACGAAGCTACCCCGTAGTTAATCGAACTAACGCAAGAATAGTGCTGAACTAGTTCCAAAAAGAGTAAGTCCTAATTCTACCACAAGCCCTTTTCACATTATATGAACTGCGAGTTTTCATTATTGATGTCCTAGCGACTACCTTTTTCCAGTATGGGTACAATTGTCTTTGTATGTAATAACCCAGAACTGGTGTAACTCTTAACAAAATGTTTATTAAAGTTTGCCAACTGAAACATTATTCAATAGTATTTTATTTGAAACCAAACCTCACGAACATTTTTGACATTTATCTGATATTGTATTCCTGGCATAATTGCCAACATTTAATAAACCATTGATCATCATCAGATCCATTATTTTTATTTAACCAAAATTTATAATCAAACAAAGTAGTATCCAAAAGTAGACCGCATATTCTTAAACTCCCTTGATCTTTCCTTATAATTGATAAAAAAAAAATAACAACATGCTTACCAATTTGCTCACTCGGTAAAGCAGCTGGTAAGCAGCCGGTTGAGATTTTTTTACTAACAATAAGTATTAATCGGTTATTGTCCAATTTCAAGCATTTGTTTTTCATTTAATTTGTATCCCTATTAGGTTTTACTCTAGGAATGAGGCCTCTCTTGAACCACCCATTTTATTGCAAATTTTGTGTTTTACTATGTAAGGTAAAATGGCATATTTGTCTCTTAATAATTTTATAAATAAAGAATCCCCACGTTTCTACTTTTCATACTGGCAACTATTCTCACTATTCAACTAGCGGCAATCAAATAAATTGCTGAAAGATCGATTATCTTGGATCTTTTTTTAATGGCTTTCTGAGTACATATTTTGTAATATTGAGAAACATAAAGCCATAGAGTTATCATTTTTGTTGCGTAGTTGAAAATTTTTTATACGTTGGGCGATGATAAATTCGATCGATATTGTAAAATGATATTGCGAATGCTATAATCTCTCACTTTGATCTTCCTAAAGCTTGGAATCAGACTGTCGTACATTATTGGGGCTTCCCATTGCCCGAAGGCGTTAAGGTAAGCTCATATTGAAAGTGCGTGATAAATTCTACTGTACTTTGGCACATTGTTTCATGTACCTTAGCCTGACTAGGGATGAAGGTCTTCACCAATCTAATACCACGGGTCGTCAGGAGCCCATGGAACTTCGGTCTTAGCCTTTGCAGTTGTGTGAAGCCCACTACGGCATTCGATTGGACCTTTCGAGGAAGCATCGTGGTGGCTGTGGTTTGAACCCAAGTCGCGGGGAGAGCAAAATGAAACGCTCAGTGCAGAATTACATTGTCTCAAACTAGTGGCCGTACCCAAATACGAAAAGAGATTAAGATGGGCCTCAACTCAAAGCAAGTGTGAAGTTATTTCCTTTAACATAACTTTACTTGCAAACTGTTTTCCAGTTGCAGTCGTCCTATAATTAGGGACGTATGTAAAATTTGAGCATCACACGGCATACCATGTTCTTAAGCCGTCAAGGCAGGCGGTCATGTAAAACACAAGACATCTGTCGAACATTATTGTTTTCATTATGTTCGTAGTTTGTCAACAATATTTTCATGGTTTCATCCCATTGATAATGAATCGCAAATCATTTTGTCGCATTATTCGACATTTAATCGAAAAGGTGGAAATCTGGAAAGATGCTCTCGCCAATATCATTTTCCATGTTTAATATCAACGTTTAAGCATTTTATCATAGTAAAAATATCAACACTTTAACAAAATCCAATGCATTTTATTTCACATTTAATTTGTAACCTCCATACTGAATAACCCTTTATGAGCTTGTGTAACTCAAATATAAAAAATCGATTGAAATGAATTTTTATTTATTTTTCAAATACAAGAAAACTTTTAATGAAACCTAACGCCACGTAACACCATTCTAATGGTGCATACATCTAACACTTAAGGTGAATGTCCAGCAATTATAATAAAAATTAACCTCAGTTACAAACTTAAGGGTACATAATAAAAAAAAAATGTTCACAAAACCATAGCACACATTATCAATCTAAGGGCAAGTAATGCTATTTCGAAGCAAAAAATCAACATTACGAGCTACACGTAAGCAATATTACAACAACAACAACAATAACAACAACAACAACATAAAAAAACAGTCTCAAAGTACCTTGCAATGGTATGAGAAATGGGGCCAACGGAACGTTCTGGAAGGTTGTGCTATTTTTATATATCCCCAACGGGAAATGCAATTTAATGCAGTGACACTAATGTCAATTAATAGAAAACAACAACAACAAAAGCACATTTAGTAGTCATATCGGCTAAGGTAAAAAAAAACAGAGTACACGTAGGTATGTATGTGCGGCTATGTGGGAGGTATGGTCTATTGGAGAATTCAAATAAAAAACTGCGCAGTAATCCAATTATATGTGTGGAAGGCATGACCACAGTCAAGAACACAAGCGAAATTGTGATATCAAATTTAAATGGACAATCAAATATATAATTTGTGTGTTGGCAGAGTCGCCGAAATGGGGATATTTCAATTTTCAAGCCTTTATATAAAAAAATTGTTTACAAAAATCAATAAATTTCGTTCCCGATTTGCATTCATCTGACTTTGTATCCTTTCGTTCTAATGTTAAAACACACACACTTCTTTTCCTTTCTTTCTCTGCGAGAGCGTGTGGCCTATTCATATACGTAGACTAATGACTTATAGAAACCCAAAAGAGAGAAGATGGGCATTCTTGCGGAAGATATCACGGCCTGAAAAATGTGCTCCGCTAACTCCATTGTGTCGCACGTTATGTGTGTTGTGACATCGTTTTGTTGCTACCACATGCACTCCAATTCACCCAATTTTGGGTATCAAAAAGTTACGTAACTTGGAGCCCGTAGGCTCGTGACAAACGAGTGAAATAACATTATCCTTCTACCCTAATACTTTTACTCTATTCGACAAGGGTATAATGTTTTCCATTTCTGTTATAGCTTAAAGACAATTACTAAAGCATACGACCGGTGCTGCCCAAAGCACGATCAGGCGCTCAAAGAAAAATGAAAAATGAGAGCGATCAGGAGCTGAAACAGCGTGCACGCATACAGATTTGATAAACAAATCATCAGCACATGCTTATCGTGAAAGTGTTTGCTTGTGGTAGTGCACCACTGCATATGACACACGGCCTCGCTGATGTTTCTGGGCGCTCTCTACATTCTTGCGTACAGCATTAATATTCTCGTTCGAACAGCCTGCTTTAACCCAGTGGCAAATATGTTATAAACAATATCGATGAATAGTTACAGTCATTGTAGGCAGTAATGCTCATAATTCCAGCCACAACTGTAAATTCTTCTTACAAAGGGATGGCCGCTTTGTAGGCAGCTTGCCTACATCTCTATATACAATGTGTAACAAACAAAAGGCAGATTTCCTCAAAACATAGCTTACTAAGAGCCTGCATAGTTTAGCGAGCTGCCTACATCTCCAAGTACAAAGCATGCAGCCAATAGGCAAGACCCCTAACATCTCCATATACAAAGCAAGCAGACTGCCTACAGCTCCATGTAAAAGTAGGCAGTCAGCAAGCAAATATACAAAATATCATAGTAACAATTTCATTTGTGAAACATACAACACAAATGGTATAGCTTTTCATACATGCAAAATCAGGGTACTACATCGATTTGCCGCTGGGAAGTAAGCCTTGTGCTCTCTTGTGTTATTGTTGTTGTGTTGCGGCTGTCTTTTCGATTGTGCGGCGAAGCGAAATCACGTTTCCGGTTGTTATCGAACGCCTTGGCAATCTTCGACGAAATTGATATTGTGATCTTATCTCTGTTCTAAGTAGATCCAACAGATTTTTGTGAGCTTGACACTATCCACTATGTGGTTTTCCCTCCCTATACATCAGGGCTTTGAGATATCTTTTTTTAAAAGCGTCAGAAATTCTGTTTTGAGAATATTTGACGTCATTTCAGGATTTCGAGATATTGTCTAGCTTATTACTTTTTATGCCATCAAATAGTAGTAATCGTCCTCTTTGAATTTTTTCATTCGAATTTATCAATAATATGCTCGCTGTCCATTCATTGAAGTAAACAACTCTTAACTTCAGACAAAAGATTTGGCTACATTTGTACTAATTGCAAACATCATTAATTTTAATGTATTCTTTCGAAAAGTTCAAAAAGTTTGATTTAAAAAGGAAGATTAAGGTTTGATTTCATAAATTAAAATCATCCATATAACTTCCGGTAGCTTTGGTATACAAACATAAGCAGCGATTTACACAAGGGTATATAAAAATTTTAAAGGATAAAATTTAAAGTGTACACACAAAACCCTATCGGACCTACAAATTCTAATTTAGAAGACTAAAACCCTATGCATAACATTTGTGACAATTCGGCTACATTTTCTTGTGTGATGTCTGCTATAATATTTATAGCCCTTGCACCCCGATTCTTGCGCCTTTTCAGATAGGGATCAAATAGAAAAACGATTTCTATTATTTTCTGACTATCAACCTTATTAGCGGTTGCGAGCATCCAGTGCCAACCGAAATTTGCTAATGCAAAGCTGCTGTTTCATAAGCAAATGCCAGGTTCCTTGTAGAATGCAAACACGGATAAAGCACTAAATATAATCTAGTAAAATCGGAGACCTCAAGATCTAACCCCTTTCGTTTTAGCAAAGAATGGAGTCTCTGGATAGCAATCATTCTGCTAAAATGATTGAAAGTAACGTATAAAATTAAAAAAGACATCCTGTTGTGCCCCCGCACCTTGCTACTTAGCGGCTACAGCTGCTACGAATTATAATTAATGAGTGGTAAAAAACTCACCAATGAGTAAGGTGAATACTCAGAGCGTAAAACAAACTGGTGAATACTGAGGGCTTACAACAAGCTGTTGAATTATATTTTCCTTTTCAATTACCCTACTGGAAATCAAGTCATGAGTGTATGAATACAAATTATTAACATTTAATGTATATATTATAACTTCAAGAATGGGCAAGGATTGATAGAAACAATAATTATATTGCACGAGTACATTTTTGAGCCACAAGTTAGGAAGAACTTAAAATTTTTTTCTTTTTCAACTTTTTGCATTTTCTATTCAATCTGGAAATGATGTTATTGTGAGTTGAAATACCCTGTAGGTCTCCAGGCTCCAGGCAGGGATGGCAACTCTTACGAAATGCTTGAAGTGCTTTTGAGCCGGTGTTGCACTGTTGCATGATAACTCCACTACTGCTCGCGTAGATTTTAGGCAGTAATTCTCCCATTCTAACAAATGTCGAGGTATGGATTACTAGTGGGCTATCTTTTATGCAGACTCAGGATACCTCACGGCCACTCTTTTAATCTTATCTTGTCCACGCATATTGTCAATTCAATATTGAAGAAGTGGTGCTTTTATTTTGCTGGTCAACTTCAAGAGAACATTTTATGTAACAAAACTGGTTTTAGGAATGTCTCGCACTTGTTGAATTACTTTTTATGTCGTGAAAAGTACAGAACTTTTCTTTTTATCGATTTGAAAACGTTGGAAAATTGTCAAACGATCACTTCCCAATGTAATAACGTTTACTGAAGTCGCGAGTCTTATTAAGGTGAAAATGGCTTCGAGCTACTATCTATACGATCGACTAAACCTATTCTATGAGTATAGTGTTTAGCGAATGCATACTTACTTGGCAAGTCCCTGGAAGTTGATGACTACCGACTTGAAACTGAAAAGTGTTCCGGAAAGTGACTTGTCATTCTTTAGCTGACAGATTGGAAAGCACAAATTCGTCTTCAATAAGCGTGAGGCTCCCATTTTTCAGAAGAATCTAAAGATAGTCTGGGCTGTGATAGTTACGCACTTCTCTTTTGAAATAGCAAATCAAGCACACACATATGCATGCGAGACGTTAGGCAAAAAGATTCCTTTCATTTAATGTTTTTTCAGCTTCAAAAATTGAACCCACGCTACCAAGCTTTTTGTTTAGTTCTTGTTTGCTTCACAAAATGTCGTTGTACCGAGTCGTGCATTATTTGCGCATGTAGTTTCCTTTGTACATATAACTTCACAAAGTGTCACGTATCACGCTGGTTTGTCCAATCACGTTTTTTTGCAAAATTCATCCATTTGTAGTTTAATGCTGTCGTATCTAGTTGGACTGAAATAGGTGATAAAGTTTCCTCAGCGTAGCGCCTCAAAGCTATTGTCACGTCCACTTGTCGGATATTGCCAACCTTGTGTATAGCTCTTCCCTGTGTCATCGATAGCATTTTTTTGAATACATTTTTTAGTGTCATTTGAAAAATTTTTGCATTTCTGGGTGTCGTCATGCCCACTTGTATAGCTCTGCGCATTTTTTATTAAGTCCTTGAATGTGCCACAAAATGTTTCCGTAAAGAGTATGGTAAAATTTTCTGAAATACTTATCTTTGTACAGTGTCTCAAAGTATTTGCCAGTATGAAATGTGTAGTGCTCACATTTTGCTTAATGCTTGTTTGTAGCACACCGAATTTTATTATATTGACTTTAAACCATTTTAAATTTGATGAAAATAAAATTACGTTATAAAATATATCTATAAAATAATATAAAGATGACAAAGATGGCACCTGAGCTCACCCTTAACATACAAACAAACTCACATTCACTCTCAATGCCGTGTCATAGTTTCTGTTTTCTTTCATTAAGTGATCCCACATTTTCCGATTGGGTTAATAATCGAAGTCGTCAACATTCGAAGTGGAGAAGCGGACTAACTGCAGACAAAACAGCTGAAATGCAGATTTACCACATGGTGGTGATACTCGCACTCGTGCAATGGCATAACAAAGAAGTGCAGCATAGAATCGCAACAACAAAGGAATTGAGTGCAGTTCTGTAACTGTGTGTGCACCATGTGTACACAAGTGTGCGTGTGTCGACATTTACTTTTTGAGCGGTAAATTTGAGCGTGAATTTCCAGTTAGACATAGTACGTAAACACTTTGTTATGGATTCAGTTGACCCAACGAGGTATATCGGTGTAGTTGTGTGCAGTGTGCAACAGCTGAGCGCGAGCGTATAGTAGTGAATGTGTTGCATGTTTCTAAATACTGGAAATTAAAGGAAAAATTCATTGATGATGATCAAGTGCTTAAGTGAAAAACTAAAGAAATTCCAATCGATTGAGAAATTAAATTGTGTTACAATAAACGATATCAAGAAGCTTCTAAGCCGAAGCAGTGACTTCTTAATTATCAGTGATTTCTTTATTAAGCGAAGCATTTCAGCTAAGCTCAAATCAGCAACGGCAACGCGTTATTTAACGCTAATTCAGACCGTGCTGCAACACTAATTGATTATGTATTCCACAAACAATGCAATGATGGTACTCGTACAAGGTATAACCGGCTCGGAACGACGTAAAAGTTGCGATCCGTCGAGCACTTTTAGTGATGCACGACAGAAAAAGCACTTAATGAAAGCCAGGTAAAAGCAAGCGTTTTCCAAGAGAATCATTTATATATTTAGTCCAAAAGTGCAATGGACGTGCACTTAGATCTTAAAAGTTTCTGCGATTTATATACAGAAGTGACATAAATGAGAGTAAAAGTCTCTCCAGCGCATGTAAGAGCACAATGACCTCAATCTTATCTCATTTTTTCTGCATTTACTTAGTAAACTTTTGAAAAAAACTGCGTTTTTTTCACACAATCTGGCAACTGTTACGAATCAATAAAGTGAACGTAATGCATCGAAAAAAAAATTACTTTTTTCAAGTAAAAATTCCTTAATTTAAAGAAAAATTGTTGTTCAATATGCACTTGCGTTTCTTAAAATAAGTTATTTGTTTTCTTAAGTATAAATAATCCAATGTAGGGCTACCAGATGGCATACTAAAGTAGCAAAAGTGCTACTTTTGCAAGGCTTTGCTACTTTGCTATTTTTCACTTGAAATGTACTACTTTTGGTTGAAATGCGCTACTTTGTTGTGTTGTTTGTGTTTTTTGCAAATTCTTAAATTTTACAAATGTGCTACTTATCTGGTAGCCCTAATCCAATGGCAAGGTACCATAACTGAAAGTGAAAATTTACTTGATTTGAAGAAAAACGTATTGCACTGGTTTCCTCAAATCAAAGGTCTTTTTTTTGCTTTACGGTAGAAATAAACTATAACCTACAAATCGTTTTCTTCGATGGCATAGAATGTACTCATTTCAAGGATTTTTACTCGGTAGTAGCATGGCTTAGTAATTTATAAGAAAATAATAGCTCGTCCGTTCGTCGTCAATTTTCTTAAACGCATAAGATATTTTGTAAGGGAAGTGCCACGCCTACCTTTTGTCCAATGCTTATTTGTGCAACCAAAAGTATTCATATTAGGTTTGGTAACTTTTCTTGGGCAATGTTTTTATCTTAGCTTTTAAAAGGTTTTGCTTGTGTGGAAGCTCCCTAGATTTTTCCAGTATCAGCAAATCCTTCCATTTCAAGTTATACAAAATTCGCTTGAATTGTTTTCTGCGTTTCAAATTTTTTGCTTGCCTGGGAGGTGCGACACCCACGTTTTGTACTGTACTTGTATTTGACACCAAATGTCTCCATGCTAAGTTTGGTAGAACAAAATTGAATACATCTGTGCGCGTATCGTTTTTGCTTAGATGGGAAATGCCACACCTACTTGTCAAACCCACGTGGCACTAAAAGTTCCCATATACTTACAATTTAAAAAAACTTGCTTGAATGGGAAGTGTCACGATCTCTTGTCAAACCATGGTCACAATATACCCAGTGTCATCAAATGTGTCCGTCCCAAGGTTTGATAAAATTAGATTGAACACTTTTGGTAAGGTTGCCGAAAATGTTTTCCAAATTTTGAGTCAATCCATCTCCTATGTGTTATGCAACTTTCTATATATCATTTGTTGTGTAATTTTTCCTATCTACCAAGTCATTCACCTTAATTGTAATAATCTACCACCCAACGATTAATATTTTTCACATGGAAAATTTCTCATCGCACTTTGTTATATGAACTGTTGTCACGTCGCGTCGCGTTGCTCTGTAGCGAAGCTTCTGTCTCTACAAGTAGGTACCGCTTCTTCTGCAGTATTTTCATTATTCTGCAAGTACACGTATTTCTTTGTTATTCTCTTTTAACTGCTTCTGAAAAATTTTCGCATTTTTCTTTGCCACAATCTGAATTCCGCTGTATGGTACAGACCATGTACAAAGGTACCACATATATCGCGTATGCACTTTTTTACAATGGCAACAAAACAGCTGTACATTTTCCTTTGTTCCCATGAAAGGTTTACATTTTTAATGCAAGAAATAGTGATTTTCTCGGTGCCAACATGTGAGTTCCTACACTTGGTTATTGATTTAACTCAAATTTAAAACATTTCTATTCATAAATTGAGTGTATTTGTTCTTTAATTGTGTTAATGTGCTTAGTATTTATTATGAATTCTAAATAGTCGAATGATTGAAATTTACTATGTGTAATGTGTCATGAAATAACTCTCTCACTCAGAAATTTAAATCCCTATGTTAAAAAATTATTATAAAAATCATCTAAATGGTAACCCATGCAAGAATTCATAAAACTGATACCAACTACGTAGTTGACATTGTAACCTGATATTCTCATATGTACCGCAATTTGGTTACTCGGGAAAAAGTAAATTACCAATTAAATTGGTCATATACTCATGGAAGTAAGTTGATCTTGGTTATTATTTCAATAGCGGCAGTTTCAAAACCCTTTTCTACGGTCTATATGGTATGATGGAAATTATCTCTTCACCTAATGGAATTTCCAAGTAGTCCGAATTTGTTTACAGTCTCTGGTTTGTGTACACTGCTAAAATTTTCTTAAGATGTTTACCTTGCCTACAAATATCTACAAATAGCTACATATATCTAAAATAAATCTGAAGAATGCGCATACATTGCTCTCAAACGAAATATTACATTAGCATACATAATCAAGAAAGAGGGCATTAAGAAGAATAATAGTACAGACAAGCACTTCCATCTAAAGTAGTTTTCGACCAGCAGGAAACTCGAAGCCATATTGCTTCTGCATAACATGCTCTTCGAATGTTTTACTTGTATTAACACCAATTATTCATGATAGCATTCTTCTCTATGCATCCACTGGCTGTACTACTTGAAATTGTTCAGAGTTAAGTTGACTTGGTGAAAATTTGTAGGCCAAGTTGGAGATCATTACGTTACTTCATAACATGTTTCCGACTATTGCATCAATAAAAACTTTCTCACTTTATATTCATCTAAATAAATAAAAACTTCGACCTGAGCTCAATGATCTTGATTCGGTATACAGTGGAATGGAATATTAAGTAAATTATCCATCTGCCAATCAAAGCAAACTGAGCCAACCTTCACTTAATGATTTGTGACGGAAGAAATTCTTCTCGAACAAGAAAATCGTCTTCAATCTAACAATAAGATAATATTGGTAAGACGTATTGCTGAGTGAAATGTAATCATCCTTTATAATATGCCCTGTAATTGTTCATAAGTCATTGCTCGATATACATACATTGAGGTGGTTTAAAAAATCGAAAATATATATATTTTTTTTAATCTTTCCTTCTAAAAATTTATTTTATTCTAAAAAAAATTAGATAGATCAAGGCATATTCTTACAATTTCAGTGGAAATTAGAAATATTAGATTTTTTGACACAGCCTAATACACATACAGTACCGCTCAAATGCTCTGCAACTGAAATTAGTTTTGAAGAAACATCAAATTATTTATGTTACTTTTATTAACTTCACTAATTGCTGATTTTTTACCAAAAACAAAAATTTTATTCCATTAGCTAACAACAACAAAAACTTAAGGTAAACAAAAAAAGCAAAAATTTAAAAGCTCAAAACATGTGCAACTAATCACAATACCAAGCAAAAATACATAACCAGTCTAATATTTGGTTCCGTAACCGTTTTTTCTGATGACTGCATGACATCTTCAGGACATTGATTCATAATTTTGTTTGTTAATAAGGTAAAATAGCGTTCCAATCTTTTTCTATCTCAGCGAATAGGTCATTACAACTTTTGAACATTCCCTTACCGATTATGCGTTTTACCATCATCCACATGGTGTTAATTGGGTTGAGATTGCGAGGCTGCACCGGCCATGACTTTATATCTACTCGTTTTTCCACAAGCCAAGCTTTTACAAGCCTTGAATTAAGATTTCAATCATTGTCATGTTGAATTATCCAAGGAAGTGGCATCTTCCACTCAGCAAATATTAGAATAACATTGCTTAAAATATTATTGTAGCCAACTGCCGTCATCGTGCCTTCATTGCGTTTAATGGATCCAATTCTATCCCCCGTGAAACAACGCCACAACATCACGTTCCGACCTCCGTGTTTAACTGTAGATGTTCAGTATTTCGGATAGAGCTTTGTACACTGGGGTTATATCGTCCAGACATGGCCTAAGAAAATTTCGTTTAGACTTCAGTTGCTTCAGGGTATTTTCGTTTTATGGTAGACATGGAAAATTATAAAGTTCATTAATAGGAGTTACCAGTAGAATTTATGGGACTTTCGTCAAGTAATATCCTCCAGCTTACGTTTTTTTACCCATAATTGTTACTCTTCTGTGGTGTATGACCTTTTTTATGCTCATCAAAATCTGTAGAGGGGCCCCGCAAAGCAACTGCAAACGTGAAATTGCCCCTGAGTATGCACGGGATCAGTGTTACCTTTTGTGCCAAAATGCAGATATTTATTTTATTAATAGCCTTTTACATTGAATTTTGTTTTTTTTTATTATTAAAAAATGAAGCCAAACTTTTTGTGCCAAAAAAAAAGCAATTCATTTACATTTTTGCGGTTAAACTTATGTCAGTCAGCATGAATTTAGAAATCGTGATATTTTTGCAGATATCGCAAATAAAGAATTTGCACAAAAGTTTTTTATTTCAGCATTTTTGTTTTGTTTTTTTTTGTATTTCATTCGATGTTTTTTTAAATTAAATTTTAAGTATAATCTCACGTATTGAAAGTGCATGACGTGTTAATTTAAAATTTAATAAAATCAAATCTTAGAAGAGAATAAGCTCGACTTTTTTTGTCAAGACTTCTACAGAAAACTCAAAAGATTCACTTAAATCGACAATACACTGCATACTCTGTACATATTTACTAGGGAGTCTTATATCGATATTGTTAATCCGCGATTTTTAATTCGGAATGCCGGGGTTTGCTCTTTTATAAATCGAAACGAACAGTTTAGACAATATGCGTTTAGAGCAATAATGATAAGTAGGCGCGAATGTCCATGTGAATGCGGCCACGACTATTCGATTTTTTTAATGCAAACTTATCAAAGAAGTGCAGCGCAATTCATGCTAAATGAAATTGAAGAGGTACACTCTACTCGAGGGCATAGCACTTGCAATCAAACAGCTGATCAGATTTTAAATTTAAAAAGAATTGTAATAATATTGGCTAACTAATTAAATGGTTATTGTTGTATCACTTTCATCACTTCATATTCCTCATTGCATTTTTACACAAATTATAATATATTTTTGGTATAGTATTTAATTTAATAATAAAAACAAAAATATGTTTCAATCAGCGGTCAATTATTCAATTTGAGCCAAACTCTTAATTTGAAATCCAATTGATAGCCAACAAAAGTATTTAATTGATCTCCAATAGTTGGGCAACTATTTATCGTATATTCTTCGAATGTATAAACCATTTGACTGATCTAATTTTTGTCGATATCCGGCACACTTTTTAAGTAGCAAGCGTAACGTAAAGCTAGCGTATAATTGTTTTAAATTATTTCTTTCATCAGCTTATTACACTGGTCAACAAAATTGGTTTAAACTTCAGCTACAGTGACCAAAGTATACTTTCTCAAGGTTTTTTTCATATGCTGAATCTTAATCTGATATCAGAATCAAGTTTTCGAGATATCCTTACCTAAAAATGCTAACAATACGTTTTTTTTTTTCTATATTCAGGAGTAGATCACTCCGCAAATTAAGTTTTCCATACAAAACTCGTTGCGGCTTTTACTCTTTTCCTTCAAAATGCGTTTAAACTTTTTCAGTTATTCTATTTCTTTTCGAAGAAATCGTCGGTTGATAGTGATATAGTCTATTTATGTATGACATGTAAATGTATGTGCCATTTATGTAAGGAATCTTTTAACTAACGATTTCTGGTAAAAGAAAAAAAATATTGTAAAAATTTAAAAAAAATTTTGAAGAGGAAAATTATTATTTTGAAATTATATTTAAAAAAACAATTATAAGATTTTTTTGCTAAGTAATTGTACAGGTCTCAAAAAACCCCAAGAAATAAAATATTCACTCTTTACAATCCCATGATTGAAAAAAGGGTTCGAAATTGAGCTCCCTAGCTCGACCAATATAATAAATCTATTGTCTCTGTTGTATTGAAAAAAAAAAAAAAAAAACAAACAAAAATGTGACAAAGGTCGTGTAGATGCATTGTGTGTGAAGTTTTTTTTTCTCAACATTTTCAAGTATTCATGGATGCTTATAACTTGATTTATTGTTTTCACATGGCTGTGGGTATATAGTACATAAGCTATTGTATATCGGATGAGATTTATTTTTGCTTTTTCGAGTTGTGCCCGCGTGTGGTCTGTAATTACTTTATCATATTAATAGTTTAAGTTTAGTTTTATGTAAAAAAAAATGACTTGTAACATGGAAATATTTTCGGAAAGAAGTGTTGATTGATTGAAGGATAGCTTATGCCAATTGAGCTCAATTGGTCTTTTTCTTTGCCAAACAAGTTACCTAGCTACAAAGCTAATCTATACCATTTGATGAATTTGACTTTTTTTTCATTCTACGCTATGCAACGCTATTGATGTGACAGATATGTGATTTCATCAGGATCCAAGCCACATTATTTCATATTTTGTTAACGCGAACTGACCATACAGATCAAGCGACTTAATATTACTCTACTTTTTCATTTTGTGGAATGCACTACGAGACGTTTCTACGCCGACAAACGCAAAGCATTTGAACACCTTGAAAACTTTGAACACCAATATTCGTCGAGCTATGCCCGAGATACCGCATCGTTTGATATCAGTTTTTTATAAGTTAAAAAATGCATTAAATAATCAATTTTTTAGCGAAAAAATTTTCGGAAACTAAAAAAATATCACCCTACAAAATGTACTAAGTAAATGGGTTCCGAAGCATTTCTGGTATATATTGTAATTGGTTTGCAATATCCTAAATAATTCTCTCATTAGGTATAGCGTCTAAGCAATTTTTTTCTCGTAAGAGAGGTGCCACGCCCTCCTGTCAAAATGTACCGAATTTTTATTCAAAACTTCTTAGAGCCATTCGTAGTATGTATGTATTTGTGTCAAATTTAGTAACATTATCTTAAATAACTCTCTCAGGTGCCACACTCACTTGAAGAAATTCGCCAAGCTCTTGTCCAGAGCTTTTGCGACTCATTTCTACTGTTTGTGAGACATTTGGTTTCATTATCTTAAATAATTCCTTCAGCATAGCGTTTTGAAGTTTTTGATTCTATGAGCGAATTTCTATCTCTCTGCATCGGTAAATAAACAAAATTGTAGTAGCCGATTCACGAATTATTCACGAGGGATCTGAACAATTAGTAAAAGTAACCGGTTTGGTGTGGTTTTTGGCACGGTGGTATCATTGGTCCTTATTTTTTCGAAAATTTTGAAAAGAATTGCCGTTTATATCAATAGTATGCGATACAATATAGTGATAACGAACTTTTTGTGGCTTTAATTGTAAGATATAGATTTATAAAATATGTGATTTCAACATGTGGCCACACAGTTTACATGCAAAGTTGCGTAAGCTTTTCAGAAATCTATTACATGAAATCTGAAAAAAGTCAGTTCCAGTTTCAGAAATTATTCATTTGCATTTGAGAAAGCTTTCAGCAATATGTCAATGTCCACTTTTGATTTACTTGAAACGTTAGAGAAACCTTTTAAGATTAGAAAAAAATAGAAATAAAAAAGGTGGGGTTTTTCAGAAAATTACCTTTGTTTATTTCTCATAAAAAGCGCAATAACTCTGCCAATTTTCAACCATTTTGAAATTTTTTTTAAAGATTCTAACAGAAAATAAGAAGTTCTATAAGAATCAAGAGACAAAATTTAATTGTTTTGATTTGAATGGAAATGCCGCTTTTTTGAAACAATTTTGAGCCTAAAATGGGCATAGCTTAAAATGACCATATCTTCGTAAAAATTTTTTTTTAATCAAGTCGGGGAAATATGGGTCCCCTTATATCCTTTGAAAAACGACATATATAATCGGCAACCAATTCCGTAACATAAAATAGTCCGCGTACATGGTTTGAGATGGATTTGGCCATATACAGGGTGTTTTTTTTAGAGGTTTGTTTTTCGAATAGAGATAAAACTGGCATTTTATGGTCAAATCTGGCAATTCTAATGTCATTTATATTCAGTTTGGTTTGCCATTTCATCATGAACAGGTTGACAAAAGAACAACGCTTGCAAATTGTGCAAATTTATTTCGAAAATAATGGTTCAGTTCGCGAAGTTTACCGCAAGCTCCGTCCATTTTATGGTCGACATAATCGTCCATCAGAGCAATTAATTCGGTTAACCATGGATCGTTTTCGCACTACGTTTACTCTATGTGATAATACGCATCCGCAGAGACGTCGAACAGTGCGAACCGAAGAAACAATTGCCGCTGTAGAGCAAAATGTTGAAGAGGACCCGAATAAATCGATTCGCCACCGTGCACAGCAATTGGAGCTTTGTCCATCAACTTTATGGAAGATTTTGCGCAAAGATCTTGGCTTGCGACCTTACAAGATCCAGCTTGTGCAAGAATTAAAGCCGCGAGACCATGCAATGCGTCGTGATTTTGGTGTATGGGCCGAAAATGAGATTGATCTCGATGCTGATTTTCATCGCAAAATTTTGTTCAGTGATGAGGCTCATTTTTGGTTGAATGGCTACGTCAACAAGCAAAATTGCCGCATTTGGAGTGAAGAGAATCCACATGAGACCCTTGAGACGCCATTACATCCACAAAAACTGACTGTTTGGTGTGCTCTATGGGCTGGTGGAGTCATTGGGCCATACTTCTTCCGAAATAATGCTGGAGAGTCAGTTACCGTTAATGGAGACCGGTATAGAGCCATGATAACCGACTATTTTGTTCCCGAATTGGATGGCATGAATGTGGATGAGTTGTGGTTCCAACAAGACGGCGCTACATGCCACACAGCGCACGTCACAATCAATTTATTGAAGAAAACATTCGATGAGCGCATAATTTCGCGGAATGGACCTGTCAATTGGCCACCAAGATCGTGTGATTTGACACCATTGGATTATTTTCTTTGGGGATATGTGAAGTCGCTCGTCTACGCCAACAAACCAGAAACGTTAGGCGACTTGGAAGCCAACATTCGTGGCGTTATTGCCGACATACGGCCCCATATGCTCGAAAAAGTGGTTCAAAATTGGACCTGTAGAATTGGCTTTATTTGAGCCAGCCGCGGCGGCCACATGCCCGAAATCATATTTAAGCATTAATGGCATAAAATTATACTTCCAATAAAGCCAAATTGATGGACATTAAAACGATTTTCTTGTGTTTTATTTCAATTCGAAGCTCTATACCTCTAAAAAAAACACCCTATACTTATTATTTAGATTTCATTAGAAAAATGCAGCAAACATTAAAACTGGAACCTTTAAGAAACACTTCAGAATGATTCCATGTGAAAGAATTCGTTTAAAACGTGCCAGAAAGATTTTATTTGAAAGGTTCAGAAAATGTTGAGTCTGGCACCTTACAGAAGCACTTCAGAATGATTAAATGTAAAACATTACCTTTGAAATATATAAGAAAGATTTCTGTAACGTTCCGTTTGCAATATTTCAAATGAAACATTTCTGGTACGTTACGTACTATTTCTGAAACATTCCCAAAACGTTACATGCCGAATGGGTATGTCAAAATTGAATTCTTGCATAAAAAGTTCGGAGAGGTCAACAGTATGAAGAAATTAAGTTTTCAAATGGCCTCCAAGAAGTTGTGACTTACACCATTTTACCGTTTTCTTGTGAGACCAATAAACCAATGTCAATTTCGTGAAATTTGGCTTAATTTAGTGAATAAATTGGTCGAAAATTTAAATTTTCGTTTACGTCTTTTTAAGAGCACCAAAATGCGATCATTTGAGTGATATTCTTTTTAGAACATAATTTCATCGATGGTATGATAGTGCAAAATTAAATAATGTTTAATTTAAAAAACATATCACTCTCTTATTGGATAACTCTTTAAATACAAAAAAGAAGCCATTGGCGCGTGTGTTTTTTCTTAAGTAGGGTATGAAAAGACGGTTTAAATAAATTCCCAAAATCATAAACTTAGCACTGAGTCACCAACAAACAGAGTGTGGCAGATTATAATGCGGTTTCATTAATAAAACGGAAGAAACGTTAAAAATAAATAATAAATAACAGTCCATTGAAGTTTAACTCTTTTTTTTTTTGAAAGTTTCATTATGTTTTAATAAAAAGAAAGAAAAAAACATTAACGAAAAAGTATCAAAAGTAAAGAAATTAATAAAAATACACACAAAAGAAATTATAAAAAAAAATGTGGAAAAAATGATCTCTTGTTTGTGGCGTTTAATGAACTTCCTCATCAAGTTGGTCTGTCATTATTGTGCTTATTTTTCTTATTTTCAGTTTTTTCAGTTGTTTTTTGTTTTGTTCTCTCTCCCTGCTATGTACATCTGTTTTTACACAATTTTTGTTTTACACACCATTTCGAGGTTAGAGCTCATCTACCAAATTTTGTTGATGTCAGTTGATATTCTGTGATAGATCGCGCTGTGTGTTGTGCCTTTTGAAAAAAAAAAAAACAAAAAAAACTTAAAAAATGATCTAGCGAAATTTTCCCTTTTTTGTACATTTCGCCTTATAATAAAACTATTAAGTTTACGAAAAATTCTTCAAATTTGGCTGCAGTTCGCAATCGCAATTAGAACTGTGATAATTTGTGTGCTGTTGCTAACGAGTGCTAAGTGTAGAGATACGCTACGTCCGGCTTAAATATTTCACTTTCACAGCTATATCATAATTGTGCTAATTAGCTTGAAAATTGATAATATGGAAGGTAAATGTAAGTGGAAAATGCTGTATGCTGCAAACCATTAAGATATCTCAATTAATTTCGTTAGACAAAATCGTTATGCTTGTTATGCTGGCATTAAGTAATAGCCACATTTTATGTAAGCATAATTATATAATAATTATGAAGGGTATTCACGCGATATGTTTTCTATTGGAATAATGACTTTGTATAGTTTAATTTTAGCATACCCATTTGATAACAAACTGATTACAATTTTTAAATATCAACAAACAAAATGCGCCTATTGTCGCCATTGTTTCCACTTTGTAAGAACCAATTTTTTTTTTCTACTAACGATTTTATATGAATTGTATGGATGTTTCAAAAATTAGAATGCAAAATGGTAAAAGTGGCAAACTCGCAAACTCGCAAACTTTGATAAAAAAAAGATATGTGTCCCCGGATGTCAAGAACTTTTTATATACGTATTATGTGGGAAAGTATCGTTAATAACATCTAAGGTTTCAGCTGCGCTTTTTCATAACTTTTGTTTTTATGAATTTTTTTTTCTACTGGAATATTTGAAGAAACAAATATTTGTTTATTCCTTCACATTTTGCAATCTTTTACAATAATTATATCAATTGTAAAAGCTTACAGTGTGAGAGAAGGTGCTAAAATATGGGGATGGAGTTCACTTAAAGAGAGGGGTATTTTTCGTCTTATCATTCCCCATGGAATGAAAGATGTAGAATCGGATGCCTTTCAAAAACTGAAGAGATAAGTTTTCAAAACTATTTTTCTCTAATAACTTGAAAACTATAAAAGGTATCGCACAATTTTTAACATTTTTGAAATGAGCATTGCTAAATTAATGGAAATTGTTACCCATTTTGATGAAAATATTTCAATCACATTGGACCTTTTGGAGGTAGACGTGTTCGTGACCCGATTTTTTTCATATTCATAAATTTTTGTTGCTTTAATCTAAAAACATCTGTACCGAATTTGAAGAGTCTAACGCAATTATTACTATTTACGGCCATCATTCCATACAAACCCATCTACTGTGAGACTATGGTTTCGATCGCAAGCTAGCTCATATTCTAAAGTGAAGCGATAGTTTGTTCGGCACAAACTACCCGGGGGTAGCGACTTGGCAAGGCGGCTCGTGTAGTTATGTCAACGGACTCGAAATTATTATTTCATTATATTATCATATAGCCCAAGAGCCCACTGTAGAAAAGTCGAGTGTATAAAATTGCAGGATGGGATGCACGGGAAATGCCCGATGCCCAAAAATGCCCAAATTTTAGTCAATTTTGTTGTTTCAATTGAAACTGTATAATATTATATAGATATAATTATAGAGCTCGAAGAGGCCTAAATATAATATTAAGAGTTGCATTGTTGAATTCTGTCCCCGACATGGGTTGCTTCCGGTTTTTTAGGTCAATTTTTAATAATATATATAAATGCTTGAAGTGTATGCCAAACGGTAGAGCTTGAAGAGCCTAAATAGAATATATTGGGTTGCCTTGTCTAATTCGGTCTTGAACATGGGTTGCCACCCGTTTTTGGGGTCACCTTTTCTTAAATGGGCGGCAATACATGTTTGGGACAGGATTCGACAAGGCAACCCTGAATATTATATATAGTCCTCTTCGAGCTCTGTCATATGACATTTATTTTGACGCATAATACTATACAGTTTCAATTAAAACAACAAAATTGGCTAAAATTCGGGCATCGGGACAGGCTTTGGCAAGGAAATCTTGGTTCGTTAGTTTCACCAAAATGGCTCACTACCTTTTCCGTACATCCCATCCTGTAATCTTATACACTCGACTTTTCTACAGCGGGCTCTCCGCCTTATATGAACATTCGCTTCTCCACGCCTTTTTGTTTAAATGTGCACATGTTATGCTTAGTGTTTGTCCGAAACATTCCTTGCATTTTCACGAAAAATTGTTAGCAATACTTAAAATAACTCTCCCAGTATAGCGTTTTAGAATTTAATTCTGTGCGAGATGCCACTTCTTCTCGCCAGATTTTTTCTAATTTTTCGTCTTCATGTGAAGTTTGATTGCATTTTCTTAAATAGAGGAGCTCGTACAGTGCTTTATATTTTTTTCTTTGTAAGGGAGTTGCCGCGCCTACTTAAGATATCAGGATACAGGATATAATAAAGTTATTGTACCTCTAAGTCATGCACGCTTTCCAATGGTATGTATTAAGTCCTTGAAATTCTCTTGTATGCGAAATTTTTTGTAGGCGGTAGGCGTGTCCTTTTTCCAATTTCGCTCTATTTCCATTGCACGAGATACATTCAAGGAAGTAATCTTTGTACCAAGTTTTATCAATTTATTTCCCTTTGGTTACTCGGAATCTATATTTTTGAGGACAAATCTGCCCTGCCCTTGCTGCGTGTAGAGAAAAAAAAGCTTTTTCATTATGAAAAGTATTTTGCTCTCCACAGATATGAAAGTGCGTTTTTTGAAATTTTACAAACGCTTTCAACTTTTCCCGACATTTTTATCGCAAATAAATAGTTTTTATTATACAAATTTGCGAAGCGTGCGAATCGCTTTCGAAATTGTGCTAACCCACTTTTATTGTCCAATTGATTTGTTTAGTTACGCGAATTTTTAATTGAACTATTTTCAGATCATAACTAATTAAATTGAAAATATAAAAACCGAAAAGCGTAACATTAAATGTTTGATGAATGCTGCTGAATCTTTTTTCATTAAATTGTAGCTGGGCAAAGCACAACAAAAAATGTTTATAATTCTTTCTTTCAATAAATACGTTACGACTTTACTCAGCCAAGTTTATTGAACCAACATTGATTTGGCGTAGTTAAACAGAGCTGCAAAAGAGTGTAATAATCTGCGTTGTAACAGTTATCAACTATGAAAAGCTTAAATAAAATTGTAGTGAAAGCTCGATACCATTCAACTTTATCCATGTAACGTTTCATTTTATATCGCGCCAATTTTATATACAAATAATTCATATCCACAATTCGATAAATATGACGTGCTAAAAGTTTACCATCAACGTGATACCCTAAGGTCGTTCGACTAGACGCGGGCTTACAGCGACAGATTTCAGACAACTATTACTTTTCGATTCCATTCATTACTTTTGGATACAATCTAAATGCCAACAAGTTTTAATAATTAGAAAAACACGCGCAATAAACTTCATTGCAATTGAAGTGCCGCTTTTTTTTTTCAATAAATTCATAATTAAATAACTTCTCAATATGCTATAAAAATTTTATTAATACCAACGTGAAAATCATTTAACTGGGGTTGAATATCCATAGAAAAATATTTGTATTTAGAATTGATTCAGCTACAGTAGCTGTTTTTTTAATTTTTTGAATACTCATCCATATTCATTAGAAATGCACTACTGTTGCTCAACTTCATTCGAACAATTAACAAAAACAAATGTGTTGTTTCTGTAATTAAGAACAAAGCAGTGATATTGTAGAGTATTTTTGATAGTTTTGATACGCACTTTCGTACAAGAACAAGTTATATGAATAAGCCAATTCAGTGTACTAACTTTTTATTTCGGAAATCGAAGTAGTAGTGTATAATGCTCAGCTTGTTATCAACAAAATTTATTTAGCACATTAAGAAAACATATAATTTATTAATTGTTTTTGAAAATCAAGCAACAATTGAATTTAACTTTCAACATCGGTTTCCTTTAATTTTCAATGAGCAGAGTTCTCCAATAGGAAATGAGCTTGCAGTGCAAATATTGCCCTATAGAACTGATTTTGTTTTTCCCCCACCTTAAATTCTTAACTACGAGTACTATTTAGTGCGCCTTTTGTATACACAAATTTAAATTACAAATGAGTACGCATTTTTACAGCTATGTGATTGAAGTAAAGACTTAAATTATTGACAAAGCATAAAAATAGATAAAAATATTAAAAACGTACACTATTCAATTTCAACAAACTACATAGTTCTAAACAGTTGATCTCTTTCGATGTGTTCATTAAATATCCAATGAATTTGCAATTGCTTTATGTAGTTACTCACATCACGTACCATTGAAGTAGAGATACAAAACAATACAATAAATTGATGTAAAGAGCAATGAAATGAAATGAATTGAAATGACATCACATTGTGATTAAGATCAATTAATTGATTTGCTGTAAATATCGAGTCATGAAAATGTATGCGGCACTAAAATTTTAAGTTAAGTGAACCTAAAAGTCAAGGATTTGCTGACATAAAGTAATGGTTCTTACTAAAAAAACAATATTTAAATATCTAAGTAAAAAATTTTTTATATAAAATGTACGCACTTCCAAATTATATAGGACCACAAAAATCGTTCATTGTTTATTTAGATCAAACTATGTGTTCATTATATATTTTTGATCACTTATACCGAGTTTAAGGCCTACTTTGTCTCGTCATGTCAGTGGCGTAGCCAAGGGTGATCATATATGTAGATAGATCCGCCCCTCGTTCGAAGGATTAATTATATAAAGTTATTATTATTTAATTTTTCCTTTAGTTCATCTCCAAAAATAATGCTCAGTTAATTTAAGCTGGCATGAAAAATGCATTTTCTATGAAAAATAAATCGGCCAAATTGTTCCGCTTAAAATGATAGCATGGCTTTGTTTTAAATTCATTCAAACATTTAGTGTATGTATATGAACGATACATAACAGTGCTCTGTTTTAATATTAGTAAAAAAAAAAAAAACAAATGTATTTGTAATTGATAACAAAAAACTTAAATTGAATTAAAATTTAATTAGGTCAACTAATTTATGACAAAAAACCAATGAGTCGCTTTTGATTAATCAGACGAGAAAGTTACAGCTTATTGATAATTCAACAAATATGTTCAAAAAATAAGCCAGCTTATTAAAACTTAATAGAAAAAAATAAAACAACTTATTCCAGCCAACTTATATAAATCGCAATATTGATGCAAAAGGGCCAATAAATTTCTTATTGGCAAAAAACCAAGAAAGGGTAACTTATTAATAAGCCAGGAAATAAATTAAAAAGAAATCGGCACATAAAAACTTAAAAAAAAAACTCATCTTATTTTAGGCTTAATTTTTATAGAAAATGCATCCTTTGCGATTCCTTTGACATAGGAGATTGTCATTTCAACGCTTACCATAAGTACTCTAGTAACATAAAGGGAAGTTATGAAGAAAACATCCAGCTTACAAAAAAGTGATATCTTTAAAATAGCTTTGTATAGTATTAATAACACACTTTGCCTTTGTAGCGAAATTTGGTTTTATAATATCTTGCTAGAAGAAGATATAAAATCATGATAAAGAGACTGTATGTCTCTTATGCCTTAGGACCGGTTTCACAGTGTTTAATTAACTAAAGGTTTGAGGTTAACTATCCAATTTCAGTTTCATAGCAATTAGTTAACCAACCAAATTTGGGAGGTTAACTAATAGTTAACTAACAGCTGATTGCTGTCATAACGAAAAAGAACATAAGAAATAAAAACACAAAGTTTCAAAAGAGCAAATAAGTACCTATATAAATATGGATTCAGATTGGGATTGCAAAGTTCATAGTGATTCAGATATTGAAGTAGTATGGAATATTGCAATTGCTCGTCGAAAAAAAGTATTAAGATCCCGTCCATATTACTTTCGTTAGGTTCCTTGCAAGCCGTTAAAATCGTCCACAATGATCCCCCATATTTTTTCCTTCTCATCTAGACTAACTTTATCGGATTTTTTGCATTCGATAATGTTTTCAAAGTTGCCGACCAGCTCCAATTAGAAAATTATTTCGTCTGCCGAAAACTTAGAAGTTCTTGTTGTTGATTCCATTTCACAAACTATGAAATGTCATATAAAAAACAAATGTTTTGTGCAGTGATGCCAAATTTTGTACAAAAAATTATCATTAGTTAACCAATGGACTGTGAAACTGAACAACTTAAATTTGGTAGTTAACTAACTGACATTAGTTAAGTTAACTAATTGGTTAACTAAACACTGTGAAACCGGCCCTTAATACTGTAAACATTTAAGTCACATGATTGACATGACGTCTTACGTTTTCAGAGACCAAGAGATAGGGCACATTATTGTCCATAGACGTGAGAAAGATATGATTCGCCTTTGAGATACGTACATATAATATAATATGTCATATATTCAAAAGAAAAAAAATAAGAAAAGGATGTATTTCCACGCCCAACATATGTTTATATTATTGTTCAGCACGTTGAATCTCACAACATACTTCAATTTCAAGAAAATTGGAGTTAAATGACACATGTACATAATTACCGTTTCCAAAAAATGTATTGAACTCATTTTTTTTCCGGCGGAAAAAGGGCTGGTATGAGAAAAACTTCACATAAATGTTACTTCATTTTAAAGCGGATACATTGTACTTTCTCTACATGTTAATAAAGCTAAAGGTCAATAACAAATTTTTTGGAATATCGGTTTTATAAAAAAAAAATCGAGTGATTTTCAGAAAAGTTGTTATATCTCGAAAAGTATGTACTATATTTAAAAATTGAATGATCAAATATTATAGCTTATTAAATTATCTTTCTTATTGCATCTGTATTTTGGAAATCTGTTCAGGCGTTCTCAACATACATATGTATAATGATTTTTTGAAAAGCTACATCTTCGACTTCCGATGGCTATAACTCTGAGGCTAGGTACGTCACCCAACTTTTGATTGCACTTTTATTATTTAAGCTTGGAGCTCCATTCCCTTCACCTCATCACACCCCTCTCGGACCTTGAGTTTAACGCGTTCCCCCCTTTAGGCTCGTCTGGCATGTACTTGCAACCGCGAAAAACGTCTGCCATTTTTTTTTTACATTGAAAACGCCTGCCTTGTGCGAGAACGTTTTCTTCTTAGCAACATTTTGCATTTTGAAGCGTCAACACTGCCAGACTTTGATTTTCATATTTCACTAGGTTAAACAATTGGTGCTGGCCCTACTGTGAGAGGCTGTTACCTAAAATAAGCAACGAAATTTTTTTTGGACACATGAAAACTTAAATTTTTACGTTTATATTAAATATGAGATTGCTGACCAAAAGAAAAAAAAGATCATTAATATTGTGGTGCGGGCCCCCGTTTTCTGCGCGGGACTCTAAACTGGGGCCTATGTGTCCAGTACTGAAGCATGGTGCTGCACCTCAATATCTTCCAAATGACAAGCATTTTTTCAACCGAATTTTGAACGAAATATTCTTCCAACATTTGAATGGCTTTCACTATATTTAAAATAAGTTTTAATAAAGAAAACTCATTGTTCACTCGTGTATCAAACCATTTTAACTAGCCAGAATGTATTTTGATCATTCCTAAAAAAACATCAGTGCAATCCAGACCTGTTCAAAAACTGGCGGCAAATTTATAAAGAAAACTCAAATGTTAACACCCTTTATACAATCGAGACTCTTAAGCCCTTAAAATAGTTTGCTTCTTATGACTTTTTATCGCCGCTGTGAGGTCTGTGGTCACACTGTATTTGCTTGTGTTATTGTAAGTATTTAATCTCTGCATAATTTGGAATATGTATCTGTAGCATAGATAAAAGCTGTCTGTCGATAACAACAAAAATATTATTGAGATGTCTTAATTCGTTCAGAAGCTATGATTTTTGCAATGAAAAAAGTCAAATCGTGCCACTGTGCACTAACTAATTTTGCGCATTTGTTACCTAATGATAATGCGAAAATTTAATCTTCGCATTATCGAAGCTCTATTGTAATTAAATGCTGATAACATATCGATACAAAATTTATTTTCGTAAGCCAAAAAGTATACATTAACATTTTTTTTAATGGTCTGTTGCTATTTTCTGTACATACATTTTGCTTAAATATAAATTATTTTTATGGCATACGTATAAGTCAAATATGTGAAAAATAAAAATTGGTCTTTAATACAAAACCAAATAATAAATTTTACACAATATAAACATAAAGTCAACAATGAATTTTGAACAATTTATTTCGCGGTTCATTGCCACCGCAACTGAAATTTTAAAGCAATAAAATTAAAAGTAAATTCTTTTTCTTCTTCTTGCAGATCCACCAACAGCGTCATCACACTCGCAAATACGACAACTAACTCTTCCATGGCACCACTGCAATCTGGACATACAGAAACGCAGAGTGTCACATGTCTAAGTACGAACGATAAGCATACTGGTCCAAAACAACATAAACGACATTTTAGTCAACAATATTCTCTACCAGCAGCTGGTACAACCGCTGGCAGTAATTACTTATCCGATAGCTACAGTAGTCTAGCAACATTGGGGAATAATAAGTCAGATACAAAGTAAGTAAAACAAAAATCTTTGAAAATTTAAATGCGGAAATTATTACAGAAGGTACAAGCCGCATTCTCCCACCTTCAAGTGTTAAGCTATTGAAAAGTGTACGCGTTGTAGCCTAAAGACATCCCAGTACCAAAATCTACCAATTAATAAATTAAAATAATTTCTTCGTCGATGCCAATTTTTACATTTTCAACTTTGTATGTGTTACCGGCCAAACTAGTTTCCGTTAAGCCTAAAAATATTCAATGAAATTTTAATGCAAGAGCACTGTGGCCAGAGAAGCCGGTGTTGGACATACTATAGGATTTACATTCCTAAGTTTGCCCAACTTCGTCTTCGCCAGCTAATTTGGCCTTCAACTAGCTTGGCATAGGAAAAACTAGTTTATCTTAAGAACTAGTTCAGCCGGTAATATATGCATTTCTCGCTTGGATTTTGGTTTGAACTCTGGTTCATAATGCCTTATCCATGATTCTTGTTTTTCTCTTCTACTGAGAAATGTCAATGCAATACTATTTATCAAACTAATCTGCAAATGCTTTTGAAGCCTAGGTAGCCCTTAGCTATTTGCCACATCTTGATTCTTCGATTCTCCAATACTTATTTCTTGATATCTCAATATTTTCATCAGATACCACTTTCTGACAGTGCCATGTGAAGGTACAGAGTCCCTCTCAATCAACAAATGTTTTTTAACTGTTAATTAACTGCTAATTGTCAGCATCGTAATCTTGATATGGTGATCGATATTCATGGGAATTGTAGAAAAGTAATCAAACAAAATATTACTTATTAATTCACAGTGACGTGCTTATCTAGTGGCTAGTTACACGAGGCCATAAAGTATTTCAGGACTAGAACTTTTCAGCCCACCCTCATATCTTCATATGCCATAATTCTCACAGCAATTCTCGTCATTTGTTTCTAAAAGCAAGATTTCACAAATCTGATTATCTGAAAATTAAACTCTAGCAATACACCTACAGCCATTTGTCATCAAAAGTAAGATTTGGTATGGCAGGCAGCTAGCCGGTCGTATAACAAATCCCACGGCTACCTTAAAGGACCATTTTAATGCCCGAATGTATGGTAAGCTCCATTGACACGTTTCTTTCTGGGATGATCAAAACCATCCAGAGCATATCTGGCAAGTTCCTTTATTGGCACATTTGAAACCGTACCCAAATCTTCATATGTTCTATCACCGAGTAGGTGCTGCACCGATTCTGCATCATCTTTATCTTTGCAGCTCCTACTATAGCCCCAGTGTAGTTAGCCAAGCTAACATACGTAGAATGCATATTATTCTTTTGTTCAACCGTAAATTATTCTTAGCCCCTGCATCCAGATATAGTAAACCACTTCAGATTGACTACATACGTAGGTCCCATATTTTGTTATCCCGTTCTGCAGAACTACAAGAATTTTTGTAGTGGCGAACTTACGTCAACACCATAATGAGCAGACAACTAGAAGATTCTGATATTATGCATCTTAGATATGTCCTTTGATTCGATAAAATAGAATCCTATTGATTGCCGCTAAACTGCCGACACATATGATAATATTGAAGGATGTGAGATTCCTCAGAGCATGCAGCCTGTGCTATTCAGTATCAGTGCTCTTAGGTACATCTCTGGACCCGGCAATCCACTCTGTCAGTGGTACCATATATTCACAGTTAAAATTATAGAGCGGTGTGTCCCACCGTGTAGGGCCTAATTATATGTGCAGCGTTGCTTTTGCGGCCAATTTCGGCATGAAAATGTCTAATGGTGGCAGATGAAATATAGTTTCAAATGCCAGTTTAAGGTGTGGATCTTAAGAACACTATTATTTCCAAGCTGAACTGACTTTGTACTTGACTCAGAAAGGTGAGATATTACCTCTTACGAATTGCTTTCCACGATAACAGGGCTCCATTGGTTAGTATAAAGCGATAAACCGTTCTTTACATTCAGTTATTATGTGATTACAGGAACCACTTTTTCCTGAACATTCACTTTAAACATATATAGAGTTCCTTTTCCGAGATAGTTAAGATGAAGCCTAAGTATTTAGTTGTATTTTAAAGTGTAAAAGCGCCATTCACTGGCGACTTTGTATCTTCGAATGAACAGTTCGAGCTCTGCATTATTTGAATTGATACTTAAATTGTTCTTAGTTGCACACCTCAAGTAGGAATCCTTATAAGGCAAGCCCAGAGGCGTCAATTGGGTAGGGCTAGATGGGGCATTGGCCCCCCCGCCAAGGATCTGATATTACTGTACATTACATCGATTCAATTCAAAATATCGTCGATTCGATATGTTATTTAAGCTCTCGTGAAATGATTCCACTGGGCAAGCCCTACCATAGTCACCTCCAGATCTAGCTAGGATGGCAGACCCTATTACGGACTATGTGTTTATCTTATCATCTTAATGATGGAAATGTGTGCCGTATCAGGCACACTTATCAGTGCCACATTGGGTTTGCATGGTCCGGTTTATCTGGCTCCATACGTTACCAAACCTATCAGGGCCTAATCCGACCATTCAAGTCCTAACCGGATCTTTAATAGATCAAACCATATGCGATCCGAATGAAAATTTCTACTCGGGACTTTAGAAGTTCAGTTTAATGGCCGTTGGAAGAAATTTTCAAGTAATCAGTATCACCACTTCTTCAGTACATTTGATTTTGTTCTTCCGTTATACGAATTTTTTCTATCTTATCCTGTTGTTTAGTGAGTGACCAATTCCGTTCAGGGATTTACTTTGACTTAAAAAGAAATGAAGCATCGTTAATGAAGAAAAAGTGGGCGAAAGCGTACACAGTATAAAGATGATATACATTAGCATTCTTATCACAAATAAGTATCACACATCACAAAAAAACTCTGCCCACATTAATACTATTGCGCATTTTTAAAACTAAATTTTTATCGAAAACAATCATATGATATCACACACAACGTAGGGAAACACCACGTAGTAATTACAAATTTCCTCAAAAAAATCATATGCCATTTTATCAGCTGATAATTGGCTATAGGTTTTTATTAATAGCCATTAGCATCATGTTGTTATTATTGCGTTGGGAAAACTCTACGTACAATGTTATTATTCCTATAATCTAAATTAAACTGTGTGAAATCGAACGTAAATACAATTTAATCGTTAAAGTCGCACAGTATTGTAAAGAATACTATATTGACCGTTCTTCTTCAAGTATCATAGGGCAACTCTGTAGTCTTCGGATTGATATTGTAGCGGTAATTAGGACGTAGGTCATTTTATAAGCAGGCTGACCTCTCCTACGTGATGCTGCAGTGAATTAGTAAGTGGTCATCTTAGGCCACTGTCAGGAATCGGATGTATTATATATTCTATAACTAACTAAAAAAGTGCCTAAAACAGAATGCAGCCATGTCTAACACCACTGTGAACTTTAATGGAATGAGACAATTTTCTTTTATGTAAAATCAACATCGTTAGCTTTTGCTATATCGATGATCTTCTACGGAACTACTACACTCCGTAAAGTGACACAGAATACTGTCAAACTTTCTCGAAATCGAGCGCTTTATCCACCATATGGAGGATAACATTCCACACTGCATTGATATACTCCGTACAGAAAGATTCTGTGATAAAACTTGCTTGGGTAGCATCTAGCTTCAAGTTAAAATGATCCCGTATTTCTTGCGCATCACATTGATGTTTCGTTCAGCTTTTTCCGGGCTTTGTTGATAATGCCATTCTGGGCTCATTTATCAGTTTTTTGCTATCCCAGATATCTGTTATGAGTGAAAAGAGCAAATTATTAGAATTAACTTTAAAAAACTGCTGGTATATCCAGTAGCGTACCTAGGAGGGAGAAGGGGCGGCCTCCCTGGACGCAACCATTTGGGGGGCGGCAAAATGGTCCTTGTAATATCGAAGTAAAATTTTGCTTTTAACATAACTAGGACTTTTTTTTGTAAATAGAACATAATTAGAGAGAATGTGTAGGCAATTTGGTAATTCAATGTGAAATATATTTGATTTTGTTTGGGTTTTCGATTACCAAAAGTGAGGAAGTTTTTTTTTTATTAAGAAAAATTTTACAATTTAAGAAACAGAGAATATTTTCTATTGGTAGGGGGCGGCAAATTACCTCTTTGTCTAGAGAGCGCCCAAGGTGCACTGTACGCCGCTGGGTATATCATCGGTTACTATTACTTTATTGTTTTATTTGAGACTTAATATTACTGACGATTCGCCCTAGTATAAATATTTCGTTGGGGGCAGACTTTCTTCTCCAGTCAGAATGTGGTTTGAAATCAATACAAAATAATTTGATGAATTTCATTTCATCCGAATATAACAAAGGTTATCTGTATTCTTGTGATTATGTCAGTTATGTCAATGTCAGCCCGTTAAATGTGATTTCTAAAACTCTTTCATTCGGCACTCTTTTAGGACACACAGAGCTTCTAAGCTGCTCCTTTATTCAACTTTCAAAATTTCTTATAAATGGCTACTTAAGTGCTTACTCATATTTATGCTAAACTTTTTAGGAATTATAATTCAGAGTCCTCATTATGAATATCTCTTAAAAGCTCTTAGATTTTCTGAAATGATCTCTAAGCAGTTGTCAAACTATCCCTTAGCAGCGAAATACTCTGAAAGTAATTATCGATATCAAACGAAATTAATATTCTGATAAACAATGCAACGTGCCTCCCAGCCTATACCATAATCACGTTAATTCACAAAAATCATAAAAAATCTATTTTGATTTTGTTCAAAGAATCAATCACACTTATTGTGTCTATCATTTTTCTACTATCCTTACTCCATTTTTCGCACCTTTTTTTATTTTTTTGATTACTCCACAAACGTGATAAAAAATTTCGGCACTAAAATACGCTGCACTATGGGTAAAACTCAAATTTTAACTGGGCAAAAATTTGAAACTTAACTCGCTTGCATTAGTAGTAAGTATATACACGGTTAGAAATCTTGGAATAAATTTTAATACAAGCGAAGTATTACAAAGATTTTTAATACAATTTTGATTAAATTTAATACTTTTGAATGTATTACAAAATTTTGTAATACATTTTGTTTTAAATTCTAATACAGTTCAAACATTAAAACGATATTTTATAACATTTGATGCTATCGCAAGTATTACATTTAGCCAACGTAAATATAATACTACGTTGGCTGATGTCGTTAAAATGTTCATGCAACCCTTGTATTGAAAGGGAACCTGGTTCGAATCCCAGTGGATACGACTTTTTTTTTTTAATTTTAATAAATACGAGTATTAAATTTTAATACAAATTTTTATTAAAATTGAATTTTAATATCTAGACAGTATTGAATTTTAATACAATTCTGGAGTAGACATATATGTAATCCCAAAAGTATTAAAATTTATTCCAAAATTTCTAACCGTGTAGCAATCATTGCAGCAAGAATTGACCATTTTGGCACATTGACACGCCCACTTTTAATATAAATTAAGCCGCTTAGCAGGTGTAACTTGGTAATTATTGTACTCATGCATAAGGAACTTCATATAATAACACTGTTTGATGTAAAAATAAATAAAATTATTTAAGAGCTACCACGCCTACTTTCCATACAAGTGAATTCATAAAACGAGAATAGCTTGATAGTTATTGTAATCTTACACATGATCATAGAATTTCCTATACTGACTCCATGCTGTCCTTGCTCATTGTAAGTCTACAAATCAAGCAATTAATTAAGAGCTGCCACGCCTACCTCACATACAAGTGAAATCTTGAAACGAGAATAAATTGATACTGATTGCACACATGATCTCTGTCCTGGAAAGCATTGCAGTGGAACCCCCAGTCTAGAGAAAACGTGGTCGTTCTAAATCATCGTGAAAACGATTGCTAGAGCAAGAAATATAATACATGAATCGGCGAAATTTTGGAGAGAATTGAATGCACTCGCTACCGATCACTGGCACACCTTGTAGTCTGTATAAAGTATACAAAAAATAGAATAATTTAAGGGTTGCCAAGCATACCTCCCATACAAGTTACAACGTGAAAAGGAAATAACTCTATACTTTTTGATAATCCTAATATTCCTCAGGATTTTACAAAACTTGTCTGCCATTTTTTTTATAATAAGTACATATGTTTTTTTTTTTCATTATTCAAACAAAGAAAGTAAATTTTCATTGATTTTTGGCCAGTTAAATTTCAGTTTGACCCATAGTACGCTGTATAGCATCTGATTTGTTTATATTTTGTCGATGTGGAAATATTCTTCATATCGCAGAGAGATAATTTTAAATATACAAAATATGGAATGGCCTTTGGCTAATTATGTTTTGTTTCGTTTTGTTTTGTTTCAATCAATGATATGGTTGATGATAATGTGAAAACTCTTTGATGTGCTATTGTTTACGATTTTCATATCGAAATTTTTTTTCTGAATTTACTACGCTAACGATAAGAGAAGTTGACTTTTAGAGTCAAAGTCTCAACGATGAAATTTAGGCCAACGAGAACTGTTTTAGTATCGACTGTTTCACAGGTGGCCTATAGGCAAACATTATTGTTTTGACAATAATTATGGAACTAACTATTGGATTTTAAAAAGGGTTGCCCTTACAATTTTTTTTCTTGCTATGCGATACTTTTTATTTTTGATCGAATTTTTTTACTTTTTTCATAGAATTTTTCGACCAATAAACGATGATTACTATCTTTTATCGATTTTTTAGATAATTTTTCAATACTTTTTGGCTGTTATCAAATTTTTCTATTTTCAGTGTGCAACAGAGCTGCCAAGTTGAAGGTTTTATAGCTTCTTTTACAATTGTTCTAGCAAGATGTTATAAAACCAAATATCGCTAAGGGCTAATTATCTTATAAATTACGTTCCAAAGCTATTTTAAGCACACCTCTGTTTTGTAAGCTGGATTTTGGTCTTCATAACTTCCCCTGATGCTACTAGGGATGTAACAGAAATCCTCCAATTATTGGCTTTTTCCAAAATTTTTTAATTTTAACATGGCCCTCGGATTCGACATGCAACTCCAGCGGCCACTTAGCAATTCTGGCAATGAAAATCATAGACCCCTAACTAGTGAGCCGGCTTTGACGAATGAACTGTCTATTTAAGCAAATTTAATAAAAATAAAACCGCCTTATAATTACTTCACTACAATTTTCGCAATTTTCGATGCTTTTCAACTATTATCGATTTTTTGATTTTCCTCGATACTTTATGACTGTATTATCGATTTCTCGATATTTTTCCATGCTCTTCGATGCTTTTAGACTTTTTCGAACTTTTCTCTTTACTGGTTCAATGCTCGACTTCGACATTTTTCGGCTTAACGATATATTCGATGTTTCTTCACATTATTCGATATATCGTTTATTATTGTATTATTGGTTTATTTATGTTTTTAGCTGCTTTTCAAATTTTTCGTTGTTTTCTAGCTGGCTAGCGCTGCCATCTATGTATGTGTCAATCTCGAAACTTACTGACTAGCCTAATACATTTTGTAGTAAAATAGTCAGTCCCTTTGCAAAGCTATCAGTCCTTTGGAACGTTATTTTATAGAACTTTTACTTTTCCTTAGATAATTTATAAAGCGACTGTTTCCTTTATCTATCTATTATATAAAATTCATTTTTTGTCTGTCCGTCTGTCTGTCTGTCTGTCTCTTATGCACGCGAAAACTATCCAGCCGATTTTGATGAAATTTTTACAGTATGTTAGTATCGATCGGGCGGGTGTCATAGGCTATAAAACTTTTATTCAGGGTGCATATTTAGGGTGGCCCTCTTACACAAATATTTTTAAAATAGCGATTTCTCAAAGACAGGCAATTTACACAGTAAGGCTTTTATGTTAAGGGGCACAGATTGGATGGTAAAAATTTTATTTAGGGTGCGTACTTAGGGTGGTCCTCATACAAATATATTTTTAAATATAATTTTCGCGAAGACAAATAAATCGATTCACACCGAATTTACACTACGTATTTCTTATGTGGCTTAGGCCACAAAACTTTTATTTAGGGTGGCCCTCATACACAAATATTTTAAAAATTGCATTTTCTCAAAGACTGCTTAATCGTTTCTCTTGGAATTTACACCAATTGGATTTTATATTAAGAGGGAGGGACTAGATTGTGACAATTTTATTTAAATCGCAAAATTAGGGTGGCCCTCATACAAAAATATTTTTAAATATCATTTTCACGAAGACAGGTTAATCGATTCACACCGAATTCACACCACGTAACTCTTATATTAAGAGTCATATCTAAGGCTTCAACACTTTTATTTAGGGTGGCCCTTATACAACAATTTTTTTTATACCATTTCCTCAAATACCGCAAAATCGATTCTCATGGAATTTACACCATATGGCTTTTATATTAAGAGGCACAGATGAGATCGTAAAAACTTTATTTGAAGTTCAAACTTATGGTGGCCCTAATACACAATTTTTTTCACGATAACAGGTTAAACGATTCACACTGAATTTACACCACGTAGCTCTTAAATTAAGAGGCTTAGCTAAGGATACAAAACTTTTATTTAGGGTGGCCCTCACACAAACATATTTTTTAAATATCATTTTCTCGAAGACCGCCAAATCGATTCTCATGGAATTTACACCACATGGCTTCTGTATTAAGAGGCATAGATAAGGTCAAAAAAATTTTATTCAGGGTGTATACTTAGGGTGACCCTCATACAAAAATATTTTTAAATATCATTTTCACGAAGACAGGTTAGTCGATTCACTCCGAAGTTACACCACGTAGCTCTTATGTTAAGAGGCATAGCTTAGGCTACAAAACTTTTATTTAGGGTTGCCCTCATACAAATATATTTTTAAATATCATTTTCTCGTAGACCGCTTAATCGATTCTCATGAAATTTACATCACGTGGTTTTTATATTAAGAGGTACTGCTTAGGTTTTAAAAATTTCATTTTGGGTGCATACTAAGGGTGGTCCTGATACAAAAGTATTTTTTAAATAGAATTTTCACGCAGACCGCACATCGAATCAACACCACGGATGAGGTGAGGCGATGCGCACAGGGTAATGCTAGTCTATTATATAAAATTCATTTTTTGTCCGTCTGTCTGTCTGTCTGTCTGTCTCTTATGCACGCGGAAACTATCCAGCCGATTTTGATGAAATTTTTACAGTATGTTAGTATCGCTCGGGCGGGTGTCATAGGCTATAAAACTTTTATTTAGGGTGCATATTTAGGGTGGCCCTCATACACAAATATTTTCAAAATAGCGATTTCTCAAAGACAGGCAAATCGATTCTCATGAAATTTACACAGTATGGCTTTTATGTTAAGGGGTACAGATTTGATGGTAAAAATTTTATTTAGGGTGCATACTTAGGGTGGTCCTCATACAAATATATTTTTAAATATCATTTTCACGAAGACAAATAAATCGATTCACACCGAATTTACACTACGTACCTCTAATGTTAAGAAGCATAGCTTAGGCCACAAAACTTTTATTTAGGGTGGCCCTCATACACAAATATTTTAAAAATAGCATTTTCTCAAAGACTGCTTAATCGATTCTCTTGGAATTTACAATAATGGTTTTTATATTAAGAGGCAGAGATTGGATTGTAACAATTTTATTTAAAGTGCAAAATTAGGGTGGCCCTCATACACAAAAATTTTTAAATATCATTTTCACGAAGACAGGTTAGGGGCCGTTCATAAATTACGTAAGACAATTTCATGACTTTTTGACCCCTCCCCCTCCCCCGAGTAAGATTTAGTAAGATTCTCACTACCCCCCCCTTCCGAAATCTTAAGTAAGATTCATAATTCAGGTGAAACTAGTCAAAAAATGTATTTTTCATGTGATGTACTATATTACTATGTATGTATATTTAATTTTAATATACATATGGTACATATTAAATAAATATTACGAAATTGCAAACTACAAATTTGTTTTTCAAGATGAATAAAAAAAGTCATCGTTAGTCCATGCGCTTTTCAACCAGTCTGATAGTGAACCTACAATTGGCACACCCGATTCGTCTGTTGAATTTTCTGATTCACATTCAAACTCTGTAACATCAATATCCTCGTCGTCATGCCACTCTGCAACTTGACAAATCTCCGATTGTTTTAAAATGCAAAGGCTTTTCCCCTTTCCACGTTTCAAAATTGAAACTGGTTGAATCATGTGAGTGCGACTACAGTCCTTTTCATGTAGTTTTTTGTGCATTACAGTAGCTTTTTCGAGGCAAAGTTCTGGTCACAAATATTACAAACTCAATCAGCTAAGACGTTTGCAAGCGAAGGACAAAAAAAATCGTAAGGCATGATTTTGAACTGTGGATGTACTTTTGACCAATCGTAATTTAACGCTAAGCGAAGAAATAGAGGACAAAACTGATTGCTGTTTTGGTCTCCTGTTGAAGAAGGAATCGAAAGCGAATCTTCTTGTTGAAGACGACAAGTGCAAGGGGGTGGTAAAGAACCGGGACAACATCAACAAAATTTCAAAGTCGACGTATCTGCGTGTAAATGCCTGAATAATAGCAAACTTGTGAGACGGTGTTACAAGTCGACCCTGCGTGTAAACAACATACATATATTTCATTACATAAACAGAAGAGAAGTTGTCCCGTTCAGAGTCGATTACTTAAATCGATTGTAATCGATATTTCTGAATCTTTCGTGACTGTCGAAAATTCAAATATATTTCATTACTGTCACAAATGACGATGCGTTAATACAACTTTAATGTATGAATACGCATTTTAAATCTTACGTAAGATGATCATTCACCCCTTCCCCCCCTCTCGTAAGATGTAGTAAGAATCCGCCGACCCCCCCCCCCCCCCCTAAACGTCTTACGTAATTTATGAACGGCCCCTTAATCGATTCACACCGAATTAACACCACGTAGCTCTTATATTAAGAGTCATATATAAGGCTTCAACACTTTTATTTAGGGTGGCCCTTATACAACAATTTTTTTTATATCATTTTCTCAAAGACCGCAAAATCGATTCTCATGGAATTTACACCATATGGCTTTTATATAAAGAATCACAGATAAGATCGTAAAAATTTTATTTCAAGTTCAAACTTAGGGTGGCCCTCATACAAAATTTTTTAAAATGTTATTTTCACGATAACAGGTTAAACGATTTACACCACGTAGCTCTTATGTTAAGAGGCATAGCTAAGGATACAAAACTTTTATTTAGGGTGGCCCTCACACAAAAAAATATTTTAAATATCATTTTCTCGAAGACCGCTTAAATCGATTCTCAAGGAATTTACATCATGTGGTTTTTATATTAAGAGGCACTGCTTAGGTTGTAAAAATTTTATTTTGGGTGCATACTAAGGGTGGTCCTCATACAAAAGTAGTTTTTAAATAGAATTTTCACGCAGACCGCACATCGAATCTACACCACGGTTGAGGTGAGGCGATGCGCACAGGGTAATGCTAGTATACAATATAATCAGCAGAATCATTATAAAGCAACAGAATTAGAGATAAAAATCATTTTCATGAAACACTACCCATATAACAGTTTCTCGAAATTTTTATCAATAAAGAAATCTTAAAATATAACAATAACATTATAAAAATAAAAGCAGGTGTCTTAATGTCTCACATGCCTAAATAAATTCAAAAGACACACAATTGGCTTAGAAAATAATTGTCTTATCTTCACTCAAACAGCTTTAGAGATAGTAAATTGTATTCAGAGAATATTAGTTTTAAGATAAATGCATTTATTAATGCCATAAAAGAAAACTAAAATTCGAGTTAATCGAAACTACAGGAATTGAACCTTGTCACGTTCACGTGACGTTTTTGGTGTTGTTGTTGTTGTTTGTACACTATTCCTGTAATATCTGATAATATAAACTCAATATTCATTTCAATAACGGATATTGCCAATTCACTTAGTTACATGCAGTAATTGAAAGGCTTAATATCGCCACTCCATTGTCGTTATAATTTTGGTTATTATTGTTGATTGATTTTTTCTGTTTCTTCTTTTTGTGGACAGACCTCTGAACACCTGCCTACATTTCTGCGGAAATGATAAACAAAACTTATCAGTTAAAAAGTTTTTTTTTAAAAAGTTTGTCTAGGAAAAAAAAAAATTTTGTTTTGATAAAGCGAATGTATGAGATTTTAAGGTAAATATTGGCTTTTTTCTTTTGACAAAAAATTTAACACACGCATTGAAATTTTTTTCGTGATATTTATGATTTTCGCACAGGTGTTCAACTTTTTTAACACCTTGTTGACAAAATTAATTACTCGTAATTAACGGGTGCACCAACTCGATTCTGATCAATGGAAACTTTGAACAACTTTTACAATTCACAATAGATTTCAGAAAATTGTATTTATTTATCAAGCTAACTCCTTTGCAATTTATCTCCACTCAGGGTTGCCAACTGACCGGTTATGAGCCGGCTTAGCCTGGAATTGCATGTAAAATCAAGGGTTCCGTTAGGAATTGAAAATTTTCTGAAAAAGTTGGGAATTGCATGATTTTTGTTGCATGTGAAACATTCCGAACACCTTCTGACCGACCCATTTTAAAATCGCTTCAATTCTTTTTTACATTATTCTAGACGTTATATGAGTGAACACGTGTATCGGGAATTTATTTGTTATCGAAGATATCGATAGATGTCGAGTTGTGAAGTTTGAACGTTTTGCGTTTTATGGTGATTCATGGCCAGCTTTAAAACGATATAAAAAAAAACTATTTTTCCGCTAAAATTTACCAGAGATATGACAATTTGAATATGACTATAAAACACTGAAAACGTAAAACTTTCAAGCTTCACAATGACAAATAAATTCCCGGTAAACGTGCCCACTTATATGTAAAAAAAATTTGTGGCGATTTAAAAATGGGTCAGTCAGAAAGAGTTCGGTTTGTAAAAGAATGTCTCATGTACTCAAATTTCAATTTTCATCAAGTTTTTCTGACACAAAAATTAAATATATGTATCAATATTGGCGCCTAAAAAAAAACATGAATTTTTTCCCAAACAAAATTTTTTTATGATATTTTGAACGACTATATTTTTTTCGAATATTGCTGGTCAAAAAAAGGACAAGGGCTTTTTACCATTTTTATTTTACTTTGGGTAGGCCGGGAATCCCTTCTTTTCAACTTTGGCAACGCGGTCTCCACTTGTTTTAGACAAAATAATATCGATTAAGTGGTCGCCGTTTTTGGTAAGACAAACTTGAGCTCATTTTCTAACATTTTTTCATGACATTGGCCAGCGTTTCGGGCGATATCGCTATCATTTCGGCAAATGTTATCTATGAGCTCTTTTATGGCCTTTGGCTTGTTGGCGTAAGCTTTACTCTTCAAAAATCCACGAAAAGAAGTCTGGAGCAATTAAATCCAGAGATCTTGGTGGTCAGTCAATACCGCCGTTTTTCGACCTATATGTTCTGAGAATCTCCGACGATGATATAGCAAACGTGAATAAGCGTATTTTTGGAGATTTGCTACAAAACCGAATGACGAACTGCATCACTTTCAACGTGAAGCGCCACTATTTTTACACGTCTTTCGGTGTATATCGATACTTGCTTAAAATTGTGCTGAGTTAACGTTTCCAAAATATAGCCTTAACCAAAATAGACGTGACGAGACGGTAGCAATTGAACGAACGTTTGCACTCGTTTCGTCTGTTTTGACATTTAACCCAAAATGTTACGCTAGCCAACGAACCGAAAAAGCTGTTATGACGAGTAGCAACGTTTTGAAGTTCGGTTCTTACGGAATAACACGTCTCGTCAAAAGGTTTCGTTCACTTTCGATCAATTACGTAGGTTCATTTTGGCTCTCAACATTGGTTTACATACACTCGAACTTACTCTTTATGTCTCGTCTCGTTTATTTTGGTTTAGGCTTATGTGTGATAATGCCGATTGGTTGAGAATTATTCTAGTTATTCAATATTTCCATTGACCTCATTCAGGTGACGCACACTGTATAATTGAAGACATGAAGACATCTCCCTCTTGGTGAGATCTTGAGAGACTCCTCTCACCCCCTATCTCTCACGTCAGATTTACCCTATAATTTTCAAATAATTAAATTTATTATACCTAATACCATTAATACTGTTGTCTTCTACCCACTCGGCATGCAACGTTTTAGAATGTTTCAAATGCAGAACGTAACGTATCAGATATGCTTCATTTAAAATATTGCCAACGGAACGTTACAGAAATTTTTCTACAAATTTCAAATGTAATGATTCACAAGCAATCATTCTGAAGCGTTTCTGAAAGATTACAGATTCAACGTTTGAAATCTAAATAATGTTTTATGATTCTCTGTTTTATGCAACGTTAAGTATACTTAATTTGCAATTATAAATTAAGAAACGTCAAATGAAATCTAAAAGCGGACATTATAAAAACCTTTCTGAAATAGAAATAAAAAATTTCTGAATCCTAACTGAAACTTTGTATCATTTCATGTAAAACATTTCTGAAAGGTTTACGAAACATTGCATGCCAAGTGAGTATGTAGTAAATCTTTTCTGTGAAAAAGGAATAGAAAAATGATACTGCATTAAATGTACAAAAAATTAATCAAATTTATAAAGTAAGAATAGGCTGCAAAACCAACTTCCCTCATTCTTCACTCACTTCATGGGCATTCGTTTGCTTCCTCTATTACAATAATTGGGCATATGACATTCATGTCTTTTGATAGTGAAAGAAGACACCCATTACATCTGTATGTATCTACACCCTCCTCGAGCAGCCGCTTCAGATTATCGTCAATTGCGCCCCCCTCCACACATTTCCATTTCAATTAAGGCATCTTCAAAATATGACTTGAACGCATCTATCGCTACTTCTGGCGTCGAAAATCGTTGGCCACGCAGTTTATTTTTAACGACCGGGAGCAAAAAGAAGTCATTAGGTACAAAATCAAGATCGTATGGTAGATGATCTATCAATTCGATGTTTCGACCGATGTGTGAGAGCGCTCATTGTCATGGGGAAGGACGATACTACGTAGCTTGTTGGTTTTTCTAATTTGATTGTCAACTTCTGGCAATCGAACGATTGTGTACCAATCAAAATTGACTGTTTTACGAGTTTATAGCACCACTATAGACATTAATTTTAAAAAAAAAACAGGCCACCATTTGCTTCGAAGTTCTTCTTGCATAGAAAAATAACTTCTTTGAGCTTGGCTACTCTTGGAAGACCCACACAGTCGACTGCTTCTTAGTTTCTGGTTCATATGAATATATCCAGGAATCGTAACCTGTGTAGATATTGTGAATGGCTTTGATGTACCTCGATTGAATTTTTTGACAATTTCCTTGCACCAGTCAACAGGGTCCTTTTTTGGGCAATTTTCAAAGTATGCGGAATCCAAGGCGTCATACTTATGCCCATGTTGGACTCTATCTCACGGCATAATTGTTTTACTCAGGGCTGCGATGTTTTTTGACAACCGGGTTGGTGGTCGATGACAGAAGCTCAACCACCTAATGTCATGTTACTAAAAATCTGTTGACTTAATCGAATCCCTAATCCTAAGAATAATCGAGTCCTTTTTAGTGTTATTGATTATAATGAATCACTAACTACAAACGCCCCCATCTAATATGACTCATACTAAGGTTTTCAATATTTTATGTTAACAGTTTTTGTCGATAAAAAACCTAACTTTGAATGACTAATAATGGGGTAGCAAGTGAGTGAAAATGTTATCAAATTTTCACAGCTAACAACTTTGAAGAGCCCTAGCAATCTGTACTTTCTTTTGGCTAATTGATAAACATTCACTAATGATGACTCAAACATTTCATAACATTTTTTATTATTTTATGAACTGAATTTATCCTAGCGCATGTCTCATATCAATGCGCAATGAGTTATGGGCGAAAGCAAATGATGCAATGCTGCCTGAAGTGCGTGTGTGGTGAGTTTGGAAAGAAATTATCAACCTCAAGCTACCGCCGCCTGATTAAATTATTTATCGAGACAAAACCAAAGTCCTTACAACACATGTGTATTTAGTGATCTTGCTTGAGTAGAAAGTGTTTGTGCCTTTGGACTTGTTTTGAGTACTTTATTTCAAAAAGTGGCAGGTGAAACCCACATCCAAACTTTTCAGGTGCCTCAAAAATCCACTCCTTAAGTTTTATCAAAATTTGAGTGGTATTTTACTTCATTGAATAGAGTATTCCAGATCTTTTTAAATATCTAAACGTCAAAGAGTTTGTCTCTAAATTTATCTGCCTTAACACTAGCTGGGAAGCATAAATTTCAAAGTGTTTATATGTCACCTCTTCGATTCTCTTGAAGATATCACAGAAATAAGCGTGATAACAATGCGCCTAACTGTGGTCTAACTTATGGCAACAATTTCCATCTCACGTGCTAACCTAAAATATGCTCAAAAACTTCAACTCTACTTATGCTTTAAAGCAGTGGTCGGCAGAGCGCAAATATCAAATATTTTCTTACTCTCAAATGAGAGAGAAATGACAAAAGCTCCAATCACTGTGAAAAATGCTTCTACGTTTCGCTGTTTACGCTCCATATGATATCTTATTTCAGGGGTTGAATTTTAGTTATAAAATGCCTTTTTATATGAAATTTATTAACTATCCCTAAAACTCACTTGTATATTAAGCGTTGCGCATTGACAAAAAATTTTTCAGCGAAAAAATATTTATTTTGCCATTTGATTTCAAACATTTTTGCAGTGCATTAACGAAATAACAAGCTCATTTTGTAGTTTGCTTACTCTCGCTTATTCTCTTCGTTTGCTCGCGAGCCTATGGGGCGCCGACCACTGCTTTAAAGTTTAAGGCAGTGGTCGGCGCGCCATAGGCTCGCGAGCAAACGAAGAGAATAAGCGAGAGTAAGCAAACTACAAAATGAGCTTGTTATTTCGTTAATGCACTGCAAAAATGTTTGAAATCAAATGGGAAAATAAATATTTTTTCGCTGAAAAATTTTTTGTCAATGCGCAACGCTTAATATACAAGTGAGTTTTAGGGATAGTTAATAAATTTCATATAAAAAGGCATTTTATAACTAAAATTCAACCCCTGAAATAAGATATCATATGGAGCGTAAACAGCGAAACGTAGAAGCATTTTTCACAGTGATTGGAGCTTTTGTCATTTCTCTCTCATTTGAGAGTAAGAAAATATTTGATATTTGCGCTCTGCCGACCACTGGTTTAAGGCCTTCACATTTAAAAAAAAGAGAGCGAAAAAACTCTCATACTGCCAATCAATAAATTTACCACACTTTATGATAATGTGGTGGGTTATTGTTTTTGATAAATGATAAACCTCACATTAATAGAGCATTTGTGAACAATTTTAACGTGTGCAACGAACAGTTTGTGGTGCGCAGTAACGTTGATAAGAACGTTTATAATGCCATGACGCGCGCTCTCACCTAGTGAAATTTTGATAAATTTACATATAAAAGAATTGTTGTTAAACAAATGCCAATACAGTGAAAATCACTTGACCGTCAAGGTTTGCCGGCAAACATATGAAAATTGAGTGTAAACCAAAATAACAAATTCGTAACGATAATTAAGAACAATTCGTTGATATACCAAGTGATAATGGTGTATGACTCCTTAACCAGCTTAGTTGCTAGTGCTAAAAGTGTGTTTCGTCCAAGAAATGAAAATGATTTACAATCCTTTCAAAGTTATATATTCGCAAACTATATAACCGATTTAGAGAGTGAACAAGACAGCGAACTGGAGGATGGTGATAATGTTGCTACAATGCAGACACAGCATAAGCGTTATTCAGTTGCAACCTCAATAGCCAGTTGGGAATCTCTTCAATATAATTCTTCTTTGCGCAGTTACAATTCCATGGAGTAAGTAACAATTCCTTGGCATGTTTCTTTAGCCATGTGGAATTTCGACAAAATTACTAATTTATTAAATCAACCGTCGTTTTTTGCGTTAGGTTTGATTGGGATAGTCCCGTATTTTCGAAAAAAAAGCAAATGTGTTTGCCATTATCACTTACCTTTTCTTACACAGATAATAATTTGTATAATTTGAGGTTTGATAATAATTAACAATATTTGATACAAGTTAACATGTCGCACATTCCGCTGAATGAAATAATATTATTGATTTAATCATAAATTTGGTAATATTTACTAAATCATATTTTGGTTGAAACAGATATTTCTTTGTAGCAAACATTCACTTGTTGATAATCACCAAATCATATATTTGATGGAAGAAATATTTTGTTTTCACTATATTCAAACCAACCAAATTTATTCAACCAACTAAAAAAAAAATTATTTTTGGCCCAATAAACAACAATTTAATTTGAATCAAATGCATAGTAATATCTTCAAAAATTTATTGATATTTAATAAATATTTCAACAATCAATCAATCAAATACATTTATATGAAGGGAGCATTTTCTTTTCTCAGTGTGGGTATAGAGTACAGCGTTTACCGTATTTTGCTAAGAAAATACAAGTTCGGCGGATTACTAAATTCAGAAAAGTGTATGTTTCCCTCAAATAAAGTTATTAAAAATAAACATATATTGGTAAAAATTGATATCCCTTGAATTGAAAATTAAAGGGATTTTTATTGGAGCAAACATGATAATTATTTGAGGTAATTGAAGGGATTTGAAGAAAAAAGCCAAAAAGAGTTCTTCGATAGCTCAAAAACCTGAAGTTTTAGAGCAATTCTGAAGCCAGATTCGGACTCTAGTATCAAAAACTGCGTGAAAAGGCACTAGTCTGGTTGGTGATTCTATATTTACAGGAATATGTAATTTTATCACCAATACCTTTTATTTATATTTAAAAAATTATCATGCATTACGCTTATATGTATAAGAAAACATTTTTTTTTTTTTGTAAATTAGCGCCTGATGTAAAATATATCTCAGTTATCAATTAATGATTCTATGCTCACCCATAGAAAATAAAGAAAACTGAACTTTTTTAGTAGTTTGGCCTTCGAAATTTAAACTCTGTTTTCCGAAATTCCTTACTTGACTTACATATTGTATAGTACATCAAAATAACTCTCGTTTGACGAAATATGTCGTATAATCAAAATATCGACCGACTTGATTAAGATCATAATTCAAAATTGTTTTCCATAAACATGAATGAATTAAAGTCATTATTCCTTTTAACAAAAGGTAAGAAAAAATGCTTTGACAATGCTGTGCAAGAAAATGTTTTCAAAGCAAGTGCAAGTACTTTGCTTATAAGTATCAAACATACTTTATCTATGATCTGAGATAATGTAAGAATATTACAATAGATATATTAACATTCATATGTTAATATGTACATGAATAATGTTATGTTAACAATGAAAATGTTTTGTAATATTAAATGATGTTTTTTAAGGAAAAGCAACAATGTTTCTTCCAATGCATTGTATGTATAAAAAATCCAAGTCAACGGTTTCAAAAAATATTGAGCTTTTGGTAACTTCGTATTAGAGGACGAAAAGCTACCCTTCCAACTATTTATTGGTATATACATATATCGTTGGAAACTGTTGACAACTATCCGAAATTGAGTTTATATGTAAACATAGAATATTATTCAGGCGTAATGAAGTGCGCGCTTGAGAATGTCCGCCAAACAAGGTCATATTTGTAGAAACACAACCAACTCATAAATTTTGAAACATCGCGTAAGCCCAACTTTGCTTAAGAGTTTTTAGCCAAACGAAATTCAACCAATATCATCAGTCAAGCATTGTATTCATCTGACATGGTGCTTTGAAGCTAAAAACATAACATCCCAGCAGTTTTTGGGACCATGCATTACCATTTTTACGATTTGTAATCATTGATTACATATATTATAATTAAATGGAGAAAACATGCATGATGAGGTAAGCGAAGACATAATGCATAAACAAATTTTCAAAATCACAATAATGAATAACATACTGTGAAATAAGGACTGTCCCAGAAAAAACTTGCACTTTGTTTTTTAGTTATAAAAAAATACCCAGCAATTTTTTTGGTTTTTTTTATTTTTTTATTAATAATGGCTAGTGTTCAGAATATAAATATCTAAAAACTAATTAACAATTTTGTTTTTTCTATAAAAATTTCTTACTTTTTTTTTAAGGCCCTTCATTAAATTTTGCACAGTTGGTACGATCTTTTCCACTTAAGTCTGAAGTCTTGAAAATTTTTTGCAGTCCTGCCACTCTTTCGAAGATCTCTTTTCATTCTTTTCAATTGGGCGAAGCTCTGGGCAGTTAGGCGGATTTGCTATTTTTGGTACAAAATTGATCTTTAGAGTAATGAGAGGTTGCTAAATCTGGCCAGAATATCACGGTATCCTCATGTGCACGAATAAATGGAAGAAGACGTTTTTCGAGGCACTTGTCTATATAAACTTTGGAATTGATTGTGCCTTGCGTAACAAAGAAGCTGCTTCTGAGGCCACAGGTGCATATGGCCTGCCAAACCATATATTGCTTCGGAAATTTCGAAATTTTTTTTTCTTTGAATTTACTAGGCACATTCTACTTTTGCTATGACATCGCCGTGTTAAAAATCATGTATTCTGGAGGCGATAGAAAGTCTATGAGATCGATGAAAGTTTATATTACTATCGATGAACAAAATCTGCTGGGATACTTAAAAAAAAATCCTTAATGTGAGGAAAATTTACTAATATTAAAAAAATTGTTTTGTATGATGTCTTTGTTTTTTCTGTAGTATAGATAAAAAATTATCTTAAATACGTGTAGCAATATTTTTTTTTAAACACCCTAAAATAAATGTACCCTTCTTATACTTATGTAACAGCTAAATGTCATAAGTTTCAATCGATTTGTTGTAAATATGACAGTTTATTGTTGTTATTTTTATGAATGTTAACATGGGAACTGTTTTATTTACAATATGAATAGATAATGTGATTAGATAAAATAGTGTAAAGAATGGTCAAATAATTCCATTTATTTCATGGAACAATAAAAGTTATAGAATTTCAATATGGTAATATAATTGCATTATCGCACTTACAAATTCAAAAAGTTTTTCCAAAGGCAGACGGTATTTTGCCCAGCAATAGAGCTGCAGGACATAGGCGTTTTTGATATTTAACGACTGTAATGTACGAGGAAGGCGTATTTGTATTTCGCTTGGCTTTTGATATATTGAGAGTTTCTGTTGTCAACATGTGAAATGAAATCATAAGGCTAATATTTAACCATCAAATATTATATAGGGTGTTCAAATTTGAGGTATCTTTTTAAATTTTGTGAAATTGTGAATTGTGTGAAATCGTTATTTATTTTTATTGGAAATTAAAGTGCATTAGCTCTGTTTAATAATGTAAAAGAATTTCGTTCAAGTGACCTCATCTGCCAGCTTAGCATGCTGTCAATCTTTGACATACTGATGGTTCAATTAGTGATATTTGCTCGATGATGTTGTCCTTGAGGTGTTGAACAGCTTGAGAACTATCCGTATTAGTTTTTTTCTATACAAATCGTGGCCAATACCAATAATTTCCTTGAAAATTTTTCATTTTCTTCTTGTTTTTCTATAGCCGTTTCGTAGATTGGTCAATATTTCCATAATGAAAACACGTTGTGCACTCATATAGCAATCCATTTTAACTAATCGGAATATATTTACTTCATTCCTGAAAAAAATGGCAGCAAATTCAAAAGATACCCCTTTGAACACCTCTTGATGTGCTAAACATAAAAGTATCCGTAACTTTTCTAATATCAGCTATAATTTTTGAAATATTTAGCGTTGAAAGTAAAAGTTTGATACTTTTTTGTGCACTGAGAAAAAATAATTTTTTGGGAACGTATGTATTAATTTAACTGGAGAATTAATCTATTTTGGCCCCAAGTACATAAATCGACTTAAATTAACTTTTTGGATATCATTCGAAGCTGGTCAACTCTTTTGGTACTATTTGATACTTTACCGATATTATTCGACATTGGTCGAAGTTTGAGATATTATTCGAAAATTTTTATTTCTACTCGACTTGCAAATCACGCTGCGAGTGCTTGCACTCAGTCCTTAGTACATTTTTTTCATTTGAACATTAAAATTAATGATACTAGAAAATTATTTTTGACACCAACTTTCGGATTTGGAAACTTTTTTAACCTGAGAGATTATCTCAACAAGCAAAGCAAAGCTAAGAAAAAATTATAAAACAATAAAAATAATTTTTTCATATCCAAAATTTATTTTTAATGAGCTTTTTACTTGATTTCAAGCTTTAAGCTAAATAGCTAAGAAGGTTAATAGCTGTAGTAGCTAAGCTCTGTTATTATTCCTAACATCGCTAAGTGCTATTTAAGTGCAATTGCAAATTGAATTTTAATTTCTTGGAAAAACTACAATTTCCCTCTCCTAATTATACGCTTCACTCAAAAAATTCATGTGATTTGACAGAGGAGAAGAGGGTCTGATATTTCTATTAAATGTTTTTTTGAGATTATACCGTGACACTTTTGCATTTTGACTGGTTACTATCGAAGTCCAATCAATTTCGTAATGTCACATTTTCAAACGCAACAATTTCACATTTTACCATAATATTGCGTGGCTTCAATAGCTAATAAATTTTTTAGTAGTCATTGATAAGCCATAGAATCTTATCAAAGAGTGTACTAGCCATTTTAAACATAAATTTAGAACTTAAAATTCATTGTATAATGATGATAGTAAAATTTGAAAAATAAAATAAGAAAGATATGTTGTACGCAAGTTCCAATCACAATGATTATGAAACAACGTAACGAGTATCGTTACAATTTTCAAAACAAAACATATGCTATCTCTCCCTAACTCTCGTTACGTCGTCTCTCAGTTACTGTTGTTGGGCTTATAGCTACGGAACTATAACTACATTTAAGAAGAAACAAAATTTCAGTAAAAAAGTGGGCGGGCGCTGATCTTTCCGGTTGATCTATTCTTTGATATATATTCCATAGTACAACAACAAAAAATGCACACCTTGAGATCCTAGAATAATATGGCACTAAAAGTAATTTTGAAATTATAAAAAAATGTTTAATCCACATCGTAGTTAACTCAGTTTCCGAATCATGAGAGATTAAGCTCTCACAGATTATTCGAAATTGAATTTTGTTCAAAGAACCCTCGTATCGTTTCTCCTGCTCTAATTTGTAGTTTCTTCTTTTCATTTTCTCTCAAATATTAAAATTTTTTTTCTTTTTGCTTTATATTCACAGATCCCTCAAACCCAGCTCAAGCTCGCTTAGTCCGTTGGTAACATCGGCTTCTGTGGCCAATATACGCAACATTAGTCCTTCAAGGAAAAGCGTACAGAGCAGCAGCAGCGGCACGACGGCAAAAAATGAGCAACCATCATCTACGGCAGCAGCAGCTGTTGCAGTCACAATGGAAAAGGAGAAGAAGAGAAAAGAAGTTTCCAGTTCGCGTGTAAAGAAATTTCATCGACACTTTACGCAGGTTCCCAAGGACGAGAAACTGATCAATTGTAAGTTGTCAATTTTGTAATTTGAAATTTTTTTTTTTTTTTTTTTTTTTTGTTTTTTTGACAATTTTATGTATTATTTTTATTTTTTTTTTACTGTACAGATTTTTCATGTGCACTAGTCAGTGATATTTTGCTGCAAGGACATCTTTATATTACAGATCAGCATTTTGCTTTTTATTCAAATGTTTTTGGTTATGTAACAAAGGTAAGCATTCGAGATAGATATGATAATCTCTGTTAAGTTTCATTGAAAGTTATAAAAATATATTCTTTAAAGAATCGTATTGTGTTCTACCCCAACTCATTGAATCCTTGTCATATCCTGTCTTATCATAATCAATACACTTTATGTTATCTTAACCTTCATATAATTTTATCATTTATCGGGCATTGCTCTAACTCATTGAAATCATGCATAGATTCTTTGCCTTTAATTTCTTGTCAAATAAATCCAACTTCTTCTCCGGCGGTTCATAAGAAACTGCTGGTAAAAGTATTGATAGCCTTATCCATTTTCGACTTTTTCAACATTTTCTTTAGTAACATAAAGAAACATCACGTTGCCAAGTGTCCGCATTTGAAGCGGCCAAGCTTGGGATTGCATGTCAAAGCCGTGGGGAACTTTTCAAAAAAATTTACTTTTTTACCATTTTGTAAAACAATTTTTGTTTTTGGGAAGGCCGGTAACACTTTCTTTTCAACTTGGCAGCTCTGCTTGGTTTCATCACCTTTCCATATATCCCATCCCTTTTTTAATCAGAGAATCCATAATTTTGCCATCTAAAAAAAATCTTGTATTAATTATAAACTCTTTTCACCATCAGGTCGTAATTCCTACTTCATCTGTGACAAAAATCTCTAAGGAAAAGACCGCCAAAATCATTCCAAATGCCGTTGGTGTTGCCACTGCTGATGAGCGTCATGTTTTCGGTAGCTTTATCAGTCGTGAAGCTGCTTTCCGTCTTATGTGCAGTGTCTGTCCGCCATTGGTTCCCATAGAGATTTTGCCGAAGGTACCAGTCGATATTGAATATTCAGAAGAGCAGTCAATTGAAGACGATAGCAGTTGCTCAATTAGTGGTAATGAAAGTCCACCACAAGTGTCCGATGCAAATGCTGCTGCTGTCAGTAGTAGCTCTAAACAGCCGCTAATACGATATACTGTTGCTGGGTCAACTTTAAGCATTGCAAGTGCAGGTGGTGGTGAAGCATTTAAGTTATACAGCAATGATAAGGTGTTGCTGCGTCATACTTCAGGTAAGCATCATCATCAGCACATACATTACGTCATACCTTTTGAAATTTACTAATGTCTATTGACTTTTTTTTCCTTAGACATTCCAAACAATGCCAAATCTTTACTTGCTCTCCAGTCGCAGCATCAGCGTGCATCATCGCCACCACTGTCAACACAAAGTTTTGGTAGCACCAACATGTCGTCTTCGATACCCACCACTTTATTAAGTAGTACACCAACAACAGGTGCTGCCGCTTCCGCTGCAACAAATCTCACCATGATAATTGCGGGCACAGTATCATCTACATCTGCTTCATCATCACCATCACCCTCGTCGGGTTCATCCACAACCACATCATCACCGACAACAGTAATGGCCACATCACATACAGCGGCGCAGGCAGCCGCTGCTAGCTTCAAGTCACTCTCAAAGAATGCACTACTGAGGCTAAAATTCCCTACAGAACTGCATGTGGTATATTTGGGTGTGCTGTTGTCCATTGTATTGGCATTATTCTCCGGCTTCCTGTTATATAGAATTTTAGATATTGAGGCCAAAACTAGTTTATATAAATCACCCGTAGTTAATTGGGTAAGTCGTCTGAGCCGTAAACTCTTAAATTTATGATGAAATTAATGATTTTTTTCTTTTTCCCACACCTTAGGGCTCTGTAAATGATGATGACATCTTTGCTGAGGCCCTGCGATGGCAGAAAGAGCTGCAAACGAAAAGCACTGAAGAAGCTCAGAGTATACTCAATACCAACTTAGAACAAATTGCTAAGGTAAGTTAATATAACAGCAACGTTGTGTATTTGAGGGGGGTGGTACACAGAAAAGTTTTTCAGTTTTGCGTTGTTATATTTACGAAACTAATGAGGCGAATCATAATTTTTACAAAACCATTTTTACCCATTCAAGCATTTCCATTGGTAGGCCAAAAGGTCGTAATACTGAAATAAATTTTTAGTTCAGCTCCTTCCGATAACCGTATTGTACAAAACTAAAGTTAAGCTTTTTCCTGACGGGAATTAAGTACCTGTGATACAAAGCACAATAAATGTTGTAAAAACATAGGCCCATATTCATAGTCGCAAAATAAAGTTAAAACCTGGTTTTTACCCAAAATCAAAGATACAGAGTGACCCCATAAAAAAAAGAAAAACTTGCATTAAATTATGAGAAAATTTTAAAACATAGATTACCCTGCGTTATGATGTTAGTTAATAAATTTAATATAAAAAGGCATTTTATGACTAAAATTCAACCCCTGAAATAAGAAATCATATGGAGCGTAAACAGCAAAACGTAGAAGCATTTTTCACAGTGATTGGAGCTTTTGTCATTTCTCTCTCTTTTGAGAGTAAGAAAATATAATGTTTTTTCAAGACATGGTTGTAAATATTTAAAACCACGTTGTCCTGTCTTTTTAATTTTATAAAAAAAAAAGCATTATTACTTAGCTCAATACCAGAGCTGGGCACCACTACACGTGTGTTTCTCTTAAATGTTCTTCAATGCATGTGTAGTTGTGCTTTGTTCGCTTTTCAAAGCAAACTGAATTAAATTTTACGCTCTCTGCTTTATATACGTATATGAAAAGTTGTTCTCATTATGCCGCAGTTCCGCGCGCGGTACGTTTTGCCCAGCCACGGTCAATACTGAAATATCACTCGTTGTTAAGATACTTTCTGACATTAACAAAATAGTAAGGAAAAGAGCTTTCAAATTTTTGCCAGAATACGGAACATGAACAAATTGTTAATATTAAATATTTTGTTAATGTGTTGACTTTTGTTAAGCTACCAGAATATGGCTGTAAGACTGTGTTCAACATAGTTCCTTTGAAAGCATGCTTCCATTACATTTTGTTGGGCTCTTTTGTTCACATATACAAGCCCAACAAAGATTACGAGTTTCATAGGTTGGAACCCTCTAAAACAAAATCTTAAGTTTTATCAAATTTAAAAAAAAATATTTTTTTGAAGAATTATTGACCAGTATTTTTCGAAATTGCTTTTAAGTCAAGTCAATTTTTTCCCAAAGTGTCGTAGCTTTTTTGGCGACTCCTTCTAGGATAATTTATTTCAATAACAACCAAACAATAAATAGAATAAATCTTACGTTCACTCATTATTTGTTAAATTTTATGTTGTTTCATAATTTTTAGTAATAAAAGTTCACCGGAACAAGAGTTATTTAGGTCAAAAAAAAAACTTCATCTACCAAATCATCCCTATGAGCTCATAAATACTATTTTTTAATATTATCGTCTATTTCGTTAAAATGGCCATAAAGCGAGTAAATGAGCAGCTCCGATTTTGCGGATTATGTATTTGGAATCTCCGGACACTATATAATAATTGTGCATTGTCAGATTTGGTTGACAATTTTATCGATCTTGATCTTGCTTGAAGCGAACCGTGTCCTCTTCTGTTCCTATATTTTGATCATCAATTAAACTCTTGTATCATTAAAGCTCTTTTGAATTCCTCGACTCATCACCAAACTGTTTGTTTGATAAGATTTATACATCTTTCTTTTTGTTTATAGTCAGTGGTAGGGCTACCAGATGGCATACTAAAGTAGCAAAAGTGCTACTTTTGGAAGGCTGTGCTACTTTGCTACTTTTCACTCGAAATGTGCTACTTTTGGTTGAAATGCGCTACTTTTCACTACTTTTGCATTTGAAATATTCTTGTAATTTGCTGGGGTTTTCTGAGGACCTTTTTTTTTTTTTTTTTTGCTCATGAAAAATATTGGTATGGAATTAAAAAATTAGAAAATTTTTTGGTTTTCATTGCAAAATTGGAATTTTAATTTTGCTTTTCATTACTAAATTCAAATTTTTTGATATGTGCTACTTTTGTAGGCACGCCATCTGGTAGCCCTAGTCGGTGGTAACTAGATTAGTATTTGAGATCTCCAACGGGATACGTTTACTTTTTTTTCTCTGTTTCAAATTATAGGAAATACGTCTTTTTGTGGTAACAAAAATTAAATAAATATATATTGTAGCGAAATTTGGTTTATGCTAGAAGACTCTTGAAATAAATACCAACGAAAGAAACTAAACGATACTACCTAGCATACACCATCTAGCGTAATGGTGTAAAAATAATAAACCGAACAGACGCTGCAGTACACTATTAAAGTCAATAACATAGAGACATCTAGATTGTGAAATACATACAACGTACAACGCCATCTAGCATCTAACATTCTGGATAATTGTGAGCTCAACGTCAGTGCGCCATGCTGGTGAATTGTGGATAGTGGTAGAATGCACGCTACAAAGTAGCACTGGTGGGTTGTAGATAATGGTAGAATATACGCCACTTAGAAGGTACTGGATTATTCGAGAGAGTGATGACTGCAGTATAAAAGGGTTGTCATCTGAGCTGAGTGACACAGTTGAGTTAGAACAGCGAAGCAATAAGCAATAAAGTGAATACAGTGTGATCCGTAGTAGAACAAAACAGTTTTCTATACAGTGTTAAATTAATATTAGAATTTGAACGTTAATAAAATAAACCATTTTATAACTAAATAAGTTTGTGTGTTTTTAATTGTTACACAATCCAGTGATCGAACTCAGAAAAGTGTGAGAGATCGAAATTATCGTCAAAGAGCCAGAAATTTCGTAACAATATGTCGTTTTGTATGAAACTGCGATTTTTAATTAATATTTCCCTTGGAAATATGTCTTCTTTTCAATAGATTTTTAACTACCGGATACATTTTAGCATGATAATTGCCATTGCATTCTTAGGTTTGTTCAAGATCATAAGTGGAAATAAGCTCTTTTGAAAAATCACTCCTAATATGTCTCTTTACATATAACCCTTCTTCATATGTCTAATATACATATATGTACATATATATTTCGAGCTAAACCATCCCTCTGTATTGACAAAAATACTTCTTTCTTAAACTCTAAACAAAAGTGCTAAGCACATTCTGATTTTTATATCTTATCAAATTTAAAAAATGCTTTTTATTAGTTGAATTATTTTTAAACATAAATAGATTTATTTAAATATTGATAATACAGTCGTTATCTGAACTGAAGCAGAAAGCAATTATTGATAAATAAAATAAAAGTAATAAAACAAAATTGTTATTTTGATATAGATTTTAAAGGCCTCAAAGCAAGAGGCCTCAAGTATGCATTATGGGGGTCGGACAATCTAACGCCCAATCCTCAGGCGTTTTCCAAAATCTTTTAATTGAGTTTTTTTTTGTAGTTGCTCACTTATGACTAATGGCAAAACTTATTAACAAAATCGTTATAGAAACTACTATAACTTCTAAAATATGTCCAACTGCAATCCAATGACTGTTCTGTAATCTATCAAAATTATGTGACCAACGATGTTGATAAACATGAAAATTAAATTCATTATAGATAAGACAGATATAACTACGATAATAGTACTATATAAACCTAAAAATGGTGATAAAATTTTGAAATATTTCCTTATCAGGAGATTCCCAATGATGACTAATGCAATCGACAGGTGGCGTAGTCTTTAGGGAATACCTACGAATTTCAAATATAACTCATTTTAGAAATTATCAAAAGTTTATTTATTACAAATATCTATGGCTAAAACATATCGTCTGAAAGGTAGCTTAATCTGCTTTAGTAATTGTGTACAAATATTTTAAATTAGGCTCAGAGTTATCGAGATGTGAAGATTTTACTAAAGTTTTTCATTTTTTTTTTTTTTTTTTGAAAAAGTGTATACTTAGATACTTGTGTTTATTAACATATCGAAAAATCTCAAATTATTTCTACTTATACGATATGCATATTGTGCCTGATATTTTTCAATTAAACCTCCTTGGCAGTGTTTAATCTCTAGTATCCTTTATCTTCGAACGGAGCATAGGGTCTCTAAAAACTCTTTCAACGTGCACAAACAATAGCGTGTGCCTTCAATTATCTCCTACACTTCCCTTATTCTTGATGCTTAATAGCATTTGTTTAAATGGGTTTCTTAGTACATATAATGTTTTTAAGTTTTTGATAATACATATTAAGAATATTGCACCTACTTTTCCAATCTAACCAACATTTTTTTTTTTTTTTCTTTCAACCTTTCTTTGTGTCACTGGATGTTTCCATACCGATTTTGGAAAACTTTATGCGCAGTTTTCTTAGCATAGTCAAAATGGATCCATAGTACTTACTTAAGAAACCGTTTAAAATTTTGCTAGCATGGCAGGTACCACGCCTACTTTTTATCTTATTCTTTTTTGTTTTATCAAAAATACCAGTACAGAGTTTGGTAGCATTTGCTTGTTTTCTTTAACTAAGGGAGATTTCAACCACTTTTTCACAATCCTTGTTTGTAAGTATTATAAAAGCTTTTGCTTGTATGGGTTGTGTCCCACACACTTCTGTCTTATCCTTATCTGTGTCATCAAATAGTACCTTATCAAGTTATATCCTATGATTTCAAAACTAAATTAGTTGAATAAGTTTAAAAAAAAAATAATTTTGTTGCAAACTTCTCTCAATATTCAGTTGAACCTTTTAATTGGCAAATCAAAAGAGGGTTAAAATATAATACCAAAGGGCTAATTGAGAAAACGGCTCCAAATGCTAATGGGTCATATCATTAGTTTTTCGTTTAAAATTCAATATTAAGAACTAAGAACTATTTTTAAAAAAAGTCATCATTCAATGTCCTAGTTAAGTACTATATCTTTTGTACGTTATTAAACATATTACCATTTTTTTCTTGTTATTTTAGGTTCGGCGAAGCCTTGAAACCTTATCAATGCTTATACATGACAGGAGCTCAGCTGAAAGCGCCAGTTTTGTTGCAGCAACAACAACAAATACAGCTGAATCATTTAATCGCGATGATAGTGACTGAATTTATTTTGATGTAATTTTTTTTTACTTTTTACCAAAACTAAATACTATTACTATTACTCCAACTACTATTACTATGTATTTGTTAATAATTTTAAAGGAAAATGCAATTTAATTTTTAATTTTGGACAAAAATGGTGACATTGCTTTTGAATATTTGAAGAAAAAAAAAATTACTAAAACAAATACAAATTTAAAGAATTTAAAATAAAATATTTAATTTTATAACATAAGTTAAGTTAAGTTTATTTAAATAGTTAAACTGCAATAATTATAGAATTTTTCATGAACATTTTAATGCATGTGTGTGTTTATATATTAAATTTTATGATAAAAAATTTATAATAATTTATTATTATAATACGAATAGTGAAAAAATTATTTAAAAATGTGAAAAAAACCAAAGCTTCAATAATACGTTAATATAGAATATTAATAAAAATAATACGGCACTCCCGAAACATGTTTAACCCTCAAGAGTTGTGTTTTGAGAACATTAAAGATTTTTTTTTACCCAAAAGCTTCAAGTTAAATAGCTAAGAAGGCTAATAGTTGTGGTAGCTAAGATACACTATTATTATTATCAGTACGTAGAGAATGGCATAATGTAAGCCGTATTTTGTATTCCAACAATGTGCGACGCATTCGAAAGATAATTTTTAGAACTACAACCATGCAAAGTTTGCATTTACCGATTCTCAAGGCTTTGGAGAAAATCCTGCTTTTAAGTTTTTTACTTAATTTTTTTTTTCGAACATAGTCACCTACGTATTTTGAATTTTCTAACTTTCAATATACAGAAAACGCCAAGTTTTAGAGGTTGAACATATTTCTGGAGTAGGGTTTCTATTTGCGGTTATGCGGTGCAGTTAAATAATTATTAAGCTAAAGTTTGTATACTTTTTAGATTTTGTTTATTTTTGATAAGTTAGTTTTTAAAACCAAAAATAACTTAATTTTCGGCATTACTGATCAAAAATAACTATTATTTCTTATTTCTAATTTCTTAGCTTAGAAATAGACGCTATTTCTTAATTTTTAATCAGTTTTGATTTCTATTCTTTTCTTTAAAAATAACCGCAATTTCTTATTAATTTTTTATCCGATCGAAAAAGATTTGTTTTTATTTCTATTTTTAAGATAAAAAGTATTCACCTTTTTCGGTCAAAAATAACTCATTTTTATTAATATTTTTTCGATTCAAAACAGGCTCTTAGTGAGTTCTTGGGTACCCATCATTCTTCAAGATTATTTCTTACATTTATGCATCAATTGAAGCAAAACTTTCATTCGAGAAATTAATCCAAAAATGGTTTTTAATGGGCCCAAGGACTTTCCAGTTGTAGTGAAAAAAAGATATCAAAGAATTGACCCTTATTATCCTTTGTGAAATGTTGATGAGCATGATCGAAAAAATTAAAGCAAGGGTTATTTTTAACGGAAAAAATGTGGTCACTTTTGTTCGAAAATTATTAGATATCAAAAAAGGCAGTTATTTTGGTCGAAAAAACTGCAAATGCGAATCAAAATTAAAGATTGTGTTTAATCTTAAAATACTTATCGAAAATAACTGTTTTTTTTTCTGCTTAAAAAATTTAAATTCAAAAATAACGTCTATTCTTTAAATATAAATTACAAAATAAAAAATCATTGATACATTTACGTCAAAAGAAACTAATCAGTATACCTGAACTTATATTTCGTATATAGCTTCATTTCGATTTCGATGATCTAAAGAAATTTCTGTACATATAGACATTAACCAAGCGGTGATTACAAAAACTTATATTTATTCAGACAGTAGCTGCACTTTATCAGAAACCCTAACGAGAAATTTAAAGGCCTGTAAATATACTGAATTATAATATCCAAAAAAGCGCCTAAGAATGTGCAACATAAAAGTGTTAAAATAGCCTAAGTATTAAAAGGTGTAATCAAATACTATTTATGCTGCATAATTTTAGACTTTAATTTAATTAAGATTTAACAGAAATCATGCAGGCCCCTAAGATAATAGTTACAAATGTTTGCATGCATCTAAGAATTTTTAAATTGTATAATTAGTAAAAAAAAATAGTTAATTTATGTATTAGCTTCAACTTATAAATCTAGAGCATGACATTAATTATGATAGAATATAATATAAAATTAAAATCTACAGCCTTGTCATTAATACATTTTTTCGTGGAACTACATATTTGTCAAACACATAATTTTTTTGATCATCATTAGCAGAACTACAGTAAATTACCTATAAGGCATTGCTGTACTACTACGCATGGTAAATTCTTTTAAAATACATTATTTTTAATATCAAGCAATCAAAAAGGCATGTTTTCAACTACATTTACAGTTTATTAAATTTTGCAAAAATATTGTAAGTTTTTGGTAATTCCAAGGTGAAATTTTTTGTGAGAAAATATGTTCATGATTTGACTAATTATTAAATTAATTATAATTTGTTTAAAACTTTAAATCAATATAAAAAAATATGAATTAAATATAGAGGCTGAAATAGACTTTTTTGTCATTATCTATTTAAAATATATTTAAGCCTTTCAATAAAATAAATATATACCTTAAATATCTTAATGAAACATGTTTTAATATATATCTTCATTAGATTTTTTGAAATATATTTTTTACTGCTTCAGTTATTTAGTATAATCTGAAACTCGTTACAGATGTAAGGATAATTTGTAACGGTTACATGCGGTGTGAAAGCACCTACTCATGGTGCTCATGGAAAATGTCGTTTTTAAAAACATTTTTTGGCATATTCTTCAAATTTCCTAATAGTCCAAGAGCCGGCTGTAGAAAAGTCGAGTGTATAAGATTATTGCATGCCAAATGATAGAGCTCGACGAGCCTAAATAGAATGTCTAAGGTTGCCTTGCCAAAGCCTGTCCCGATGGCCGAAAATGCCCGAATTTTAGCCAATTTTGTTGTTCTAATTAAAACGGTAGGACATAACAGCTCGAAATGTATGCCAAATGATATAACTCGAAAAGGCCTAAATATAATACATGGAATTGCTTTGTTGAATCCTGTCCCAAACATGGGTTTTCACCGGTTTTTTGGTCAATTTTCATTAATGAAGATAACAGCTTGAAATTTGTGCTACATGATAGATATCGAAGAGCCTAAATAGAATATGTAGGGTTGCCTTGTCGAATCCTGTCCCAAACATGGGTTGCCACTCATTTAAGAAAAGTTGACCCCAAAAACGGGTGTCAACTAATGTTTAGGATATGATTCGACAAAGCAACCCTATATATAATGGATATATCCGTGCAAGGCTACTACTAGAAAGTAAGACGATAGCTAAAGTTGAAATATTTTAACATCATATCTCGCAAACCAGGCAAGATAGTGTGATGAAACTTGGTTAACGGATGTAGATCATAAATATTTTGAATTGGCACCTCCCACACAAGTAAAATGCCTTGAATGACATAGTATCTAGCGACTTGTGTGAGCAATTATACCAAAATGTTGATATTAAAAACCGATTTCTGAATCAAATACCGGCTGGATTGTACCGCCCTAAGCTTTTAGACTTATTACGACATGTCTCGCGGATGCTAATCAGTAATATCAATAATTGAACTAAAAGAAGGCGGAGTTCGAAAAGAGCGCGCGTCGTATTTCGACTTTTTCAACCATTTTTAAATTTTTTCAACATTTTTTATATTTTGTCGACTATTTCAGCCTTCTCAACTGTTTCAAACATTTTTCAACATTTTTAATTTTTCTTCGGCTTTTTCAACCATTTCCAATATTTTTTAAAATTTTCCTGTCTCAACATTTTGAATTTTTCCCAATATATTCCATATTTTTTCGACTTATTCAACCTCTTTCCACTTTTTTCAACATTTTTCATATTTTTGTTTTCAACTTTTTCAAATTTTCTAACATTTTTCGATACTGTTAACCTATTTGAACTTTTTTCAATATTTTCCATATTTTTTCTATTTATCCAACCTATTTCAATATTTTCCAAACGATTTCAACATCTCTCAATATTTTCCATACTTTTTCAATTTTTAACCTCTTTCAACTTTTTTCATACTCTTTCAACATTTTTTAATTTATATTGTATTTTCCATCTATTTTCAACTTTTTTAAAGTTTTTACTTATGTATTTAACTTTTTAAACTTGTATGACTTTTTTCGCATCATATACACATTTCTGTACATTAATCGACTTGTTTGATATTTTAAAAGGAAACAGAATAATTATCAATTTGAACAAATCATGATTGAAGCACTGCCTGCAAGATTGGACAATAAGTAGGCACGATAATACAAGTGGGTGTATTACCGCCCAGCAAACAAAAACTTTGAGACGCCATGTTAGAAAAATCTTGCTTTTAAGTTGTCATCCTAATCAGTTAACGTGTAAAATTTTTTCAGATTGAATATTTTTTTTTTTTCAAACCAATCTAATAGATTTTTTTAACTTAATTTTATAATTTTAATAAATAAATTATAAGACATTATGATTATTTTTATTGTTCGTTAAGGCTTTTATTAAAAAAAATTAAGATTACCAAATCCCGAAAGAAAATAATCATACAATTTAAATATTATCTCTATTGGAATCAACATCAAAAACATTTATTTTTCAAGAGGAGAAGCTATTGTAGGACAATTTCATTTTGTAAAATCCATTTAAATGCTAATTTTTAAAAATACTTAAAAATAATAATACAAAAATATAAATGCAAACATTGGTAAACCAAAAACAAGAAAACTCTATAAATAAATATATGCATATGAGTGTAAGAAACAAAACAAACTTAAATAATAATTGGTAAATTTTTAGTTGTCAATTTGCGACTGCTGACGCTGCTAATAAGGCTAGGGCTAGGCGAATGATGTATTTGCGTTCGCAGTGTATGATGCTCATGTGTGCGAGGACAAAGATTCTCCACAGATGTAGGTGTTAATAATCGCTTGGAAGAACTGCTAAAAGAATGTGGTTTAATTGATGAACGTGATGCTGGCTCAATGCATTTGCGAAATGAATCATACGTGTCATGAAGATCATGTTTTTCCACATTGGATTGGACAGTAGGTACAGCGGCAGCATTATTAGAAGTTGTCTTCTTAACTTTTGTCATCGAACGTCGTTTCTTTGCTGTGTTACTGCTACGGCGACCGGAACGCCGACGTGCAGACGAAACGATGCGAGGAGGTTTTTTCAGTGGTGATTTATAAGGTGTGCGTACAGCTGTGCTAGTGGGCCTTAAAAATAAGTTAGGACTGTTCATGGCGAACATAAGACTACGCTTAGCCATTGGGGTAGTTTTTTCGTTTGGATTTAGTTTACGCTTTTTTGAAGTGCTCACAGTACACGGACGGATCACAGTAGCACCTGCAGTTAGTGGTGTCTTGCGCAACGACATTGTGGTCACATTTCGCAATGACATTGGTGTTCGTGTTGTGCCGCCATGCAGCTGAGATTTCGAAAGTGGTGTCTGCGCATGCTTGCGTGCACTACTCAGCTTTTCCTTATCTTGACGCTTTTTTTCCCAATCATTTGCCATAACTTCTAGTATACTCTGACCATAAACTAGAAAATGGGAATGCTCGCGCTCTTCGTACTGTTTCACCATCTCAGTTATTTGTTGTTCTATTTTAGGCAATTTGCTGGCAATAATTTTGCGCTCTTTTTCTTCCTTTAACAGTTGACCACCACGGTTATTGTACCGTCCTGGTTCAGATGCTTTTGCCTCCAGAGCATTCATACGTTCCCAAAGAATTTTCCGGTCAGCAAAGAGTTCAAAAATTTCCTTATTGTTTTCATAATAGAGCTTCAGATCATCAAGTTCCATTTCGTGTAACATAAGCAAATCGTCCGTATAGCAGTTGCTATTGAAATTCGAGAAACGATTTCGTTGTTGTTCAGATTTTAGAGTTTTATCCCACCAGCTGACAATTTCCTGTCGGATTTGATTAACATAAAGTTTTATATTTTGACTCTTTAGCGCTTGACAGCGCTGCAATTCACTGTAGTAAAAATCGTAGGTGCTTTGTTTGTATTCTGTGTATTTTCGGAACTTCTTCCTTGTGCCCAAACTTGTGTCCAAGCGTTCCCAGAGGGTTTCCAACTTTTCGCGCATCTCATCGATTTTATCGCGCACTTCCTGCACTTGTTCACCATAGCACTTATGCATACGCTGCAACCCCGCGAAAGTTTCTTTATTTAATTTAATTTGTCTATGGTTCAGCAGCCGATCTTCAGTCTCTGTGTTCACCTCGAGCTCCAGCACCTGCAGATAATTTTTAATCTCACGTCGCAAAGTTGACAAATCATTCAAGCGCTGCACACGTTCCTCTTTCAGACGATGTAAGTGTTGACGAAACTCCTCAATTTCTTCTGCTGTAGGCAATGGGTCGGCTAATAGTGGTCGTGGTGGCTCACCCAATTCATCACAAAACGACTCTTGCTCTAGTAACAACTCATAAATTTGCTCTCGCCGTTGACGCAAGCACTCACGTAACTCTGCAAGGCTGCTGTCCAGTTCAGATTGCACTACCAATAGTGGCTTATCCGCTGATTGAGTTTTCAACTCAAAGTCAACCTTAAGCAAACGTTTTAGGTTTTCCGCCTCATTTTTAAGTTCGTCTATTTCTTTTTTTATATATTCTTTCTTCTCTACGGATTCATCTATCAATTCCTCGTAAAAGTTTTTTGCGTGTTCTGCTAATTTGTCCAGATTTTCCAAGCAAATGTTCTGATCAAAGATCCCCTTCCATATATCAGTTAAGTCTTTAACATATTTTTGAGTAAGAAATTGCATTTTAGTATTCTTTTCTTTAAACAACTCGTCCATTTTTTTATTTTTCGTTACCACTTTCTAATTAATTTTTCTGAGTTTTCAGTTAAAAAATTCAAAGCGCCCGGGTCGAGAAATGAATTAAGCGATAACATATCGATTCTGATAGTTTTAAGTATCGTGCATCGTTGCCATGTGGAAAACTAAGTTATTTTAACATAGGGACCAGACTTTCAAATTTAATGAACATGTGCATCTCCTACTTCATAATATTCAAACGAGCCTAGAGTGATATTCACTGAGGTGTTAGTTGATGAAGTATCGTACTTTTACTACATGCTATGTGTTTGCCAACTTGATCGGTATTTTGCGATCGTTTTCATGTGAATGCTATCAAGTTGTCGTTTTCATATATATAATTGTATAATTTTGTTATTTTACTATAAGAAAAATGCATTTTAATGAAGTTCAGACGAAATAATATTGGTGCTCTTGCAATAACGTACAATAGGGAGCAAACAGGCCGTATTTTGTTAATTTTTAGATAAACAGCTTCATTACAAATGCTTAGTTTTCATGTTATCTTTCTGGATCTTCTCTTATCCCATATCAGGGAGAATATCACATGCTATATAAATAGTAAATGTATACCTACTCACTCTTGCGTTCATCAAGTGCATTAGACGCAGCTATAGGCTTTGCTCGCATGCTTTTTCATTCTTACAAAAATTTGATTTGATATCCCTTATATGGGATCAAGAAAGATAACATGAAAACGTCACTTTACTCCGATGTAGTTCGCTTTCACACAACTAAAAACTACTCAGAAGTCATACGCCGGCGCTCGAATTCGGGTGTGCGAATAGCGTATATGTAAACTTTTATCCCTTCGTTTGTTGTGGTGGTGAAAAGGCATATAAGTTTCATATTCGGCATTCCTTTATTATCTTGAAAATATATTTCCTTTTTCATTAGCATATCTGTTTCTACGAACATAATCATTTGCCCGCCATCACGATGTTTTCTCTCTGGAGGATAAATGGTAGAATTATCATGTACAATAGCGGTATTCAGGATCTGTAGCATTTGGTCCTGTATTGTGTATTTCTGATAAATTTGATACTTATAGTAAATTTGATATCTTAACAAAAACGAAACATTCGCTTTTTTCAAAAACTCTAAATATCAAAAATACAATGACAAAACCCTATTGTAACTTTTGTATAATATTTGTACATTTGTTGAGTAAAGTTGTCATAGCAACAAAAAACAATTTGTTCATTTCTTGTCATAACAACAAAAATCCAAACAAAAAAATAATTATTATGGGAACATGACACCTTCAAAAAATTTCTTCTTAAGTGTTTTAAAATGCGTATAATTTTTATAAAAAACAAGATATCATTTTGAAACTCCACACATACATTTTGACACAAAATATAATTTAAACTGCATCATTGCAGTTCACTGGAACATCCTAAAAAAAAGTAAGATAAGAGGTTTTAATCAGCATCAAAGCCGCCAGAGAATGAACTACAGGAAAAAATGTTGGTCCAAAAGAAAATGGCGTAATTTTTTCGAAATTGCCAATTTTTCGGGCCAAAATCGTGCGAGTAGTTTTTATTTATCATGTGGTTTCGAGAAAAATGCGTTTAAAGTATTTTAGCTATAGCTTTTCAAGTACTATAACTTTGACACGATGTTCCTAAAATTTAAAAACGTATTTTTCAATATTTTGTACACAAGAGATAGTCAAAAAAAATTTTTTTAATTCTTGAAAATTTGAAGGTGTCATTACCCCTAAACAAAAGAATATTTTAGAGCGCTCACAATGTGTAGCAAAAATTGTGAACATATACAAAAAATACTAAAAATACCACAGATCGTGAATTCCGCTAATATCATGTACCATGTAGCTTGTCAACATGCAGCGTCGGCTTAATACACTGAAGCACAAGCTCGCCTAAGGTTAAAAAAGAAAATTAATGTTAATAAATATTTTGTCTTATTTTTCTTTGTTTTCTTATTTTAAAATTTATTTATGTTAAGTTTTAAGATTTATTTTTAAACATTTATATTACTTTAATATTAATTTAAGCATTTTTGACACTTGAATGTCGACGCTCAAATCTCCATTCACACGACAGCGAACTTGTGCATCGACGTACTACACCGAAAAAGAAATACCGAAATACTACTTCGACGCATGGTGCAATTATCATGGTGGCAGCAATTCTAAATGACAGTTCTTCTTCTTTATTTTTATGTCTACCTTTTCTGTCAAAATCAGCTTAGATAAGGTATCGACATTTCCAAACTACACATTCTTAGCTAAAAGCGCGCGTTGTCAGATTTCTTGTCTTTTTTTGTTTGTTTGTTCTTGACATATATGGTAGGCAATTTTACGGTTGCATTAGTTGAGTTTGACAAGATAGTTCTACCATTTATAATTGTACCATGCTTCGATGTATCTCGCATTCACACACTAAAAAACTACACCGAAGTCATACGCCGACGCTCAATTTCGGTGTGTGTGAATAACGTAATGAGTGGATAGGACAAAAATACGAACATGTGTACGCTGGAGCTGTCAAATCGTTTGGCAGACTGTTGTTGGTCTGGAACCCCCCTAATAATGCAACAACAAATTTCCCAAAGTACTTTTGTGTTGCCACTAGCCATTCATTGCGTTTTGTTTATTGTGGAGTTTAAATTCTGCAGCAAATAAAATATATAAAATAAATCAGAAGCAAGCACAAACAACACAAAACTTAGCCAAACTTGGAAAATTGCAAAAATAATATAAACAATATTACTACGCAAGCAGAAGTCGACAAAATTTGTTATGTGAGCAGCGCAGCGAATGAGAACTTAAAATTTTTAGTAAAATGATACCGAGACAACAATACAAAAGTTATGATTTAGATTTTCGCAAACGGCAAATTGACACGCTCAAAGTGTTTAACGACAAGTGAGTGAAATGATCAAAATTTCAATATTTAATTTGCATTTATGTTTGCATTATTTATTAACACAGCGTTGTGGAAGTCGCAGAAAACGAAGAATACTGCCTGCATTTTGAATCGGCAGGTCGAAATTTTCTATTGACCGTGCAGTTAGGAGAACATTTTCCAAATGAAAAACCAAAATTGAACATTTCGCCACCAGTGCAGCATCATTGGGCAAATGCAGCTAGTGGGGAGATCAGCATGGCGCCGGGAATTTTGAATGTGAGTGTTCTAGTGCTTAGATATGACCTTGAGGTATGACCATCGCAGCAAGAAGACCAAATGTCCTTCAGTATAACGATTTTGAGCTGAAGGACATAGTTATGTTTGCAACACTACTGCACTTGTTAAGTAGATATTACAAATAACCTTGTATATCTTTGACGTACTACATGCTGCAGCTGTGAAAATTTTTAATATAATGAATTTATTTGAAACCCTTTGATATTAACATATTCATTATCTGGGGACAGCTACATACATATGAAGACATAAGTATTCAGTAAATCAATTTTTACGTTTCAGTTACTTTGTAATATGAAATAGATTAACTACAAAATTGTACACTTCAAATTTGTTTGACGTCATAATCTCAATTTCATAAAATTCGTTGCCAACCTCCCTAGTTGCACATGATTTATGACGAAAATTAAGAAAAATACATATGCCCAATAGTTCAACCGCACAAAGCACCATACTCCCAAATCTTATGGGACTTAAGCCACTCTACAATATTGTATTGCTTACTAGCAGAGCTGAGTAGGAATGAATACTTTTCGATTCCAATCTTGAACTCTACGGCAAAAGGAAGATTACTTTGTCAATTCCATTAAATAAATCAATGTTTGCAATTGAAAAATGTTGAATCCATTCCAACGAATTGAAAAACACTATCGACCACTTCAATTCCATGGCAAAAACAATGATTGTTTTGTCGCTTCCATTGCTAGAATTAAAAAATTTAGATTACAAGGAATTGAAATTTAAATCGATTTTTTCAATTCAATAGCAAAAAAAATGATTACTTTCTCGATTAGATTACAGGAATCAAACATTGGCACTGGTAAATGTTAATTCCATTTCAAGGATGTGATAAGGAATTTAATTATTTAAGAAACTAAAATCGATTTCAATTGACAATTCTTCTAAAACAAATATTTGCACCAATGAATTTTAGACATTATAAGAGGCAGATTGCAGTAATCGATGAGGAAAGGATCAAAATATATTTTTAACAACACCAAAGGTGGCCCGACTGTCAGTATATCCTATTTTGATTCCACTTTTCGAATTTTTTTACTTTTTGCATTACTTAACTAACATAACGATTTGGAAAGGCGCTGAATGCGTAAAATATGTGCCCCCTGTGTACCAGAATGAGGTCGAAAACCTTACTGCAACGGCTTTAAGGAATTTAGCTTATTCGAAAAATAGTCTGGAGTTGGGCTATTCGAATAATGGTGATGTCCAAAATTCATTTTTGATATTTCCATACTGATTGCTGCAAATATTTTTTAGAAAAATTACTAATTGAATTCATTTTTCCGAATCGTTAAAGAATCAAATTTTTTATAAAAATTGTCAGAATGGGTAGTTGAGGATTGTTGTACATATATGACGGCATTGCAGTACATATATAGAAATGTCAAGCCGAATTGGAAATAATAGGATCTAAACGAAAATGTTAGTGCTGATGAAAGTTTCCATGCATAAAACTAACTTTATGAGAAAACAAATCCGTCTCCTCTCTCTGAGAGAAAAGAAAGTTTCCATGAATACGGTTAACTTGATAAGAAAAAAGAAATACATTTAACAGACAAGTGAATAAATATTCCAAATCAAAAATGAGTCAATTCTATCCAAAATCTCCCGCCCTCAAAACTATACCCTGAACCTTTTCGCAATACCCTAATATCGGCCGTTCATAACATAACTAAAATACTTATAAGCTCATCCAAAAATTCTGTTCTTTTTTTCTATTTTTAAGTATTCACAACACTCCGATTTAGGACGTGTTGTTCAGGCAATTATACGTGAATTCGAACGTCACCCGCCCTCAGTTGTCAACGCTGGAAGTCCACTTACAGTCGGACGTAATGTTGCTAATGTTACGCCTCAACCAATTGCAGCTAAGTCATTAGATAGTAGCAAAGAGAACTCACCATTAGATAACACAGCAACACTTACTAAAGAAAATGACAGCAGTATGCCAAATTTGTCCACGCTGTCGCTGGATGAATTAAAGCAACTTGACACAGATCCGGAGTTTTTTGATGACTTCATTGAAGAAATGTCGGTGGTGCAGCATTTAAACGAAGAGCTTGATTCAATGATTAATCAAGTCGAAATAATATCACGTAATATTTATGTCAAATTTGTTTTAACTTTTATTTAAATAGTTGTACATATACTTTTTTATTTTTTGTAAATTAAGGTGAAAACGAATCAAAAGAGTCAAATTTAGTTGAACTAAAGCGTAAACTCAGTGATGATGTAACAGCGCTTAAAACACTTGGCGATAAATGTGATCTGCTTAATAAAAAGTACTTAAAGAAATCAGAAGAATTCGCACCTCAACACATAAGAGTAAGATAAAAATAATAAAAATTAGTGGTGGTGTAGAGAAAGTGGTCACTCTTTCATCATTCCTTAAGGAATCATTTTCCTCAAAATTTAAACTCGACTTTTCAATTCTATAGTAAGAGGAATTGGTTCGATAATCAGTGTGGAATTAAAAAACTTTATTACCATTCAACGAAATTTTTGAATCGTTTTTAAATTTTATGGGAAAAGAATCCTTTGTCGATTCAATTCCAGGAATCAAGCTCATTAGAAAAATTTAATTACTTTCCAAGGAATTGGAATTCGATATCGTATTTTTCAATTTCTTGACAAAAGGATTTTATTTCTTTGTCGATTCCATTCTAGGAATCAAAATTTGAAATTGAAAAATTTTATTTCCATTCTCTTTCCTTCAGTTGCTCGATAGAAATTTGTAATCTAAACAGCCTTTGCAACTGAAATCCAATCTATTATCAAACCTTTTTTTCAAGACTGACCATTTTTTCAATATAAATGAAATTTTAAATATCATTGTATACATTTTATATATGTACATCTATCTATATGCATATATCTAGGAGCTACTACAAATTGCTGCATCAAATTCGGACACAGATTGTGATCGTCATGTTGAATTGTTTCTGAATGGCAAAATTGATGTGCAAACATTTTTAAACAACTATACACACTCGAAAAAAATAAGTTCTGAAAGAAAAGCAAAAGAAGAGCGTCTAGGACATCAATTGAGTGCTTTAGAGCGTGCTGGCATCTAAAATGCAAATTATATTGTTGTATGTTTTGCCTTATTCATCAGTCATGTTTAGGGTTTCATTTTCGATCTATGTACATTGAAATCGAAACAGTAAAATTGTATTTCGATCCTAATTTTAACCGAATATTAAATTCTAAACATGATTTTATATTTTATTTTAAATGAATTTTATTTCCTTAGTAATCCTTATCTTTAGTTCCACTAAACTTACAAAATATTTATTATTAAAAACTTTAAAAAATACATTCAAAAGATTTGTCAATGCTGTAGAGTAATTAGTTGTGTATCGTTTTTGCTAAAGACATTGCAAAGGTCTTACATAGATCAAAAATATAATTTCAACAAAATAAGAGATGATACATCGTGTAATAACTATCGGTGCTTATTTCTATTAAATGTTGCATACAATTTCTCTACCACTGATCGGACCTTATCAATATGCCTTCGACCCTAATAGACTTTTAACTAAATCTTTTCATTATTGACAAGTTTTGAAAAACTCGAAGTGTTAACTGACTGGACTTATTGCAATAGTTGCAAATATTAATACACATACATATAAGCCTACATTGAGTTTGGAAAACTGTTGTTAAGTCATTAAGAATTTGTTTTCAAGGATACTTGGAACTGAAAATGATGCTGACGATATATGTGCGTGTGTTTATGAGATTTTTTGATGAAACAAAGGTAATAAGCGTTCATCATGCAAAATTTTTCTCCTGGCCCAAAGGCCAAACCCCTCAATTCAAAGCTATCGAAAAAAAAAATATTTTAAAATGTATAAAAATGATCTGAAAAATTTTAAAATCTGTTCACTATTTTGCGACCTATACGAGTTTTCTGAAATTGTTTTTCTTTTAATAAATCGTTATTTTTACGAAGACGATATATTTTTTTCATAAGCATGGTAAAAGAAGTTAAATTTATTTATTTAACATGACTTGCAAATAACTTACCATATATGGCTTTATCCGCGTTATAAAGACAAAAGCAAATCTGTTTTGTTTATGCAGAAAAATTTGTTAAATGTTGCCTTTTTGGAGCGAATGAACCAGTACACAATTTTAAGAAATAGCCTATGCTTCTCTTTTTGTAAGTAAAAAATATATTTAGGTTTGGCATACATTTTTTGTAAAAAAAAATGTAAAGTAATAAAGTGTTAAGACTTTATTCCTTAACTTTCAGGATATTTGTCAAAATTACTGTTATTGAAAAAGAGCAAAGTGGAGGAGTTGAACGTAGTACCGCAATTATTCAAGAGGTGGAGATGATTTTATAGATTAAGATGTCTATAAAAAAATATATATTAAATTAAGAAAAGTTTTGGAATATTTTTTGTTCATCAATAAAGGGTTAATATCTCAAAATTGGTTGCTGTGACACATCATTTTAAAGGCAATATATGTGAAGTAAAATGATAGCAGTTTTCTATGTTCGCGAATAACACAAAAACTACTGTATCAATTTTGAATAAATTTGTTTAGTTTTATTCTTTAGACGCTTGGTCTCAAAGTTCAATTAAAATTATTACGATACTCCTGTTAAATATCAAAGTATTAAAGCTTTAAAATCGCTAAAACAAATAATTTCAACCATAAAAAAAAGGAATCAGCACAACAAACCGTTTAATGGGAAGTTAATGTTCGTTTTGTTTTTGTCTCTTCCATGCAGTGTTGCCAGATTTGTTTAAGAAAAACTAAGTTCTGAAAAAAAACTGCTACCTTGGAAATAACCAGATTTTTTGGAAAATATAAAATTTTATTAAAAGTTGATAACCTTTTTTTTGTCATAATTTCATAAAAAAAAACTGCGATTTGCAAAAAAACTGCTAACGTGTCTAAAAACTTGAATTTACAATTAAAACTGCTAATATGGTTGCACTGCTTCCATGGCAATACAATGGAATATTTATGGAAACAACAGAATATTCAAATTTAACTCTAGCTCTCATTTTCGTCTCGGCCACTTTCCGGTGAATTGGAGAGAGTAGCAGGAAGAGAGTTGAAACAGTGACTTCTCGGTCTTTTTTGGGTGCAAAACCGGGACCTAGTTCGTCTTGGTTACCAACTCAAGAACGTCCTGGAGGCACTAATCACTCCCAAAGTGGTCGACCGGGACCAAGTTCGTCTCGGCGACCACGAAGACAATCGTTCTTGTGGTACTCAAAACCCCCATTCGGGTAGACTGAGGCCTAGTTCGTCTCAGCTACCAAGCCAAGACCGGGACCTCGGTCGTCTCGGGTGGCAAAGAATATGGGGAGAAGCGATCGTCAGCTGCATCCACACCTATGCTCCAATGAGTTATTCGATCTTGTGCACTCGCTGTGCGGAGCCATACACAAGCTGCACCTACTACACAAGAAGTATAAGTCCCTGCTAACTTTTGTTTCTGGAGACAAGTTCATTATTAAATTATATATTCATTATTCACAATAATAATGAATAATAATGTTACCTAGTTTAAGATTTTAAAACTTATTGTTAGTCTCTTAAGAGAAGATACAATAAAAGAAAATGAAGTTTAAAAAAAAAAAAAAAAAAAATTTTCAATTTACATAGCAAACAACAAGACGGAATGTGTGAAGAATGACCAAAAATTACAGCAGGTCTACGCGTACAAAGTCACGGGCATCAGCTAGAATTTTAATAATGCCACGTTTTCATGTTATCTTTCTTGATCTTCTACTATCAAATTTTTTTAAGAAAGAGAAAGCATGCGAGCAGAACCTTATGCGCTTGGAGAATGCGAGAGTAAATAGGCTTACATTTGCTATTTTTATAGCATGTGATATACTCTGTGATATTTGATAGTAGAAGATCAAGAAAGAAAACATCAAAACGCGGCATTATCCGCAACTTTCAATGGCTATATTGCTGAAACTAGAGAAACACTTTTTTTACATTTATATTTTTTACAATTGATGCAAAAGTAAACTTGAGCCCGAAAGGCAACTATTACAAGACGGTTAGTGCAGTTGAAAAAATTAAATGTTAGCATCACTAAAAACTTATGCAAAAAAAAACTAATATTATATATAGGCCTCTTGGAGTTTTATCATAGCTCATTATCTTTCCCGTACATCCCGTATTTCCCTACAATATTATACACTCGATTTTTCTACAGCGAGCTCTCCGCCTATAGAATAATCGGAGTTTTAACAAGCCGTTTCTCTTATCTAAATGCATCATGATCAACGTTAGATTACATCAAAATAAAGTTGGCCAACCAAGCGGCCTTCTCCACTGAGCAATCCAGACCAATCTCTGCTCTTTCCTTATTTGTCTGAATTCGACATAGTTCTGCTATAATAAAATAAAAGTCATGTTTTTTTTGACGCGGTTACCCTCAAAAAAAATTTTTTGTATGAGAAATTAGTCGGCGATATAATCGCCGCTTAAACATTAGTCGTGCAAATAAGCGTTGGAGTATTCACAATTGGGCTGGTAAATATGCGATTTGGCAGCACAGTTTTACAAAGTTTCCAATTTTAGTCGAAAATATTTCATCTCCAGACCTCAAACAGGAAAAAGTAAATACATATTTATCTTTGAACAATAATTTGAAAATACACAGGCTAAATATGAAATATTTATTTGTTATCTAATTTTGCCGTTTAAAGTAGTTTATTTAAAATTTTGATTTACTCTAATTAAATTTATATTTATTGTGCAGATACGCGCTGTTAGCCGGTGCTTACTTTCAGTAGCGAGGTGAAAAAGTGCGTCAATTGAAAACAACTACAAAGGACAAAGTTGTCTGGCAAACGAAAGTTAATGCCCTGCTCGGTCTAAAGAAAATTAATTTAATTCAGTTGTCAGTTTTTGTTTGACAGTTGCTCTTCAGTGCTGCCAAATTTGACTTACGAAAAAAATTAAGCGGCGAAAGCCGTTTTTTTGCCACTGAGAAAACTATCTTATACCCGCGTCAAAAAAAAAAACACGGCTAATGTTTAATCGAGTCGATTGTCGATAATCAACAATGTAATTGACTCATCGCTACTTTTGAAACATATGTCTGCAGTATGATTAAACTGACAAGCAGCTGATTACATAAATTTTTTGTAACAAAATTTTAGTGCACAATTAATTATCTGGATATGATTTAGATAAGTTTACAACAATCTTTTAGTACTGCAAAATTTAATCAACCGTTGAGAATAAAAAAAGATAAGTTGATAAAACTTTTAGAAAATCAATTATTTAAATGAGTGTTACAACGGAGCGCGAAAAATTTTAGTCAATTCGAATACAAAGATTACACACAGTGCTGCTTAATCTGGGACTAAAGTAAGTAGTATAAAGTCCAAACATTATTGTTGTTTTGTTTTGCATACACTGTCGCTTGCATTACAATCTGTTATCAGTTCATTAGATGTGTACTGATTTTTTCATTTTTTTGCACAGCTATTAAGTTCATTTTGTACGATTTGCTACAATTTGATTCAAGCAGGAGTGCAGTTATCCAACTTTATTATTTTATTATTATTTATATCTTTGTTTTAGCTTACAAATTTAATGTCTAGAGTTCTGTTCCAAAGCACAAAAGGTTTCATACTACAAAATCAGCAGCAGCGAATTCAATGGGCTAATTTGGATCGAGCGGAACTGACTGCCAACGCATCAAGCAATAACATCGCTGTCACCGCTTCCGCTGCTTTTTCGTCCTGTCTTCAATCACCTATAGAAAATATTTTGAAAGGAAACATAAAAATATTAAACGGTCCACAATTTAGAAGAAAATTTTATTTGTCAAGTGCACATTCAACACAATTTACGACTGAAACATTCCACAGGTTCGTATTCTATGTAAAATTTAAAATTTTCTGATTTTTTAAGGCTAAAATCAAAGGTTTTATCTACTTGACTAATGGTCCTGTTCATTATAGTAACTACATAATTTAAATGTTTATATAACTATGAATAAAGCTGCTGGAAAATAAGTCATTGCACTAAAAACAAGCTTGGACGCAAACTTCACACTTTAACAGAAAAGCTGCCACATCCTATTTCTAATATCACTGTGTGCAAAAATTAATATTAAATGCTGATATCAACTTAAGGTGATTCGGGGTCGCTAAACTCGAATCTACCATCAGATTTTGATCTGATAAAATTCACATACGGGACAAACGACGTTTGTATTTTTTTGCAGAAAATTTGACTAAAATGCTCCATTGGTGTGCTAATGAGGGGCAGGGTTACTGGAAAAAATTGTCTTGAAGAACAACTTTGCTTCAGACACCAAACCCCTCAGAATTGAACCAAAAAAGTCATAGAAGATCGATTGCAACCATTTTAAAATCAGATTAATTTTTTTATCGGTAACGCTAAAATCTGACAAATTATCTTACGTTGACATCAGTCGATAATCCACCATTTTCACTGCATGCACTGTTATCAATTGTTATTACACAGCTAAAGAGTACAATTTGACAAAACCGGAAAATTACGGTCAAAACAAATAACTCCTAAGCTACTAAGCCGAAAGCCGAAAAAGATTAATAACAAAATATTTAAGTTTCAAATATTTTTTCATTCAAAGCGCAGTAGTTAAAACAACTCGCAATTCAATTAATTATCAATTTCAAAAAGCTTGATGCAAAAATTAGCAGTTTTAAAGGATTACCAAGAAGTACTACGATTGAAGTTGCAAATAACATTTGACATACGATCGAGAAGTAAAAATAAATATTTTAAACTTCTCAAAAAATAATTTAAGCAATTTTAAATGTATCAACAAATAAGTTACAGCTCCTAAGTTTCTGATAGAAAACTTATGCATAATGCTAAGGTAGGAGACACGTTTCTTAACCCAATTTCAATTCTTCTAAAAGCTGCAAGATAATTTGAAATTTTCTTCATCAATGTAAAATTAAATTAAATCAAAGTTATTTCTGGATACGAATAGCACAATCAAAAAGCTTTTAATTATTTTTTACTGAGCCTTCTGTTCAGTACTGTTAGTGCGAGAGAAACACAAAAAAATTACAGCGCAAAATGCATAAAAAGAAACAAATCATTTCTTTTGGGCAAACCAGCAGCTTATACTAGTTTCGATGACCGCTACGTCATCATCATCAGTAAGCTTTGTTCGCCGAAATTTAATAGTCTACTAGCATACTACAGGGTGCTTTTTTTAGAGGTATAGAGCTTCGAATTGAAATAAAACACAAGAAAATCGTTTTAATGTCCATCAATTTGGCTTTATTGGAAGGATAATTTTATGCCATTAATGTTTAAATATGATTTCGGGCATGTGGCCGCCGCGGCTGGCTCGAATAAAGCCAATTCTACAGGTCCAATTTTGAACCACTTTTTCGAGCATATGAGGCCGTATGTCGGCAATAACGCCACGAATTTTGGCTTCCAAGTCCCCTAACGTTTCTGGTTTGTTGGCGTAGACGAGCGACTTCACATATCCCCAAAGAAAATAATCCAATGGTGTCAAATCACACGATCTTGGTGGCCAATTGACAGGTCCATTCCGCGAAATTATGCGCTCATCGAACGTTTCCTTCAATAAATTGATTGTGACGTGCGCTGTGTGGCATGTAGTGCCGTCTTGTTGGAACCACAACTCATCCACATTCATGCCATCCAATTCGGGAACAAAATAGTCGGTTATCATGGCTCTATACCGGTCTCCATTAACGGTAACTGACTCTCCAGCATTATTTCGGAAGAAGTATGGCCCAATGACTCCACCAGCCCATAGAGCACACCAAACAGTCAGTTTTTGTGGATGTAATGGCGTCTCAAGGGTCTCATGTGGATTCTCTTCACTCCAAATGCGGCAATTTTGCTTGTTGACGCAGCCATTCAACCAAAAATGAGCCTCATCACTGAACAAAATTTTGCGATGAAAATCAGCATCGAGATCAATCTCATTTTCGGCCCATACACCAAAATCACGACGCATTGCATGGTCTCGCGGCTTTAATTCTTGCACAAGCTGGATCTTGTAAGGTCGCAAGCCAAGATCTTTGCGCAAAATCTTCCATAAAGTTGATGGACAAAGCTCCAATTGCTGTGCACGGTGGCGAATCGATTCATTCGGGTCCTCTTCAACATTTTGCTCTACAGCGGCAATTGTTTCTTCGGTGCGCACTGTTCGACGTCTCTGCGGATGCGTATTATCACATAGAGTAAACGTAGTGCGAAAACGACCCATGGTTAACCGAATTAATTGCTCTGATGGACGATTATGTCGACCATAAAATGGACGGAGCTTGCGGTAAACTTCGCGAACTGAACCATTATTTTCGAAATAAATTTGCACGATTTGCAAGCGTTGTTCTTTTGTCAACCTGTTCATGATGAAATGGCAAACCAAACTGAACATAAATGACATTATAGTTGCCAGATTTGACCATAAAATGCCAGTTTTATCTCTATTCGAAAAACAAACCTCTAAAAAAAACACGCTTTATATCATACTACAATTGTTCTTGTAATCTTTTTGATATCACACATTTCTTGACTAGCGCTCCGTTGAAAGCTTATTTGGCGATACGAACGAAGGTGCAAGTGCTAATATGTAAAATCGGCAAGCTCACCGAAGGTAATTTTTTTGTTTGTGTTTATAGAACAGTTCATAATTTTTAATTATTTTTTACTGAGCCTTCTGTTCAGTACTGTTAGTGCGAGAGTCAAGAAATGTGTGATATCAAAAAGATTAAAAGAACAATTGCATATGAAGAAGGAAATGTAGTTTTTGGCGCACTATGTTTATATTTGTTGCGATGATTCTTAAATGGTCAACGCAAGAAGTATGATATAGTATGCTAGTAGACTATTAAATTTCGGCGAACAAAGCTTACTGATGATGATGACGTAGCGGTCATCGAAACTAGTATAAGCTGCTGGTTTGCCCAAAAGAAATGATTTGTTTCTTTTTATGCATTTTGCGCTGTAATTTTTTTTGTGTTTTTCTCGCACTAACAGTACTGAACAGAAGGCTCAGTAAAAAATAATTAAAAATTATGAACTGTTCTATAAACACAAACAAAAAGCTTTTAATATAAAGTTTTACTCTCGATACATTTCCAAGCCTTAGAAAAGTTACGGCTATTCGTAGGAATATCCTAATTGCAAAATATAATAGGAGAGTTATTAAGTACTCTCAATATAATTTTGGACTTATAGTTAAACTTTTGACTTCTGTTCACTTAGCATTTGAATTTGCAATGTAGTGTAGTCAGTATCTACTTTATCAAATGTATACATAGACAAAAATTTAAAAATTTTCGAGTTACATTTTTGGCTTACCATTAAGTTGTTTTTGTTTTAATTTCCTACACAATTTTTTAAAAGATACCGGCCGGTTATGGAAGTGCCAGCAGGTTTGTTTCGTGGTCAATTGGATCGCTTTAATGGTATAACCGTTAAGTCCAATGACGAGTATAAACCAGATATTGATTTTGGTGAAAAATTAAGAAGTAAGTTTTTCTCTTGCTATAAAAAACTGAACTAATATTATGTTTTTTCAGACTCACTAGATTTTTGGATAAAAAACAAATATAGAGGAATATGGTTCCATATTCTAACAGCACATGCAGAATGGGTTCCTCTTTTGGCACAGGTAAAATATTTTTTCGTCATTTTTTCTATTTTGTACAAAAATCTTACTTTCAGCATAAATTTGAATTTCATCATGCAAAGGAAGGAGTAGTTGTCATGTACCGTTGGCTGCCAACCGATGAACCTGCCAATATGCCTGTTTACGCTCACACCTTGGTTGGGGTAGGCGGGCTGGTATGCAATGACAAAGACGAGATTTTGGTTGTAAATGAACGTTATACCTTGATTCCGAAAAGTTGGAAGCTGCCAGGTGGTTATGTAGAACCAGGTAATAATTTTTACATGTTAACATTTTGATTTCATCAATATATATGTAAGTATCGTTTTATTTTTATTATTTTTTAGGTGAAAATATGGTTGATGCTGTAATACGCGAAGTTTGGGAAGAAACTGGCATTAAATGTACTTTCAAAACTGTGGTTGCTATGCGTCATTCACATAGTGGAGGATTTGGCTGCTCTGATATATATACGGTTATAGCTTTAATTCCCCAAAATGAGGAGTTGAAACGTTGTGATCGTGAAATCGCGAAAACGGAATGGATGAAAATTGATGATTATTTAAAACATCCACATGTACACAAAACAAATCGACAGTTTGTACGCATTTTACAGGACTATAATAAACGTGGCTTGCGTTTTACATGTGAGGTTGATAAGCATGAAATATTGAAAAAAGAATATTGTTTGTATTACATGAAGAATATAGAGGAAAACAATGAAGGTAATAAATTAGAATCAGAAGCCGAATTGAGTTCAAAGATTTAGTATAGTTAGTAAAATGTCATTAGCGTTATTGAATTATGTATGTAATTTACAAAGTCTATTTTATATTTTCTTAACAAATTTAAATGCTAATTACTTAAGTTAAGTCGTGCTTAACCAGCTATTGTGAGTTTTTAAGCAGCTTTTTGATTGCTATTTTCATTAGAGTTGTTCATACGTCCATTTGCTTTTGAGTCAATTTGCCATTTCTACAAATGTTTGCTAGACAAAATCACAGTATACTAACTAGTGTATATAGTATACTTAGTGTATTCTTTTTTTTTTTTTGAAGCAAAAACATTCTGTAGATAGATCCAAAACTACTTCATAAGTAACGTGTGAACAACTTTTATGAATGTATTAAAACAAAAGGGCTACTATGAAAGTTAATATTATTTCGATAGCTCGATAGCTTACTAGAGCACCAGTTGAGCATTAACACTTATGCTAATAGCGTTACTTAAGCACCGTTTTCCCAGTATCAATTTGAACACTAACTGAGGATTTAATTGTCAGTTACAAAAAGTTTTTATGAAGTATACTGTCAAATAAATTGCTAAAATACAACGATACTAAATGAAAACGACACTAAGTAGTTAGTAATGAAAGTTAAATTTAAGAAATTGATAACTGCTATAAATAAATAAATTGTTATATTTTTGTATATTGTTACATAAGATAGTGTTTAATATATATGTATAAAAGTATAGTATAATTTTTTATTCCTTATGAGTCTGATTTTGTGTATAATTGCACATATATAATTGCGAATTAAAACCGGCAGAAAAACCGTTGCTGAACAAGAAAAGTAATGTATGCAAGCGCTAGATCAAAAGTGGGCGAGATTCAGTCGACATGTTATACATAGCTAAAGAATGTAAAATACTCAATAGCCACACCAGTTTTGGGCATGTGTATTTTTGCACGCAACAAAAAATTTTCTGGCCTGAGCATGAAATTTCTATGTATTTTGACGTATTGAACCAGTATTCGACCTTATTTTCAACCAAGAGTGGGATCCTCGAGAATCGGATCTTATATATGTTATTTTGATAAAAGTATGCAGTAGAATAAACGTGACACCCGACTAGAAGTGAATACACCAATGGTTCAAAATTTCGCCAAAAGTGAGAAAATTGTATTTTTGTCCATGTCTCACAAATTTGAGAAAAGTTTAGAGAAGTTGAAACAGGTGAAAAAGGCGGATAGTATCGATAATATATGAAAGGTGTTGAAGAAGTTGAAAGAGGTTGGAAATCTCCAAAAAGTTGAATGAGTGTGAGAAAGTTGAAAAAAGTTGGATGAGTTTGAAAAAAGTTGAACTAGTCGGATATGGAACAGTTGAAAGTCGAAAAAATATGAAATATATTGAAAAAAGTTGAATGAGATTGAATAAGTCGGATATATAAAAAATATTGGAAGAGTGTTGAAAATCCAAAAAAAAAAAAGGAAAAAAGTTGATATAAGTTGAAAAGAATCTTACAACAGTTGAAAAAGGCTAAAAAGTCGATAAAATATGGAACATTACGAAAAAGTTGAATACGGCTGAAAAAGTTTAAAAAAATTGAATGAGGTTGAAACAGTAGAAAATGGCTAATAACATCGATAATATGTATATGAAAAAATGTTGAAAATATTTAAACAGGTTGAAAAGTCAAGCTGAAAAATTATGGTGAATTCAACGAAGTTGAGAGAGGGTAAAAAAATCAAATGGACAATGTTGAAAAAGTTGAAATAGTCAGCAAATATTCAAAAAAATCTTAAAATGTCACGCTTACAACTTTTTGTTACCATAAGAGGTGCCACGCTTACTGATGCAATCCCGTAAAAATCGATTGAATAGAAATGCTATTGGTAACTGAACTTCTACGTAGCAAATTTTATTAGAATTACTCCTATAGCATACTAAATATAATATTAAACTTTTTCTGCTTGTATGGGAGGTGCCACGCCCACTAATTCAATCTCGCCGAAATCCATTTAATTTCAAAGTTCATAGTAACCGACACTTATACACTAAATAGTAAAAGAATTACTCCCATAGCACACTATATATAACATTAAAAGACTTGCATTTATGGGAGGTGCCACGCCCACAGTTGCTATTTCGCCCACTTTAAATCATGAGATACCTTATAGCAAGTATCTGCCATATTAAATTTCAAATCAATTACGTTGTTAGTTCTCTTATTATAACGTTTATAGATATTTTGGGATGTGCCACGCCCTTCAACGAGTTTTTTCAGCAGTGACATAGGTTGTTAAGATGACTGCTTTTAGTGGTATTATCTTTGAAATTTTTATGAAAATAGTAGATGCCATTTTCGTGTAATATTGAATCTAAATTTTCCATTATTTAAAAGTGCCACGCCGACTTTTTCAACTCAGCCTACTTTTATTACAGTTGAAGATATTTGTGATCTGCATCTATCAAGTTTTATTATAATGTCTTGAGTCGTGTGCGAGACATGACGCTATAAAAATTAAAGCTTAGGGCTGTGCCACGGCCCTATTAGAGTTTTTAGAAACTTAAAACCTAGCCCAATCGTAATTTCGTTTTCATGTGCACCAAATTTCCAAGTTTCTTCCAAAGCCGTTTTTGAAACAAAGTTCAGCCAATACATACATACAATTTTAGCATCATACTTGGAATGGAAACGAATGATGGTACAAGTATACTTTGGATAAAAAGTGTCCATGACACCTCCTATGTAAGTAGGGCTACCAGATGGCATACTTTAGTAGCAAATGTGCTACTTTTGCAAGGCTTTGCTACTTTTCACTTGAAATGCACTACTTTTGGATGGTTTTGCTACTTTCGATGTTTGCATTGTAAATTAAAGTTATTTTAAATATTGATTTTGCTGGGGTTTTTCGTAACAAACGAGGACCTTTTTTTTTTTGCTCATCAAAAGTATTTTTTATGAGACTAAAAAAATTTTTGGTTTTCATTCGAAAATTGGAATTTTTTGACATACACTACTTTTGTAGGCAGTTCATCTGGTAGCCCTATATATAAGCGAAATCCGATGAATTTGAAAAGACGACAATTTGTACTCAAGAAAAATTCGGCATTTAGTGAAACAAACAAGAACTTTACGCTTCTGCATATAGTATTTACAACATGGGTATAATTATAATACCCATTTAATTAGATTGAAGATTTTCACACACACTACTGTTTAAATAGTGTGAGTATACAATTTTAGACTAGTCTAATATTATTTTGTGTCGATGGATAGGAGTCAATTTTAAGCCAAAACAAGTTTTTCATAAATAAATGTAACACGTTCTTCCCTATTTTCTCTTATTTAAATGAATTTATAGCGTTTGTTACGAAACTGTTCAGTTCATCGTCATTTACAAGTCACTGACCTAATTTTTGCACAAGATTCAGATGTATTCAGTGAACGTAAGTTAACTATCTATTTTTAAAAATTTTCATTTCCTTATTACATACATTTCAGTAGGAATGGGATATTAAGTTTTAGAAAGCCATTAAAGCTTATAATGAGTGTTTACTTTTTTAATACGTGCAACCCGGAAGAGGATAATAAACATTTGCTCTCTTTGCGTCAACATACTCTTATCAATTGAGCTCATTCTGCGCGATGAATATTAGCACTGACCTACCTATGGATGTTATATGTTACATACACTGTCGTACCGTAACAGACGTACATGGAAATACAATCTATAACATTATCATCAAAGTTTTCATACGAAACATTTTTCGGAGTTTTTCAGTGTAGTTAAAGGGATGAATAAGAGAAAGATTTATGTGTGGAGTTTGTGGTTCTCCATCACCTTTAATTGATTTTGACACGGAACAATCAGTGTTGCAAAGTGGCCGCTTTTGGCGCGGCCAAGACTTAAATTGCATGTCAAAGCCGGAGGCTTTGTAGAAATTGAAAGTTTTCGGAAAAAACCGTTGAATGAAATTTTTTACCGAAAAAACAAATAAATTTTGTTAATAATAGCTCTTCAAAATTAAGCTTGACGTCCCGAAATTGTTTACTTATTTACATGCCAAAATAACTCGAGCTATGATAAATTGCAATAGATTTTTTTTAGCCCCAGACCCTGTATTCTCACGGTGTACGTTACTGTTCATAGGCAGACCTTGAATCCTGGAAAGATGCTTTCTTAACTTTTGGAAGTTTTATTTGTGGTTTTTTTGTTTTCATTGATCGCAATATCCGTATTTTCATGTTTGTCCTATTATACGTTTTAAAGAGAAATGAGAAATACTCCTTTTGTTTTTTTTTTTTTTGTTAAAAAAAAATTTTAGAAACTAACTAACTACGGCAGTTAAGCTAACATGAATTATTGTATTGGCTCGACTGATATATCAGTTTAATGTTTTCATTAGAAACTATTCCCCTGTATGATGTTGACACACAAATGTGACTGTTCTGTATGTATCTAAGCATAATGTCCGAGTTAAACCATGTTTATTTTAACATTCCTTTCATAAACCTATTTTTATCCCTTTGTTATTGTTTATAAACACAAATAGCAGACATCAGATCGATTTCTCTATTTATGTTAAAATACGAGTAAGTACGGGTATCTTTAGCTTATGTTTACTGAACCATGGTAAACAAAAACCGATGTACCACCACGCGAGTTCAACGGAAAAAGAGCTTTTGCAGACTCCCTCCACTAAAATCTGTGTGTAAAGAGGATAACAGGCGCACTTAAAGGCGCACTTAAAGGCGCACAAAATCGACAGACATCCGACAGCTGAGAACAAAGCGGAAGGACATGGTAAATTAAAAGGAGCAATATGCAGTTGAGAAGATGAAAACACGAAAATTGCTATTTATACGGAGAGCACTTGGGTGGAACCTACGCATTTCAATTCTTTACATTAAAGGGAAAACACCATAATTATATCATAATATATACAGAGCTGAAGTAAAAACTTGAATAATAAAAGAATTATTTAAATAACAAAAATATTATTATGAACTGCTGAATGTGAAAGTTTTCCAAAAATGGATATTAAATAATTATATTTTTTCAAGCATATCAAAAATATTTATAAAAACAAAAAACTTAAAAATATGAATGGCTATCAGGATTACAGTGAATTGGAAAAATCGGTAAGTCAGAATAAATAATAAAACAACATACTCGTGCATATGTACATATCTTTGTACATAAATATATACATACATATGTACTCAATTGAAAATAGCAGTGACGCAAAATACTGACATTGAAGAGTTCGCATAGGCGTTACAATAAAACTGACAGTTGGTAGTGATTGGTGATGATTGTTTCGGAAAGTTAAGAGGATAGGAAGACCATAGTTATAGTGATCTAGAGTCTAGATTCTAGACTTTTGATAGAGACCGTTTAAATTACAGAAATTTTTGAAAGCTTTTTCTGGACATTAGTAGAAAGTGTACATACATACATATGTAAATACATAGGTATTTCCATGGTGTCGAACGTGACCGTCGTACACTTTAAAGGGAAATCAAAGTCAAAGTAAATCATTTTTTTTTTTGTTACTTTAAGGAATAGCCCTTTGGTAGCACTATATTTATTGCTAAAGTTGATGGCAGACGTAACACTGATTTCAAGATAAAGGAAATAAAAAAAACAAATTCGCAGGTGACCAAAAATGGAAGTGATTTTCATGGCTATTTATAGAAAAGCAGTAGTCAGCGAAACCTGCCAAAGTTCTTTAATGCGACTAATCTTAAAATGCTATGGAATAACATAACTTTTTATTACATTTCGTTTAGTTGAACAATCTTATTTTTTTTTTTTTGCTCTACAAAGTATAATATGACTCGATACATGACATTGCGAACGTTAAATATTTTTTCATTACGGTTCACTTGTGTAATCTTTCATATAGTTTTTGTATTTAAGATTTATGTAGCAATCAAACAAATTTAATATTAATCTTTGTCGAATTAAATTGGTTTGATTAATTTTAAGAAATAAAATAGGAAACATTAGTAAACGTAGTTAAATATTTTTCTCAAAAACATATGAAGTCTTTCTTTTTAGCAGTTAAAATCTTTTTTCCTGTAAGGGGCAAAAAAGCAAAAAGCAAATTTGTTTTCTTAGGAATCAGAAAAAAAAAGCCTTAGAAAAAATTTTAAATAAGAAAGTGCAATTTTCTTAATTTTTTTACGAAAAATTAAGACTTTGCAGCTATGTTAGCAATCCTAGAAGTTTTTTTTTTGTGCCTTAATGCAATTCACTAATCGAACACGAAAGAGAGAGAGAGTTATACAAAATTTATTCGAATAATGAATAGAATCATATTTATGCTCATTATTAAAATAACGAATAATTACTTGGAAAAAACTCGAAAATTAATTTCAAAAAGGAGGCCTCAGAGGCTCTATTTTGTCCCATTTTTGGGAAAAAACTTACTGCACAAATGGATCAAAAAAAGTTCACGGATTTAGAATGAAGGAGATACTTCCTATCTAAACAATATGAAAAGGTCTAAAACATATTTTGAAAAGAGGACGGTTTCCCAAATTTTCGAAAAATAATGTAGTTGATGCGAAAAGGCCCAAAACGAATTTTAAAAAGAGGGAGTTATTATTTATTCATAAATGATTGAGAAACACAACTGGAGCTTGGAGCTCTTAGAGGTAGTTAGTTTCGATTTAGAAAATGTTATTCGATAGTACAGGAGAACAATGATTTTGTTGGTAAAACTTTAACATAGTTTTCCGAAGGTTTATGACGCGCAGAGTTCGAACCCAAGGTCAGAACTTCTATAATAGCTCTGGTTTTCAAAACACACTTGGAACTATATCGATATCTTTTTTTCTCGAAATATCGAAAATTATTACACCGATCTCCATACAAATCTACATACATACATAAGTTTCAGTAAGGAGGAAAAACTAGAAAATGTGTTTTAAATTTATGATAGATATCTGTCTATGATATTCAAAGTGAATTTTGAAGAGGAACGGTAGTTCTTTCGAACCTCATTACCTTTCTATGTAACTTTGTTCAAATATTTCGAAAAACCTTGATTTTCGAAATTTTAAGGTTAAATTCTAAAGAAATTTTGTGACTAGGTAGTATTAGCAGGCAACTTACAGCCAGATGTACGTATATACTTTTATATATATCTATTATATTCTAACAAAATAATTGAAATTTTAATACCATAGAAGAAATGATCGAACTAGCAGGAAGTTCTCCCTATTTGCCCGTGATCATAATTTATTTTTGAAAACCACAATATTTTGACCTAGATACACATATCTTAAAAACAGTTTGTGCTCTCCCCAAATAGATAAAGAACCATAGAATGTTATCTGTGTTTTATTTTTGCACGATGCAAGATTATCAATTGATAAGAACAACCTCTACAGTTGAAAAAAAAAATATTTCAATTTTAATAAAACGTGATCTTATGCCAAAAAAATAAAAACATGCAATTTTAAACAAAATATGCCGATGCAAATAGAGCTCAAATTCGTAAAACGTATTATAATTAAAAATATTCATATTTTCCAAAGGACAGAAAAAAAATTTAATTTAATTATTTGGCTATGTAAGCTCTTACACAATATTTTAAGTAAAAGTTACTCATACGTCATGTTAAACGCAAATAATCGGAATTTTAATTATGTAAATTAAAAATTTATAAAAATGTTTCTGCAATTTGACGCTTAAAATGTTGACCTTTTTAATGTTTACCTTTCTATTTTTCTTATTTTCTCTCTCAATTACCCTCTTAACATTATGTTATGCGCAACAACGGAAAATTATCGTCATCATCATGCCATTTGTACATTGTGCTTTCATTTCACCGTCACCTGTGATAAAAGGTCGCCAGTGCTGGCAGCCAATTATATACCGTGGCCCATAAGCTGCACGAAGTCGAACGCAGCTTAGACACTTGTAGTGTCGACGAAATGGATGATATCTGTGTCATGGAACTGCTCGAATCAATGACCGAGGTGAAGAATGAATATCAAAATCTACGCAAGGACATACAAGAGGTACAGCAGCTGCAACGTGATGTCACAACCTCGATACGATTTCAGATGAGGACCATGCACCAAACCTTTCAAATGCTAAAGAAACGCATCGAGTTGAAGGCTACACAAAATTGAGAGTGAGCACGGAAATGTGCGCGTTATAAGAACTGCTCTCCTACGGAATAGCTCATTAAAAATAATGGCTAAAATGAAACATCAAAAGTTTACGTATTTCAGCCAAACATATATACAATATATATCAAAAGAGTATAGTATCTTTTACGTTCTCAAGATGAAACCGACAATGAATTAACTGCATGTTTGTGTTTTTTTGCAAATGCATTTTTTAGCTGTTTTTTATAATTTTGTTGACACTTTTGTACCTTTTGGTTAATGTGTTCATATTTTTTGGGGTAAATTGAAGCTGTAACTATGTACAGAAAATTGCCTTACTTTAGAATATGACGTCATAATGTGGTTGTCGTTAGCTGTTCTCTGCATGCTTGAGAGATAATAAAATTTTCGAGTTCTCTTTAATGATTACGCTGTCGTCATTTTTAAAAGGTCATAAATAATATTTAGGTGTGCTGCATTCTAAAGTCTCTATATTATTTCGGACAAATTTTTCATACCTATGTAAAAATGATTTAAGTGTCCAATTAAACGGTCAAAGGATTAAAATAAAAGTTTTAAGTAATTCAATTCACAAAATATATCTCAAATTCAAGCCACAGAAACTGCAAAAAAACTTATAAAATATGAAGGGATGCGCTACTTTTTTTCTAAATATTTATTTTCCATTCGATTAACGGCCAATTCTTGAGATATTCCAGTCTTGATCTGGTGACAGCTGTTTTCATTTCATCTCTGAAACAATGTTTCAGTCTATATTATCTTTGGCTGTGAATTGAACATTTTCTTAGCTGGAGCGATGTCTTCAATTCGCTGGAGTTTTTGAACTTGTTTTTACAAATAGAACCGTATAATAGCTTGTCAACAAGTGTATATTTTATATACATCAATCAAATATTTATTTGAGTCAAATATAGTGATCAAATATTTGATTTCTCTATATCAAATACGAGTATACACTTGTTATATTCAAACAAATCGTTTTCTCAGTATAGTGTAAGTCTTCCTTGAATACATTCTAAGCTGTTTCTGGAGCTGACATCCCTCCAAGTTCAACTAGCAACTCGAATTTATAACTGTTACTTATAGAATGCGGTCCACCTACGGTCTAGTCAGAAAGCAGTTTGTTACTAGACAACATGTATTTGGTTCTGGGCTTTTTGCCTTGTCTTAAATCGAAGCAAATATTTTGCCGACAGTCTAAAAAATGTCCCTAATAAAAATTTTCAGTATTTGCATAGATATGTATATATTTTACTGAAACTTGCTTATTGTGTAAAAGAAGACATACACAAAACAGTTTCAAATATGGGCCAATCTCATGCTACGATATAAGTAATTGTAGTCTTGTACTTGTATACAGTATATTACATCGGTCGAAATCGGGTTAGTAGTGCTTTTTGAGTTACAGAGATACAGTCCTGTCCCAAACATAGGTTGCCACTCATTTAAGAAAATTTGACCCCAAAAACAGGTGTCGACTAATGTTTAGGACATGATTCGACAAGGCAACCCTATATATTCTATTTAGGCTCTTCGATATCTATCATTTGGCACAAATTTCAAGCTGCTATCTTCATTAATAAAAATTGACCCAAAAAAACCGGTGAAAACCCATGTTTGGGACAGGATTCAACAATGCAATCCCATGTATTATATTTAGACCACTTCGAGTTCTATCATTTGGCATACATTTCGAGCTGTTATGTACTATAGTTTTAATTAGAACAACAAAATTGTCTAAAATTCGGGCATTTTGTGCCATCGGGACAGGCTTTGGCAAGGTAACCCTAGATATTCTATTTAGGCTCATTGAGCTCTATCATTTGGCATACATCTCATTCTGTAATCTTATACACTAGACTTTTCTACAGCCGGCTCTCCGCCAATGATACCTTGACCGCTTTGAATATTTTGTCCACTACTGTATGGTCGATCATAAGCATTTTAGTTTAATGTTCTTATGTTTATTCCTTGCAAATTAATGTTTCAGCAATGATTTTGTTTTTGAAAATCAAAAACAGAACTTATGAAAATATTAAAAATGTGTAATAAACGATTTAGTTTGCTTATGTTCCACAAATGCTTGTGTCACTTGAAAAAAAGGACGGAAAAGGAATAATGCAGTGAAGTTGGCTGAGGTTGCTTGTCATTTCGTAGAACGTAGGGCGCCCATACATATACATTTTTAATAATTTCAGTATGAATGAATCGCCAATTTCCAAAAGGATATAATCTCAGAATACAAATTTTGTGAGGATCAATAAAAACTAAATATTTGTCCATTGAATAACATTGAAATAATAAAAAGTTTTTCAAGTTGTGCTAGACACAGCAATTACCATAAATACATAGAAAATAATCTCTATGAAACTAGAAAGCCATACCATATTCCGCATATATCATTCATATGAAGTATGTCCAGTGAAAGTGTTTAATTTGTTGGCAGCTCAGCTATGATATAGAGTACTCTAGAGCAATCATCGGTCAGATTTTATGTTTCAGAGTTATGCTCGCTTCGATATTGACATTTCCAAAAACTTAAAAGTCAAATAAAATGAGGCTTGTAAATAACCGCTTGAGCTTAGATTAGTGATCGCCAAGCATATTCCGTAAGGGACTGCACTGCTGAGGCTCATATTTATATATACTCAACAATAAAAATCTCAAATAAATCGTAGATTAAAATCGCCGCTTAGTCATTAGATTGAAGTTAATATGAGAAATTTCTCCGATTAACGAAGCAAACTCGACTATGCTTTACGTTTGTTTCATTTAACTATTGTGTCAAAGGAAATTAATTAATATCATAAACTTAAATAGTTGGGAAAGTTTGATTTCTAGAACTTAGCTAATATAATTTCATTCTTACATACTTTCGTTCACTCAAATTCAATCAGAATGAGTGCTGCCAAATGACCAAGCCCGGAATTTCATGCCAAAGCCGAGGGCCCTGTAAGAACTCAGACATTTCTAAAAAAAACGTAAATTGAATGAGTTTAATGTTAGGAAAGGTATTAACCTTTCCCAAAAAAAATTGTACTTTTTCCGACAAAAAATAGTACTTTTTACCAATTTAAGAAAAAAACTATTTTATTTTGGGCAGGCCGGATATACATTCTATTCAACTTGGCACCCTTGATCGAAAATCGCAGTAACTATTTACATACATATTAATTCTCATGCATTTTGTTGCCATAAGACATTGGAAATCTTTTAAAGAACATTTGTAACCCTTTTATATGATGTACAATATACCAAAATATAAAAAACAATATATCAATATATAAAAATAGCGAATACTTTCGTTTCTATTTGCTTAATTTTTTCTAAAATAATAGCATGTTTTAAATCTATTTTGTTAAGAGTTTTCTTTTTCTTATTAAAATTTGTAGTGAGCTTTTCTTTTTTAGTTTATCTTATGCTAACATTTAATATTTATTTAGTTGAATTAAATCACAATCGTATTTGCAAGTCAATAACTACTTTATATAAAAACCAAATGTCTGATACCATGTAATTGCACTTTCCAATTGCCTTATAAAAGTTTTTAATAGTAAATCATTACAAAAATCATTTTTAATTACAATTTTGTTATTTCTATTACAATAACAAAAAAAAAAAACAAGTACTTAGGTATTAATATTTCGTATATAGTATATAAGACATTTAAGTATATGTAACTGACTACATACTACAAGAATAATTTATAACTTTATTTGTAGTCATTAATGAATGGAATGTTTGTTTTAACATTTTTGCCGTTATTCAAATGATGTTGAGTAAAATTGTAAGAAAAAACAAAATCAACTTTAATTTCGAATGAATTGTATTTTAATACTAAAACTACCTTCTTGTTTTATCAAATCATACCAATGATAAAAATTCATAACGAACATCTCATCTTAAAGCATTTCAGTTTTGATGCTGGCTTTGTACCAGGTGATCAAGACTATAATGCTTTTAAACTGCTTGGCATATAATAATAGCAAATTTGTGTTTTTTTTTTTAATTTTAATAAATGAGTATTTTATAAATTGACTTTTTTAAGCTGTTTTTCAGCCTTCCATTTATTTGCGATAATTTTTAATACCTTTTACGTATATGTCGGCCTCGAAATTCTGGATCATTCTTAATGCAAAAAGTCACGGAACCTTATGTAAGCACATACTGCCAAAATTGTGTGATTGAAAATTGAAATCATCTAGGTTGGTAATATTTGCTTAAACAGTTTAGCTGGAGAAGCTCTACATATTTTGGCACTTAAGCGCTGTATGACTTTTAGATCTAAGCAGAAAATTATATTCTTATATTTATGTTTCTGACTTTTTAGAAAAGTTTTAGAAAATCGGGGTTTTGTGCTGAAATGGAGTTATACTTTTTTTAAGTGGCGGTTGTAAAAATTAGCTTTAAGACAAATATTCCACCAAAATTTCAACACAAACCAAACTTCGAATATTTAGATCACACAATCGTGTGTTGCTTTATGCTTGCGTATCATGTCATCTTTTTTAATTCCTGCTTGAGACGGATATTGAGGATTTGGTGGCCTCGCTCAATCTCGAATTACAAACCTCATTTGGCTATCAACAATGCTCTTATCTAAACTCAGGCCACGAAAATGCTGGCTTGAGTGGATAGGCCACACAATCAGAAAATTTGACGATCAGCGCTTTGATGAAGAGGAAGATGCAGAATATTGTGGCTCCGAATGGTAGAAAATGATATGTCATAAATTGTAACGAACTAGCACAGCATTAAATAACGAGCCAAGGATCGATATAGCTATATAAGTTTTTCTTCAAGCTCTACGCTTCTAATGGGGTGATAAGATGATATTTATAGTAGTCCAGGAATTTTCAGTTTGATACCTCTATGGGAATCACAAAACTATTTAGTCGTATGTATCAGTGATGGAAAAGTAGGTACAATTGTACCTTTCCCCGACATGTTCAGACTAAAAAGAAATTAAGGTACAGTTGGTCCATTTTAATTACAATTTGACATTGGCCGAATAAATTTTAAGACTAAATTACAAAAAAAAAGTATTTTGCGTACGTACATTAAACCGGGTCGATTTGTATGAAGAAAAATAAAGTCAGCCAGACACCGACTCAATACGATACCTTTGTCATTTTTTTTTTCGTTCTGAGAAAAACCAATGGAGCACTTTTGATTCTCCTGAAGGTCCTTTTTGGCTAAAAAAAAACGTTTTTTTTTGCTCCTAACTTTTTTTCTTGGATACCTGAAATTGCTTGAAAAATAAAGAAAATAAAAACAGATTTTTTTTTTTGCGTTTTAGTAAATATCTGGATTTTCGTTGTTTTGCTTTTTCGTTTTTCATACGAATTGTACTAAAAAACAAAGTAAATGCGCGGTTCGCTGGTTTGATCTAGGAAGCTGAAATTTTGGGAGAATTTTCTTCAAAAAAAAAAAAAAAGAATAAAAATACCTCCTTCGGGTGTATTTTTTCCGCATTTTTAGTCACACGAAAAATGTGGGCGTGGTTCTACAACAGTGGGTGGCGACCCCCATTAAACTAAAAAACCTAAAACGCTATATCTTGGCACCTAAAGCAGACTTTTTCTACGTTTTAGTAAGTCGGTTTTTTCGTTAAATTTCAACGGAATTGGACATAAACTCTGTCCGCGCAGTTTTCAGGTTAGAGCTAGGAAGCTCAAATGTTGGGACAATTATTTTTATTCCTCAAGCTATAATATAGGAAAAAATAAACAAAATCCCTGTCCTAAAGTTTGAAAAAAAAACACCCTAATGTACATAAGAAATTCTATAGATATCAGTGTGAAAAGTTAGTAGGGGAAAGTGGGGTACCTTTGACACTGGGGCACATTTGACTTTGCCAATTTCAGTATGAAAACGACTAAGGCGCCAACAAGTTTAAGTGCAGATAGCAATCTACTTTGACTTAAAAAAACGTTATGAACTTTGACACTTCTTCTTCAACTCCCTTCGGAGTAGCACGAGTATTTCTGTTTTCGCGATCCCTGATGTAATTTTCGATACCAAGTACGTAAGCGTTTTGTGAATTATATGTGGTTGTTTTTGTAAATTGAGTGGCAAAATATGTTAGCATTACGTTTAAGTAACAACACAATTAAAGTGTGCTTTGTGAAAATAAAATAGTAATAATTAAAAAAAAATAGGAAAACGCCTCTTGAACGTTTGGGGCACATTTGACTTCTGCCAAAGTGGTACATGTGACATCTGAATATACACCACCATACAGAGAATTTAGTTGAATATGTCAAAAAGTGTGATTTAAGTGAACTGACGGTTGAAATGCTTTAAAATTAACTAACAGCTTTTATGTTTTGAACTCATTTATGTTAAGTTTCTTAGTTAAATTGATCGAATTAATATGTATCTTTCGTTATTTCTTTTGTATTAAATCGTTTTAAAAAAAGTTAACTAAGTAGTTTTCAATTTAACCAATAGTAAACTCTATAGCCCCATATTTTTTGAATAAAACGCATTTGCTTGTAAGACCGAATATGAATTGTAAATTGCACCGAAGTCCGAAGTCAAATGTGCCCCTTAAAAAGTCAAAAGTGCCCCGTGCTGGGGTACTTTTGACAAAAATGATTTTTTCTGAAAAAGTTTAAAAAAAATACGGTTACGTAGATTTTTTTAAAAAAAATCTTTTTCGAAGTTTGATGCCAAATAGTCAATGTATAAAAAACAGCAACCATTTTTAAAATCCATAATTTGTTTAAGGAAATGTAGGCATTTGAAAATTAAGTGTCAAATGTACCCCTATATATTGTTATTTTTTGAATACGATTTTACAAGTTAAGAAGCTCCGGTTTTTTTTTTTGTTGACAATTTGACAATCCTATTTTAGATACTTTAGAGCATATCTTATCTTGGTAAATTCCCATTATCCATCTGGTATCTTTGCGCCGCACAATGAAATATTGTGGCCATAAATAGGAAGAAATTGCACTTTGCTAGGAAAAAAAACTTTAAAAGTTTTAAATTTTTTTTGAGCTTATAAGCTATAGCGACATAGTGGGCTCAAAGTTGAACTTTGTACTCCAAAAATTTTCTATGAAATTTTTTATATAAGCAATTGTTAAATAGGACGCTCTAGTTAACGTGTTTGAAATAAAATGCAATAATGTAGCATATTGGCGGAAAGTACATTCCATTTTATAAAAAGCAATTAAGTTTTCTTTTATCGGCCTTATTTGAATGAAAAATGGTAAAAGTGAAAAATTTTAAAACTTTAACAGAAAAAAAACTATATACATCCCCGGACTAAAAATATTTTTTCATATATTTGTTCCAAAGTATGGTTAACATTTCATGTTTCGCAAAAACTCTGTTTATCTACTATGAGGCCAAGCTTTTTGAAAAATAAATCTTATATTGGTCTCTTTTTTTCTGATACTGTATTTTTATCATCTTCATTTCTGATTTGCCATTTTTGGATGCCGCACTTGTAACCTCCGTTACACTACATTAACAAAAATTAAATAGCGACACTTGTATGAATTGGATTTTAGCCAGACAAGTGCGCTGTTTGACCTACATTATTTAAAAATTTTTCTCCACAGCATTTTCATCATAAGCAAATTTTTTTGGCAAATACTAACTTTTCTATAGTGAAAACATTTTAAACCATTATCCTTATATTTTTGATTCCTATGTATTTTTTACTCCTTATGAGTATTTTAAAACTAGACTCAAAAATTTCTTAAACGGAACACCTCGAAAACTATGGAGAATAGAAGGGTTACAAAGTCGTACAGAAGCAATTCCTGGCCTCTGAAAATAAATATGTTCTCTTCAGCTTGTTCGACTTTTGTAGACTTTTAGCGCTATTAAGTACGATTGAAATTTGAATTTGAATTTGTTGTTGTTGTTGCCAAATAGTTGATGTGATGTATTTGATTTTTCTCTTATATGGAGGGCGTGACACCACCCTTTTTTTTCGGCACAGTTTTTTTTTAAGTTCCTAGCTTTTCAAAAAATCGTTATACGTTGAGAGCCACACAAACGGCAGGAAGCAACTCTCTTCAAAATCTAGTTTCAACCTCTTCGCATAGAGTGCATTAATAAATTCTAAACAGTTGGAAGGAGATACCTTCCTACTTGCATAAGGATCTCAAAATAAGTTGTACTTCCATAAACTTAAGAAGCAGTGTAGCCACTGATGCAATTTTTTGTGATATTCTCACTATTATTTTAACTTCATATATATTCCCACTTTATTTCTGATATATTTCCTAAATAAATGAATTCATTCACAAAATGTAATTGAATGACATTAATTTTGGGCTGTGACCTCATAGCTCACATAGTTTTTCTTGAGCTAAGACTATCTGGAATTAATATTCAAGGTGGAACAATTAAAATTCAAGGACTTATTTTTTTATGTAGCTTTATATGTAACTTTTCATGTTTTTTTACCTTAAATGCAATTTTAACTACGTCTTCCTTTGAATTTTAATTGTTCCTCCTTGAATATTAATTCCAGATAGTCTTCAAGAAAAAACCATGGTTAAAGAATGTGCATAAAAAAATTAAAAACGTGGCCGGCTAAATGTTTTTTTTTTTGGTGAATTTTTTAATGAAAAATTTGAAATACAATAATCGCCGAAAAAAACGAAAATTAGATTGTTCTGTACCAAGGACGCCCCTGAGCAACATCTGGAAAGTTTGCTTAAACTCTTCATATTATTCAATAAACTATGTTCGGAAGATCCATCAATTCACCGCCCCGAAATTTTAATTCCACTTCTCTTTAGCTTAATTTTTCCAAACGAAAAATTTTATTTTTGACCATTTTAAGGAAACAATTTTTATTTAAGAAAGGCCGTTAACTCATTCTTTTCTAATTGGCAACCTTACATGTGGACGATGTGTAATAGTAGTAAATTCATCGTGTAGAAGATTCGGCTTCTTACAAGAGCTAAAATTTTCCAAAAACCTATTTGTTGGCTTTAGTATTAGCAAGTAATTGGTTTGAATGAGTATGGTTGTGACGGTATACATAACATCGAAATAACGAAAGGTTTGTATTTCCGCGCATTGCTCTTCTGCTGTGGATTCCTCGCAGTAAAAAAGATTATATGAACAAGTAGCTCTAAGAAATCTTTTCCCATGAAAAACATGTTTCAGGCAAATGGTTTTTCCGGGGGTTTTCCGTGGTTTTTTGTTTTTACTGAAAAGAAACTTTTTTGAAACTTTCGATTTGTCGTCGACTATAGTAACAAAATTTCCCAGCGGTGGTAAAATTATGCCAATAAGAGAATTCTAAGCTTATTCTCATATCTCAGAGGAGTTGAAAACATTTTTGTATGACGATATGTTGTATGATGTGAACGCAATGCGATATTGACTGTCACACATGTTATCAAGCATAAGGGATCATGTGAACTGCCCTGGCGAAGTGCAGTTCGCATCTTTTTTAGTTCGCCTGCTTTAACACAAGCCGCATTGAACTAATACCGGCATGTGTTAAAAAGAGAAAATCGAAACAGCTGGAAATTCGCATCTGTGGAACGAAACGAGATTTTCAAATTTTCGCCGACTGTTGCGAAGAAGAGCACAGAAATCATTTAATTTTCACCATTTGCGGGCGTTGCACGTAGATTACGAAATATTTTTCAACGATTATTGTAAGAATAAAGAGTGTATTAAAAAAAAAAGTTGCATCTGCTCTTCTACGTCAAAAACGCAGCTGGCGGCTAATTTTCTACTGGTTTTTTTAAAAAGCGACGAAAGTGTTCCGTGTGAGATTCAACATTTTTTTTTATACATATTTGCATTTTTAATTTGCAAGTCGTTTTGCCTCACTTGCGCTGCTGCGCCGGTAAGAAGAATTTGCACAAACGAACGATAGGAAAGCAAGACGTAGTCAGCAGCTGAGAAGTCGCCGCGCAGTTAAATTAAAAAAAAAATTGTTTGAATCGCGGATTCAGCAGAGAGCTTTGTAGAGTGGCGCAGCAGTGTCGTCAACGTCTGTCGTTGTGTTTTTGTGTCTGTAGTTGATGATTTTGCTTGCAGTTTTTGGTGCCGCGGCCACATTTTCAGTGTCTCTATATCACAAGGAAGACATCTTGTGAAAATTTTTAATTCGTCCAGCCAGACGAAAAATTAAATTGGTTTCTTTTTATTGAATATCGAAGTAACAGAACTAGCGAAAAACAGTCTCCCTTTTGTTGTAATAATCCAGATTACGGTCAACATGGAAAATGCAGAAGAGGTGATGCAAATACTTGATCGTTTTACACGTTTGAAGCAAAAAGAAATTCCCAAGGAATTAGATGAGTACTTACAGTATGTGGCCAAAACCGGTGATACCGTCTTCAAGTGGACGAGCCTTAAATACTTGTTTCGCGAGAAGTTACTGAACGTTATTAAACATTTCCATGATACTACGCCGCGCGTCGATGGTAAGTAAACCACCATCTACATCTACCTACGCTTCCTTTTAACTTTGCACAAAACTTTCTCTTTTGCATTTTATTCCAAAAATAAGGAAAAACAAACAAAAGTTGAGATTTATGTGGCACTTACAAAGCGAAATTATTTTGAGAAAGCGTACGCATTCTTGAACCAAAATGGGGCGTTATAACCAGAAAGCGAGAATTTCCACACGTTCTTGTTAAGCAGAGTTGCAATCATAATGGTGGCTCGTTATGATGCGAAAACACCCGAAACTTGTGTTGCATGTGATATATTTCACAATATTACGTACAACCCAAGGATATTGAAATATATCGATATTACAACCTATCGATCTTTAAATATATTCCGTATTGTGCAGGGACTGCAATCTTGGGTAAAAAAATTTGTAATCCCTGTTTGGATGTTCTAATTTTCTCAGGAGGCTTAGTACTGAAAACGAATATAGAGCTTTGGGGGACTTAACGATTGGGCCACATACAGTGTTGTGCAAAACAATAGCAACAAAATCACTGCGCTGCTACATAATCGTGTATCTCATTTAATATTGGGAGCACACAAAATACATTTTAGAAAACAAACAACACATTCATTCATTATATAAAAATAAAAATGTATTCAAATTCGGTCTTATATTTTTTAAAAAAATTCTAATTACCGAATTGTTCAGCGATAGTAATCTAAACTTTCATCGATCTCATAGACTTTCTATAGCCTCCAGAATACATGATTTTTAACACGGCGATGTCATAGCAAAAGTAGTGTATGATTCTTTGCATTACCGAGTATGTAAACTTTTAATCGATATAAAAAAAATTCAAAAAAAATGTGTGTGATTTTGAAAATTTGTTTATGCATTACGTCTTCGCTTACCTCATCATGCATGTTTATTATAATATATGAAATCAATGATTACAAATCGTAAAAAGGGTAATGCATGGTCCCAAAAACTGCAATTTAAACGGTTTTCTATTTTTGAACTGTCCAATTTAGGTGCTCTTTTGCAAAATTAAGTCTAAGGAATATTAAATTGCAACTCTTCGCAATTTTAGACAAAAAATATTTGAATTATAACACTCACCTTTTTTGATTAAGCTTAGCCGTAAGCAACGGTTTCTTCGCAGGTCTGTAACTTCTTAAACTGTTCTGAATAGCTCGTCTGCTCACAGTGCTATTATGGATATATAAATTCAGTGACCGAACAACCTCTTTGGATGTGGCAAATGGATTTCAGTTGTATATGGCACACATTTTTCTGTCATCACGCCGCGATGTATTCCGTGGCCGCCTTCCTGAATATACCGTTGTTAGGTCTTTGTGCTATTATACTTTTTTATTAATCTACAAATTATTGATCGGTTAATTTTAAATTGTTTTGCGATAGATATATGCGATTTTCCTTTATCGTATTCGGAAATAATTTGAGATTTTAGAGAATTACGAAACTAAACTTGAATTGTTATGACTCATAAACAACATATGCTTTGCAATAACGGCACTTTTGCCGATAACTTTTGGAAATTTCTCTTCTATTTTTACATTCTTCATATTATGTTGCTTTTGTTGAATGTAGTAACATTAATTTAAAATTTTTTTAAAAAATATAAAACCGAATTTGTATATAATTTTATTTTTATATAATGAATGAATATGTTGTTTGTCTTCTAAAATGTTTTTTGTGTGCTCCCAATATTAAATGAGATACACGATTTTGTAACAGCGCAGTGATTTTGTTGCTATTGTCTTGACAATACTGTATATGCATGACAAAAATTATTTGTGCAAATAGAGACTTTCTCAAAGCATATTTGTTGTGTATAGGCATAATGAACTTCGCAAAATCAAAATGATTTCGATTTTTACTCAAGCTCTCACGACTGTAGTTCACGCAAGTCATTAGGTAAAGATCTAGTTCCGGAACTTTTTGATTTATATCTTAAAATAATATATACACTAATATATACACTATTTTGGCAATTTTAACAACATACGGATCAGGTTAACTTTAGCTTCCATTGCCAAATTTTTTTAGTGGTAAAAGGGGGTTAAAAGACAAAAGACTGTCCCTCGGAACTAGTTTCAATTGTAAGAATAAAGCAATGTGGTTGTCCATAAACACATAGTTTAGGGATTAAAATGCAAAGTTTTAGAACATTTAAAGGAAAATCTATGCTTTCTTAACTTTTAAAAAAATTTTTGGAAATAAAATTGGTTTGGTCAAAATTTTAGAAAAATTTAATATCATTCATTTATTATCACAATTAATTTGATATAAATTAATGGGTTCCCAACTTATAATGACTTTAACAAAAACTATATTCGACACTTACGATGGCTATACCTCCGAAACCAGATCCGAGCGAAACTTTTTGAGTACACATTTATTCTTAGAATTGAAGAGCACATAAAAAAGTTTGGCTTAATTAATACAATGGAAATTCTAAGTCGAACCTCGATAAGTCGAAAACCTCTCAAACTCGAAAAAATTTTGTGTTACCTTCCTTTCAAGCCCCAAAACCTCCATTGCTTGAAATCTGACCCCTCTATAAGTCGAAATAATTAGTGAGTCCCTACAAGTAAATTCAGTACATACTATTTTCCCTCTATAACTCGAAAAAATAAATTTGACTTCTGCATCTCGAACATAGCAATGTTTGAACTTACAACCTTTACAGCTCGATTATTTGAAACGAATTATGTACCTCTAAAGCTCGAAGAAAAATAAAATACAGACTAAGAAAATGCCGACAATGTAAATCATTGTTTCTTAGAAATCAATGTAAAAAGCGTACTTATACAATAAACCAATTCTATGAAATGATAAAGGAATTTATGACTGACGTTAACACGTGATTTCATTTGAACTTAAGCGAAGTTACATTATTGTTGTCGATTGAAAAGTTATCAGAAAAAGTTTGGTCCTACTGCACCACACACCAATGTTTAATACCTCTATAACTAGGATTTTTATTTATTTCACCTCTAACTCAAAATTAGTTGGAATAAGTCTTACCTCTACAAGCCGAACATTTCCTGACAAAATTCGCTTAAATCGAAATCCTATTTAAGTCGAAAACTTCATAACTCGAATTTTTTGGCGTCTCCCTTCAAGTTCGACTTACAGAGGTTCTACTGTATTAGCGAATGGAAGCCAAAGTAAACTTAAGCCCAATATATTAGTTGCGTTCCAGCCAGATTTTGTGGTAAAAATTGAAAAGTGTCAAATCGCGATTTTCGAGAGAGTAAAAGCTGAAATTTCTCTAACTACTCGAATCACCACAATTCTAGCTGATATAGAAAAATGGGCAAAAATTGAGGACTGTCAAAAAGTTGCTCGTATTTTAGTAAGCAAACAAAATGGCAGAGTTCAAGAGCTAAAGCTAGCGTCGTAGTTGCATAACCATTGGGTTAACACCTTCTGAATGCAAGGCGAGTGAAGCATTTTCGAGAATATTATTGAAATAACTCAAAAAGTAAATAACCGATTTTAAAGTTTTCTACCTGATTTTTACAGCTTGATAAATTATCTTGGACTTCGATTTATTTTAAATGCATAAAGTCTATTTTAAAACAATGCTTAGTATAAAAATAGGAGGTTTGGCGTAAGGTAAATTTAAGCCAAAATTATTTTACATTTTGAGTTAAGCAGTTTTGTTAGTTACGTATCTGTTTATCCATAACCTTCTAAATCCAAGCAAAATAAGACACTTTCGAGACTGCTTGAAATGTTATGCAAGGTAAAAATTCTACATTTCGAATAGGTTTTTAAAGAATTCATGTTATTTTAAACAGCTAGTTGCTCCAGAAAAGTTCTGCACAAAGTTTTTTTGTTCAAACCAAGAGTTATGTTCGATGAAATTGTAAAAACAAAAAAAAATTTGAACAACTTTAGATTCAGTTTCAAATCTTAAAGAGCTCGCTAAAATACAAAATTTTTACAATACATATGTATGTATGTATATACTAGTTAATAGTGACGATATAGGATTCAGTGTAGTGGACGTGTGGGCGGATTTGGGTAAAGTTTAATGGCATACTTTTAATTGAGACTAAGCACTTGTTTTTTTTTTTAAAAAAACAAGTTCGTAAACTAAAGTTGAATCACCCTTTATGTATATTTACATATTGATGGCAATTAAAAATTGACAATTACTAGTCTCTTAAGCTTTAAAGTAAATATATCTTAATATAGTAAATCCATTTGGAATCAAAGACGTATAGTCCAAGAGCCGGCTGTAGAAAAGTCGAGTGTATAAGATTACAGGATGGGATGCATGCCAAATGATAGAGCTCGACGAGCCTAAATAGAATATCTAGGGTTGCCTTGCCAAAGCCTGTCCCGATGGCCGAAAATGCCCGAATTTTAGCCAGTTTTATTGTTCTAATTAAAACTGTAGTACATAACAGCTATAAATGAATGCCAAATGATAGAACTCGAAGAGGCCTAAGTATAATACCTGGAATTGCATTGCTGAATCCTGTCCCAAACATGGGTTTTCACCGGTTTTTTAAGTCAATTTGCATTAATGAAGATAACAGCTTGAAATTTGTGCCAAATGATAGATATCGAAGAGCCTTAATAGAATATATAGGGTTGCCTTGTAGAGTCCTGTCCCAAACATGAGTTGCCACTCATTTTAAGAAAAGTTGACCCTAAAAACGGGTGTCAAATAATGTTTAGGACATGATTCGACAAGGCAACCCTATATATTCTATTTAGGCTCTTCGATATCTATCATTTGGCACGAATTTTAAGCTGCTATCTTCATTAATGAAAATTGACCCAAAAAACCGGTGAAAATCCATGTTTGGGACAGGATTCAACAATACAATCCCAGGTACTATATTTAGGCCTCTTCGAGATCTATCATTTAGCATACATTTCAAGCTGTTATGTACTACAGTTTTAATTAGAACAACAAAATTGGCTAAAATTCGGGCATTTTCGGCCATCGGGACAGGCTTTGGCAAGGTAACCCTAGATATTCTATTTAGGCTCATTGAGCTATATTATTTGGCATACATCTCATCCTGTAATCTTATACACTCGACTTTTCTACCGCCGGCTCTCCGCCTATATAATATGTACATATGTATGTATGGTTAACTACATTTTCCATTGTTGATATTTGACTGCCCTCTTAAATATCTCCAACGCAGTTCTATTTTTAGTATTAAATAAAGCCAAGTTGTTTCTATTTTTCTTTTTGTCTTCTTTTCTCAATTTTGTTTACTTCTTTTTAATAGTTGCCGGCCGGTTAATAGCTTTTCCACCAACAATCAACTAACGTTGCAACTTTCAATAATTTCTAAGCCACAACAACAATCAGCATTTTATAACATGCTCTCAAATTTTTACTTATGGGTACTCAGTGTGTATGCGCCAAATTGCTGTCTGTCTCGTTTTTTATTCATCGTTTTTTTTTTCTGCCAAGCTCTTATTTTTTTCCGTTTTCCACTTTCAATGGGTACATTCAACCAAGTGCTGCTTAAACTTGTCGGCTTTAATTTTTTTCTGAATATTTGGCAATGAATAAAAAACTTAATGTTGTTCTTTTCTTTACTTTTCCATTTGTTTTTTTTTTTGGTTAAAAGAGCCAAGCTAAAATTCAACAATTAAAAACGCAATAAAAACAACAAGTAAGCCACTGAACCTCGCAAAAAAACTCCAAAATGTTTCTGCCTTTCATTGCACAAAAAAGATAAAACTAAACAGTGAAGAATTTAAAACGAGTTCTCATTTGTGCCGCGCTGAGTAAGTAGATACAAGCGTTTCAAATCTACCCGTACACTGAACCCTTTTGTTGTAGCGTATTGCTTTCAATCCTTACTGCTTTCTGTATGTTTCTCTTACTGTCTGTTTATCGGTCCATACATTTTTTTTTTTCATTGAATTGGTTTTTATTCATATTAATTAAAAATATATGCATATTGTCAAGTTTGAGTTTGCTGTTCTTTTATGCGCTCGAGCGATTTAAAAATGATTGCTGAATGATTTGTTTTGGGTCATCTGCTTTGAAAGTGTGACGTCGATAAAATTAATTCTTACTATTTTGAAGGTCAACATTAATTCTGGTAAAAATAGTTTTAAAAATACGTGCACTGATTTATGCGTATATTGCACATTGATTACCAGAATGTAGGAGCACCAGAAATTTAATTTTCATGTTAATTTATCGCCATATGTACTGTATCTACGATCTTTGTGCAGTAATATAAAACCTCATTGCTCTTATCCGATGAACAATTTCAGATATCGGTATGGCTCTGGGCCTCACCTGCAAGAGGGTGTTAGCATCTCACGTAGATGGGAGGAAATCGTATGTGAATAAGGAAGCTCGCTGCCAGTTTGGTGCTCAATGGCAATTTTTAAAGAAATTAAAAAATTTAAGTAAATAATTTTAATGCATGGGAATAAATACCAATCTGACGAACTAATAACGAACATAAATTTTAATATTTTTGAGACATAACACAAAAAGAATTCATAAAAACGGAAATAAAGCAAAATTCATGTCACAAAATTAAGCATACAGTTCATTAAAATTAAGTATAGTTCATTAAATTTTAATTAAAAAAGATATTCTTTGATTCCAATAATTGTAGGACCACTTGTTGCATCTGTTACAGATTAAATTCGTCGTGGCATAGAATCCACCATTTTTTGGGTGAAAGAGTGCGAAATTTCTTCCCTATCGCTCTCTTTAAGTTCTCCTTGCTCCACGAATGAAAATTTTTCAATTTTATTTTCACTTCTCCCCATAAATGCTCAATTGGGTTCCTTTCCAACGATTGTGGTTGTGTTTTAAGTTGGTTTGGAGAGTTTTATAGCAGCCAATCTTGCCATATGTGCGCCGTGTGCTTTGGATCATTATCCTCTTGAAACTAAAACCCGGACGGAAGCTTAAGTTTTGCGGCACTCTCGCAAGTTTCGTCTTAAAATATCCAAGTAACTTTCTTTGGTCATAATTGAGTCTATAAATTCCATGGATCGGACGCCACTAGCTGTCATAGATCCCCACAGTATAGCTGATCCTTCACCATGTTTGACTGTGGCTACTCAATTTTTAGTTTTCAGCGAAGAATTAGTCTTTTTTTCACACAATTGATATTCCATCTGATCCCCAAAGATTAATTTTTGCCTCGTCCGTGAATATCACCCTTTTCTAAAAGCTCGGTGGCTTGTTTAAAGGCATTTACGCAATCTCCAAACCTTTTTTTTTTTTAATTATAGAAAAAATTAAATTCTTTTTGCGTGCAATTAATCCGTCCAAATTATTTTTTCGCAGTACACGATGAACTGTTTTTGTGGATATCGTATAGATAATAACTTTGGAAACTTCTGCTGTCGATTTCGGCACACTAGCCTATTTTTGCAATTTACGTATTATAATTCGCTCATCACATTTTGATAGGAGTTTTTTCAGCCTCTATCTATAGAATTCATCAATGTACTTTCGTATCTCCACTTGTTTATAATATTTTGAACTGTATAATTAGATCTTCTAATAATTTCACCAATTTCGCGATACGATTTTCCTTTACAATATCATCTCATCACCAATTATCTTATTGCAAAAGTTGTATCCTTGCTAGTGGTTACCATTGCGAAACTAACGCGTAAAACGAAATGAGCTTGTATTCAAGCTATTAGTCGAAATAGCCCTACAAACTTTAAAATGCTTTCCAATACTTCCGTGATGAAAAAAATCAAATTTGATGTCAAAACTGGCAAGTGTATACTTAATTTCGTGACTTGAATTTTGCTTTAATTCACGTTTTTATGAATTCATTTTGTGTTTTGTCTTAAAAATATTAAAATGAAAAGGGGTTTCATGGTTGGCTACTATCTTGCGTTTTAGTCGCCGAGTAAGAATTGGCTGTGTGTTTATAAAGCCAATTTTTCCTCGGCGACTAAAATGGCGAGATAGTAGCCAACCGTGAAAGGGCTGTTATACTCGTTATTAGTTCGTCAGATTGGTATCTATCCCCATGAATTAAAATTATTTACTTAACATTTTTAATTTCTATAAAAATTGCCAATACTTCTTTCAAATCAAGGTGTATACTCAATTTTGTGAGTAACTGTATATTATTCAGTGCTGTAAATCGATTTCGATACAGATTTGTTACTAAAATGGCCGAATTTGGCAAAGAAAACAGTGCTATTACACCACAATAACGCACAGACGTACAAGTGAACCGTCGCTTTGTTCAAGTTATGTCAATTGCATTACGAATTCGTTTCTGATCCACCATATTCTTCAGATTTAGCTTTCTATGACTATTATCTGTTTCCAAGCTTAAAAAAATTATTGGGAGAAAGAGAAACATCGCTTAGGCATCAAATAATTGGAGAACCATTGGACGAGGTGTATCGAGCTAAAAGAAAACTATGTTGAAATGAATTTTTACCGAATAAGTCATGTTCTCTTGCCGAGGCCGATTACTTTTCAGCCCGCCCTCATAGTTTAATGAATCAAATTTTGTATTGCAACATTTTTGAATTTATTTACTTCATTTTATTATCCATATATAATCATTACACACGATGGTCGCTTAAGAAGCACCATTCGGAAATATTAGGTTCCCTAATTCATTGTGAGTAAAAAATGGGATAGGAGATGGGTCTATTTTAAACACCCTATGAGTTACAGGGTGTTTATAAAAGTTCCTTTAGAGTATTATTTGCAAGCAAAGATTTCACTACAAATTTTCAAAAAACTTTCACCACAAATAATAGGAATAACATTTTCTATAGTAAAATTTTAGGGGGCGGCAAAATGGTCCTCGTAATATGATATTAAAATTTATTTTTTGCAATGTTGTTTTTTTTTATAAACATAAATTACGTGAGTCAAAATTGGGGGAGGGATTCCGGAAAAATCTCACCAAGGGGAGGGGGGGGGGGGGTCAATAAAAATCTCACATTAACTTTTTAATGCAGAGACTGTACATTATTATAGCAGATTACATTTGAAAATTATTTATTTATTTAATTCATCTACTGGGCTAGGAACCCTTACAGATTACTAAAATAATACTTAAAACTAGATTAACAAAGCATCATAATTTATAGCTTGAGTGCACATACTACTTTCCTTAAGATATTTAATGAAAATATAATTGATTCGCAAACATATTGCAATTTGAAAAGCATCGAGAAAGCGGCTCATTAGAAAAATAATTAGTTCTATGGTATGGGGTGTAGAAAAAGTTCGACTCCCTCAAATTCCAAAGAATTAACCTCACACGATCAATATTACTGAGAGTATGATTACTGACAGTATTTACATTACTGTCACTGTACCCCTCACACGGTCAGTATTCTTTGTTGTCAGTAATCAGTTTGTCTATACCAGCGTCTGGCTTTGTTACTTTATAGACCACTAAAAGGTCATTGTATCCGGATTTTTTTTGTCCCTATTTGAATAGTCCTTGAAACGCACATCCCATAAGCATTTTAAGCTTTTATATTGGGCAATAAAAGCACTTAATTGGTTTCACCTTACATCGCTGTGCAAATAATACTGATAAACTGTCAGTATTCACCTCACACCATCAGTATTACTGTCAGTATTTAACAACTTCGTCAGTAATATCCGATTTTTCCATCAGTCATCAGTATCGTTTTTCTATACTGACAGTACATCAGTACTCACCTCATACGATCAGTAATACTGTCAGTATGCAAAATACTGTCAGTAATACTGGTCGTGTGAGGGCCGCTTTACCATCAATTATATCCTTAATGAATACAATATTATTAAAAATTCGTCTATCAGATAAACTACTGAGGCTTAACAGACGGCAACGTACCCAATAAGCAGGCATAGTTTCCCAAGTGTACAGTCTTCTCAAAGCAAATCTAGTAAAACGTTTTTGGATATTTTCAATACGGATAATCGATACATCGTAAAAGGGGTTCCATATAACAGAAGCATACTCTAGTAAAGATCTTACCAGGCTATAAAAGATAGTCCTAGGAGTTAAGGGATCAAAAAATTCTCTGGAGTTCTTTCAGAAACCCAAACTGGGAGTTTGCTTTTGCGACAATATATTCCAAGTGAATATCAAAAGAGAGTTTTTGGTCAAAATAGACACCAAGGTCTTTAAATTGACTCACCATGGAAAAACTATCACACAAGTTATACTTATACTCATAGACAATAGGAGTTATTTTCCGAGCTAAAGTAAACTTCCTTACATTTTTCAAAATTAAGATTTAGCTGGTTAGTAATACACCATTGCAATAGAGATGAAATATCATCCTGAAGTTTCACGCAGTCCATGCAATCTTTAACTTCTAGAAAGATCTTTAAATCATCGGCATATAAAAAACACTTGCTAAACTTAAAGGCAAGAGCAACTTCGTTAATGAATAAATTAAAAAGTAAAGGACCTAAGTGACTTCCCTGAGGAACACCGGATGTAATCGTAATGGGCCTGGAACAATTTTTACCAATCTTTTATAAGGTAAATCTCACAGAAGGAAGGGGGGAGTCCTGTCAGAGCTTACCAAGAGGAGAGGGGGGGTTCCGAATTTTCAAAAAAGTAACTCACGTAATTAATGGACCACCCCTAAATGTAAATAATTCAAAGGATTGTGTAGGTGATTTTGTATTTCAATGTGAAATATAATGTCACTTTTCCTACGGTTTTCGATTTTGTTTTACAATTAGTAAAAAAATTTTTCGAATTTGAAGTATAGACAATATTTTCTGTTGGTAGGGGGCGGCACACTAGCTCTTTTTTGAAATTTAACCATATGCGAAGGCAAAACAGTTCCATTCCTTATTAACTGCCATAACACAAAATAATTGCTTTTATTTTTTTTTTTTGCTAGAAAGTTGTTAAGAGGAACAGTACCGAATGTACTGGATGGTGCCACGGCTCTTACAGGGAAATACGTTGCCACGGCTAAACCAATTTACCTATTTTGATGGAATCTAATATGTATAGATAGATTGAACCCTAAGTATTATAAAAACATTGTTTTTTTAGTGGGGTTGGCACTGCCCCAAATGGGAAAAAACGCTGTGACGGCTGGATCGCTACACAGATTTTGCATGGAGATAGATTGATTCCTGAGGAAAGATATTTTTTTACTGGAACTAAATTATGAACGGATTTTAGTGAAATTTTGTGTGGACATACATTGAACCTTGAGGAAAAGTATTTGTTGAAAGTAAGTGGTGCTACGCCCCTAACCGGTGAATATGTTTTCACAGCAAAACTAATTGACCGATTTCGAAATTTGGTGTAGATAAAGATTGAACCCTAACTAAGAGTTAGAGATGAGACAACACGATACCATATTTTTTTTTTTTTTGGACGACAATAGCTATTTGTATGTCAATAATGATTGAATTTCAACCAATAGGCGAACTTTAGTAATGATCGAAAAATATTGACCAGTCAGTGTCCCTATTTTCCCACACCACTGTACGTCATTCAATTAAAAAAAGGTTTCTGTAATTTACGGAAACATAAGTTAATAATTATTGATGTATTAATGTAAACTATTTTTAGGAAAGTGATCTTTGGAAGAAAAAGAGAATTTTTAAGTTATCATTTGTAATTTTAATATCAAATATTCTATTTTTTTTTAGAAATTCCTCAATATCCAAATGTTGATCCATTCAATTATGAAAGCATGAAGACGTCGTTATTGGAACGCTTAGAGGTATTTAATGCAGCACCGTTTACAATTCAGCGTTTGTGTGAGCTACTAATTGATCCACGTAAGCAGTACAGCCGTATAGATAAATTTATGCGCGCTTTGGAAAAGAACATTTTGGGTAAGTTCACGCTGTAATCAGAATTTAAAACCAATGTTGTAGGAGTCTCTCAATTTGTAGGAATGTACATATGTATGTATAGTCGTGTTCATAAAAATAGTAGTCCTTAAAAAAAAAATAGGAAAAACTGTATATTATCGAAAATACTTCATATTTTACTAAAATTTTTTCAATTAATTCTGACTCATAGTTGACTCTTAAATTATAAAAATTAAGTAAACATTCGGTTTTGGCAAGCAAATTGAATATGATAGTGTTTTTGTACAGAGTTCTTATGTTCAGTACTTCTAGTGGAAAAAACCACAAAAAAATTACAAGCGCAAAATGCATCAAAATTGGCAATGAGCTGCTTATACTAGTTTCAATGATCGCTACGTCATATCATCAGTAAGCTTTGTTAGCCGAAGTATAGTCTGCAAGCCTACTATGTACTATTTCTTGCGTTGATCAGTTAAGAATCACAGCAAAAAACAGAACAAAACTTCTACATTTTAATGCAATTGACCTTGTAATCTCTTTGATATCACATTTCTTGACTAGCGCTCCGTTGAAGACTTTTCTGGCGATACGAACGAAGTTGCAAGTGCTACATGTAAATATCGGCGAGCTCACCAAGGGTAATTTTTTCAGTTGTGTTTTTTGGAACAAAATTTTATTATAATTTATTTTGTACAGACATTTTATTATATATATTTAAAATTATAATAAAATTTTGTTCCAAAAAACACAACTGAATATGATGGTGTTCACAAAAATAGCAATGCTAATAAGGTTAATCATTAAACTTCAAACAAATTTTAAAAAAGACAAAGGTATTCCTTATGCGTAGGTTATTTTTACGAAATGGTTCTTAGTATATTATCGCATAACGCTGAATTGGTTATCTGGAAACCAAGATTTCGCTTACTTCCTGGTATGTTTGGGGTCATTATCTTGCTGATATACCCATTTCAGAGGCATTTTATATTCAGCACACGTAAACATGATCTCCTCGAGTATTTTAACATACAGGAAGTGGTCCATAATGCCTGTGATTAGGTATATAGGCCCTACACCATTATAGGAAAAACAGGTCCATACCATAAGTTTTCCACCAACATGTTTAACTGTTTTGCTTGCTTGTATGTAGTGTTTTGTCTACGACGTTTGGACACGAAAAGAAAGATCTTGATTTCATCAGTCCATAAAACTTTTCTCCGCTACTCTTTGGGCCAATCCATATGCGAAAAAACGATCCACACAGTCGTAACGATATTTAAGCACAGAAAAAATTTTTAAATTATTTGCCTACAAAAGGCATTTGGAGAACTTGAAAATCTGAGGAATGTCATAGTTAAATAAATTTAAAATTCAAGCACCTAAGGGGCTTCCCTGAGGAACACCCGATTTAGTTAGCATAGATCTCGAACAATATTCACTAATCTTGACAATCAGTATTCTATCGGAAAATATAACTCAATCCACTACAAAAGCTGTGTTTTTCATGCTTATTTAACAAAACAGTATAATTGACACTATCAAAAGCTTTCGAAATGTCAGTGTAGAAACCTTAACCGATACCACTACTAATTAGGTTAATTAAAAAGTTATAACAAATTTTAAATTAATAGCAGTGGATCTACCACTAAAGAAACTATGTTGAATATACAATTTTACATTTCAGCAAATAACATTTTATTAACAACTAGCAGATGCCCGCTACTTTGTACGCTTAGTCTGTTTTTCTGCGAAGGCAAACAATTTAATTTTTTTAAATAGAACTACAGTCAATTTTGATTCTTCTTCACAGATCTAGAGTTGTTGTTGTTTTCTCTTCCATAAATATACCATTGCATTGCCATGTGAAAGACAAACAACAACGCCTAACTAACACATTTAATTAGCCCAGTTCACATTATCACACATGCTGTCCAACATGGCTTGACAACATCAATGTTCGATAATGTGAACTCTAGGAGCGACCGCTTGACACACTTGTTGGATGGATTTCAAAAATTGTTCCTGCTGGCTTGTCCAACCATACAACCTGTTTGAGCTGACTGTCAAGCCTAGTGAACATTTTTCATTTTATGCAGTTTATTTCGATGTGGACGCTCATAAATTGTTCTGCAATTGATCTTTGGTGGCATGCTCGATAATGTGAACGCAATATTGACAGTCACAGATGTTGTCAAGCCATGGACAGCATGTGTGTTTTCTATGTGTGAACCTACTGTAATTTTTTTTCATACTTCATTGTTCACAAATTCCGCGTTGCGCTGACAAATTGAGAGCCAGAGTAAAATTTGAATGTTCTATTGTTTCTCTTAAATAAATATTCCAATTGGAAGACACAAAACAAAACAGACACGCTATGGGCAAAGAGAATGTCAAAGAAATGCAACACTGATCGGACGGTGAAAATAGAATTAAATCCAAATCGACGGCAGGTCCCCAGTAATACTCCGCAATTCTGTTCAATTTCACATGATCAAGTATGGTATAATTTTTGACAGCGTATATTCGTCGCCGCTTTACCGCCACCGCTCTAATTCTGGGGCTACCATAATTCTGCTCAAAGCATAACACATTCCATTCCATTCCCATGTGTGAACATACTGTAATTTTTTTTCATTCTTCATTGTTCAAAAATTCCGCGTTGTTGTGTTGACAAATTGAGAATGAGAGCGCGAGCGAGAGTAAAATTCCGTTTTTTGTCTTCCATTGCATTGCCATATAAAAATAAAGCGCACACACCCTTACTAACCCACTGACTTGCCATTAAACGATTTGTTATACTTACATGCTTCTTTCATTTTCTTAGCAATTTTAAAACTTTAATATTTTGATATTTAAGAGGAATATCGTAATAACTTTGATTCTATGTAAAGACCAAGCGCCTAAGAAAGATAACTAAAAAAATTTGATCGAAATTGATTCAGTAGATTTTGCGTGAATCCCGTTCATCGAAAACAGCTATCATTTTATTTATATAGATTTTGTCCTGCAATTTGGGAATAATTGGTAATTTTACAATGGCCTGTAGTTTTCAATCAAATTCATTTGACCAGTTTTAAATATTGGTGAAACAGGATCAGTTTTTAATCAAGAAAGCTCCACAAGATAGAATTTATTAAAAATGGGAATGCCCAAAGCGATGTGTAAAGAAGAGCACAACTTTTTAAAAACTGCGGAGTGTCTTTACTGCAATCAAGATTGATTAAAGATTCCAGTACTTCATTGTTAGGTATTTCCAATTTACAAATGTTAAAATATTGGGGAAAATTAGGAAAACTGATCGTATTTATTTGAACTGAAAACTGATGCAAAGAATTCTGTAAAGAGTGATGAAATTTATTGAGTACTATTTGCTAATACATATATATACTCCATTCATGTGGGAAAACCAGAGAATTTTCTTTTCGTGTTTAAAAATAACCAAAAAGATTAAGGATTCGACCTAATTCCACTTTCGATAGAAACCTATTTTATTTATACAAAAAATTTGAAAGAAATTCAAATTCCCGAAATGCAAATATATTTCTTAAATTTTTAAGGTTTACAAATCCTCTAATAAACCAGAGATCTTATAGCTGTATTTATTACTTTTTAACGGTACATGGAGTAGATGCCTTACACGTCAAGAATGAAAGTAGTAGTTAAGAATATTGCCAACTGTAATTATTTGACTTGAGCTTAATATTTTACCGTTGTTTCTTTATTGGAAAATTACATACAGAAAGAAAATCAATTGTAAGCTCTAAAAAATATTAAAACCTTTTTTTAGTTTTGTTGCAAATGGAACGGTCGGAAATTCGCACTATGTTCGCAGTGTTACTACTAGGAGAAATTCCTATAATAATAATATTTAATTAATTAAATTGTATAACTTTTAAATATTTTATATTGTTTTTCCGATCAATCACTAAAATCTCATCTCTCTTCATTTCAGTAGTGAGCACTATCGAACCTGGACGTAAACGTACGGAGAGTGAAAATGGCGACTCTCTAGACTCTGTAGTTAATGGTGATCTATCATTGGACGTCAATGTTGACATTGACATGGAAAATGAGTCGCTTTTTAATATGGAAACACAGAATGGAAACGGAACCAACGCTTCTATTCCCGATGCGGTTGAATCCGAAACAGAACCTGTTGCCGTTGCCCTTATCGCCGCCGTCAATGATGTTAAAGAAAAACCAGTGACCGAAACACCTAATGTCCCACACACAGCTGATGATGACATTCTACCTAATCCGAAAAAAGCAAAACTAGACATTGATGTTGCAGCAGCAGAAGAAGCTGCAGCTAAAAATCCATTGGTTGAGAAAGTGGAAGTTGAAGTAAAATCGAGTAGCGGCAAGAGTACCGTTGAAAAAAAAGATGATATAGACAAAACATCTGAAACTGAGAAATCCTCTAATGCTGTTAATACTACCGATGTTGCTGATTCTGCAGATGTGGATATGAAAGAGACGGATAAAAATAAAGATAATATTAATGAAACTGAAAAGGAAGTAGCGACAACAGAAAGAAAAGTAACAGAACCAGTGAGCGGCAAGTCAAAAACTCTTGATAAAGAAGAAACAAAAGATATTACGTCGTCTAAGGAAAGCAAATCTGAAGAAATAGTCAAAAAACATGTAGAGCCAATAAAAGCTACAGCTGATGTCAATGAACAAAAAGAATCTGAAGTTGCAGCAACTAAAGTTGAAGTAGAAAAAGAAACGGTAGCAAAAAAAAAGATTGACAAGCCTGTTGAAAAGACGGAAGAAAAGCAGGAGGAGCCGGAGAAGGTAATAGAAAAGCAGGAAATCGAAGAAGGAGAAAAAGAGAAAAAAACTGAACCTAAAAGAAACAAAGATAATGTAGATAGGGAACTCAAGAATGATAAATCTACAGTTAATGAGCATGTTAAAAAAAGTGAAAAAGAGGAGGTAAAACAACTATTACCCGAAGTTGCAACAGATGGTAAAATTGTTGAAGAAAATGAAACTGTTGTCAAAGCCAAGGATAAGACTGATGCTGTCGAAGAAACTGTGACGGCAGCTGCTACAAAACCACTGGAAGAAACAGCAGCAGAAAAACCAGCAACAGCTAATACTGAAAGTAAAACAGCAGAAGTGACAAACGACATTCCAAAACAAAATCAAACAGTTGATCTGGATAAAAAAGATACTTCTACAGCTGAACTGGGAAGGCAGTCGACTAAAGATTCCTCTTCTGTTGTTAAAGCTAACAAGGAAGAATCCGATTCACCAACTGTTGAAATCTCAACTGAAATTGAAAAAGATGATGCAGAAAAGACTGAAGAAAAAGATGTAAGTGAAAAAGAAGTATCAATTACACCTACCACTGCCGTTGTTGTAGAGAAAACACCAAGTGATGACACTACTGATGTTTCTTCACCAACACAAACTGCTTCAACCGATGCCGCCAACGAAGAAGCAACCGCTACTTCAACTACTACGCAGATAGCTGAAGATGTAACACCTGTAACAGCAATCGCCGCTGTAGAAACAACTGCCAAGGATGCAGTAGAGACAAAAAAGCTGACTAGTGCATCCATAACACCAGTCCCCACTCCAATATTGGCTCTCAACGACCAACCGATGGAGGAAAATACTGCTGACGTTCCATTAGAAGAAATACCAGTCACCAATGTAGTATCGCCAACAGCTGTTGAAGAAGTTGTCATGGCTGAGGCCAGCAGTGGTGGAACTACTGAAATGGCAACGGATGCCATAGAAGCTGCGAAAGACGAACCAGCTGGCATGGAAGTTGATGATACAAGCCAAGAAGCAATGGATCAATAAACATACGATTGCATCACATAACGATATTCACACACAGAAATATTTATTTCTATTATAAATGAGAAACATTAACATATAAAAGAAAATATTTGACATTGAATTGCTTAAAGGCAATAAACAAAAAAAAATGTCTAGTACGAGTATAAGTTATATAAAACATATTTTATGAATAAAAACAAAATTAAATAAAAAACGAAGAAAACTTAAGTATATTATAAATTAAAGCGAAAATTTTGACTCATGTCCCATTTTTTGTTAGTAATTTGTTGGATTTGAAAATCAGAAATAGATCTTGCACAACTGCTGCGATAATAAATATTTTCAAACATACATATATCGTACATATAACGAAACACAAATTTAACTTATCGAAACGAATAAAAATAGTATTACAAACATCATAAAAAAGTAATTTGAAATACTAAAAACGTTTTATTAAAAAATAACATTTTAATTTTTATGTCATGGTTTATTTATGAAGCATTTTTGTTTATTTTAATTTATGTATTGACATCATATTTGAATTTAATATCTGTCAACATTTAATGCAACAGATCGATTTTAATTGATTTATACGAAAGTTACACTACTTGAAACAAGCTGAAACTATAATTTTTAAACCTTTTTCAAATAAAATAAATACATGTAATAATACATATTCCTAGAAAAAATATTGGTATTGTTTTGTTTTTCTGCCACAATGTGTGATTTAATTGACTTGACACAAGTAATGCGTGCAATTGACAATACACACGATTGAGTCTACAAATGAACGGCTATTGCAAGAGTTATACTAAAATTTTGGGCAAAGCTTTCCTTATACGCTTAGAAAATTAAGTAAAAAAGCTGTCTGGATGTTTATAACATAACAATTGAAATAAAACCTGAATATCCCATGTAGTTAAATTTGAAACTAGTCTGTTAAATTGACTAAATCTACAACAGCCCAAAAGGATCAATGCAGTTCCAATGTAATGCACAATGTGGCATTAAATATTCCAATGTAATGGTAGTTGGTGAAAAAACAAATATATATAAGCTAGACCATTCCAAAGGTAAGGCTTAATGCATACAAAGGAAGTTGTCGTCATACCGATGGAAGGGTAATACATATGGCCGCAATTGTCTAATCGAATGACATCAAAATTAAACAATCGCCAGTTGATATCATGTAAAACGGGTTTGCGGTAGAACTACTTCATGACTATTCTTCAGTTCGAATATCTTCAGGGTCATTTGGAGTGAATGAATTATTCAAACAATTCAGATGAAAAGAAGAAAGTTATTTATCGATGTTAGTAATAGCGTTGCTAACAATGTATCCCTTTTAATTTTCGATGATAATGTCCAACAAAAAAATTATAAAAAAGGCTAATGCGAATTTTAGAGTACAATTTATTAAATTGCGAAAGGATCTTTTTTCGAATTGCATTACACAGAAGTCCCCTGGTTTCGTCTACCATTGTTCGGATTGTTGTGATCATATCGTCACTTGCCGTCAGTCTGCGATTTGTGATCTCTGTAATCTTTATGGCACTTGAAAAAAAATTATTGATATTTACCTTTAGTCAGGGTTACCAGATGACATACTTTAGTAGTAAATGGACTACTTTTGCACGGCAAAAATACTTTACTACTTTTCACTTGAATGGACTACTTTTGGGTGAAATTTAATACTTTTGATTGCATTGTAAAATATTTATATATAGAAAGTGAGGATCTTTTTTTTTTGGTTTTTTTTAGTAAGTTATGAAAATGAAAGGTGTACAAGTGTATGTGAAATATTTTTCTTATTTTCGTAGAAGTAAAAGCGAGGACTTTTTTTGCTCAAATGTGAGCAAATATTAATATGAGAGAAGAAAACATCTGTGTAGCAAATTTATGTATCAAACAATTAGTTTGTCTTTAAATTATTAATAAACATCTTTCAAAACATAAAAAAATTAACTTATGTTAACCGCATGAATGATGTGTGTCAGAACGATAACTTCTCCGCAAGAAGCCACTGCACTCCGTAGTTTTTGTTCAGTTTATCAACACTATGAGTTACGCTCTACAATATCTATTCCAAGATTTACTCTTGTTTTTAGTACGTTAAAAATTTGACGGCTACTTTTTCGATTTCACCCACTTTTTCGATGCAGTAAATATTTTTTCAATTTATTTATTTGTGATATCATGGTTTGCGTGATACCTCACAGTAAAGTTTAGGGTGGTGCCACACCCCTCTAAGGGTTTCAGCAAACATTAGACCTAGCCAATCTTAATTTTGCTTTCGTGTGAACCAATTCCCTAAGTTTTAAATCGCTAGAATCGTATACTATATACTTCTGTACATACATACAGCTGTTGTCAACTAATTGGAAACGAAATCTTTCGTTGTGTTATTGGTAGTTTTTTCATTTATTTTTCTATGTGAACCAGAAAATTTATAGATATTATAAATGCGGAACATATAAGCTCTAAAAAAAAGAACATAATTGAAATCAAATTCATAGCATAAAAAGTTTTATGAGAGATTTTCTGCTCAAACCTCAGATTTGACTGAGTCAACTAATTGAAAACAAAAAAATAATTTGCAAAAAAAGCGGATAACCGACCTGCGTCATAGCAAACTGTATGCAGCACTCCTCTGCTTAACTGTCACCATGGATCCTTGCGTAAAATTCTTCCATGGAGTCCAGCCTCAATCAATCAACAAGCGAAAGTTCGCTTGGATATTTGTACATCAAATTAATCAATTATTTCGCGTTATAGGCCTGCAGCAGTCTTACGAGGATCCAATTTTGCCTTGCGCACAATCTGGCGATCTCTGTACCCAGAAGTCTTACGAGGTCTCTTTTTGCGAGGAACATATTTTGCTGTATCATACTTACTGAAATTATCAAGTACATTGAATACCATCGTTTTGGAGTAATTTAGCTGTGTTTCCATCGCCTTATATCTCATGGCCGTCTTTCGAAGCTCAACAATTGACTTACGCGTGGCCGGTGTCCAACTTTTGGCCGCAGCCCATGATTAAGGATACGCTTATAAGCAAATTCGGTCAAAAAGTGTTCTTACAAGCATTGGCAAGATCACAATATCTTTTCTGGAATCTTTTATCAAGTTTTTCTTTTATTTTTTTGCAAACTATTTTTTTGTTTCCAATTAGTTGACTCAGTCAAATCTGAGGTTTGAGCAGAAAATCTCTCATAAAACTTTTTATGCTATGAATTTGATTTCAATTATGTTCTTTTTTTTGAGCTTATATGTTCCACATTTATAATATCTATAAATTTTCTGGTTCACATAGAAAAATAAATGAAAAAACTACCAATAACACAACGAAAAATTTCATTTCCAATTAGTTGACAACAGCTGTATGTATGTATGTCAGCCATTCTTTAAATAACTGTACTCTTTGTTATGTTTTTACTTTTTAAATATCTCTAAAACTATGGGGAATAGAATAAAGAAACCAAGAACATTTGGTGCTTTGGTACAAAATAAAAAACTCAAAAATAATTTGCTTAAAGATTTTTTTTTTTCATAAAAATTTTAATCAAAATATTTTTGATAGAGTAACTTCGGATAATGTGATATGTCACCATATTTCCTTAAATAAACAACTCTCAACAAAATTTTTTTTTGTCAACATAGCAGTAACGGAAAAAGATACGTTCTGCAAGGTTTTGTGCGTTCGCATTCACTGATATAGTCCAATTTGCTCCACCCAGGACATTACCTGTGCTTTTTGCAACAAATCCATCCAGAGGGGTACAAAGATTCAAACCTGAGTTCAATGCTTCAATGCGATTTAATTTGGGTTCACAATTAATGTCTTCCAAAACGGCAAGTAATTTTTGCATGTGAGTCATCTGTCTGACTTTAATATGTTTTCGCTTAATGATTCAGTTTAAATCTAGTTTTCTTTTTTATGGAAATTCTATTGAAAGATGTAATGTTTTTGTATTTTTAGTTCCTACTGTTTTATACTTTTCATGATAGTATATCACATTATCCGAACGCTACATACATATCAAATTATCCGCCAATTTCATTAAGGGGCGTCACTTGGTTTTTTTCCATTTTGTTGAAATAGCTTCAGATTGGCTTACGCTATAGAGCTCCGAAGTCGTAATATACTGCACAATGCATCAACAAACCATAATACATAAAGAAGTAGAAGCTATGCTATAAAAATTACGTGTAATTTAAAATACAAAAATACCTATATCACAATACCTGAAGTTACTCTATAACACATCTGTTTTTTTTTTAATTTTCTTATATGTTATTCTTCAATCAATCCTTAGGATGTATCTGCTTTCATATTGAAATTCTCGCCATAACTTTGGAAAACATGAATTGCTTATGAATGTGCGCACCAGTCTAATTGTATGAATTGTTTAATATTTCTCGAAGTTAGGGGGCGTTCAAGTATTACGTAACGCAATTTTTGAAGATTTTTGACCCCCCTCCCCCCATGTAACGCACCGTAACGTTTTCCTTTACCCCCCTCTTAAACGTTACGTAACACCCAAGTGACCATATTTACCTAAAAGTCACAATTATGTTGCGAAAAGTACCGGAAATACATGCGATGTTTATTTTCTTTATTATACCCTACACCGAGGGTATATTGATTTTGTCATTTCGTTTGTAACATATAGAAGGGGGCGTGGGAGTTATGGAAAAGTACATATATTCTTGATCAGCGTCTTGCAGGCATCTTGCTATTAAAAATCGATGAAATCGGTTTATGGACACGCCAACCGCCCATACTCTATGTATATTTGCACAAACCCATTTTGAAAAAAATGCAACGATTTTGATGAAACTTGGTGATTTGGTGTGCATGTGAACTAAATTAGGATTAAGCTAGGTTTCAAATTTCCAAAGATTCCCGTGGCACAGCCCTTAATTTTAACCTTTATACCACCATATCTCGTAAACGCTGCAAGATATTGTGATGAAATTTCTTTGTCCTTTATTTGTTCGACTTTTTGATCGACTTAGAGTTTTTTCAACCTCTCTCAACCTTTAAAGCACTCTGTTAACCTTTAAAGCACTTCACACTTTTTTCGAATTATGCAACCTCTTCAACGTCTTTTTAACATTTATTGAAATATATGTTCTTTCAGTGCAGCGTAGGGTATGTGAGTTTCGGCCTGGCTGAAGATAACACCTTAACTTGTTCATATTGTTATTTAATAAAAAATCACACATAATGTAATAAGCATTTGCTTAAGTTTAAAATATGTTAAAATGGCAAAAATGAGACGAAAATATTTTATTAAAATGATAAAAGTTGATGGGATCTAGAACAGCTACACCAATAAATGATAAAAATAGGAAATCTTTCCACGCTTATATCTCAGGTTTTGGTTAACCAATCTCGAAGATGATAGTTTAAGGACATTCTGCTCGTTGAGTGCTTTAATGTGATGTATCATTTATTGCTGTAGCTTATCTAGATCCCGTCAACTTTTATCATTTTAATAAAATGTTTTGGCTGTAGCTATTCAATAAACATACAAATTAAGAAAGAGTGGAGTTTCATTACACACACCTAATTTCAAATAACCACCAGCTAAAGTAGTTTCACTTCAAAAACAATGTTATGTAACGCATTGTTCGAACCCCCCCCCCCCCCCCCTCCCCCGTAACGCATCGTAGCGTTTTGCAAGACCCCCTCCCCCCTAATTGCGTTACGTAATACTTGAACGCCCCCTTATGTCTGAAATCAGATACATCCTTAGGATTAATTGAATGTAACATTAACAAAAAAAAAATTAATGTCATAATTTCCAAAACTATGGTGGGAATTTCGATATGAAAGCAGATATATTCTAAGGATTAATTTAAGAATAACATATGAGAAATTTATAAAAAACTATGTTATATGGAAGATTATTTGAGAAACATTTTTTTAAATAAAAAAATTAATGGTAAAACAAATCTATTTATGTATTTCTTTTTTATAAGACTAACGCATTATTAAACAAAAGAGATTAAATGTTTTTTTATCCCCTATAGTTTTTGAGATATTTCGTTTCAAAAAATGTTAAAAAGGTAAGAAAAAAATTAAGTGTGCAGTTATTTAAAGAATAACCGATTTACAGTTTAGGCTCCTTTGAGAATGGTAGATAACATTTCATTTCAAATGAGATAATAATGGAAAACGCATTTAAAGTATTTCAAAGTTTGCAGTCAATTAAATGTGACTGACACCTTATAACTTAGCAAAACTCAAAGCAGATATAGCAAATTTTGAGAGGGAAGCACTAAAAAAAGCTTTTCACCTATTGAATTTTAGGATTCAATACTTTCTATAAAACTATTTCAAGTTCAAGGGAATGTGGTTTATCAAATAACATGCAAAGGTAACAAAGAAGACAAATGCGGGAAAACGTACATTGGAACAACAAAAAGAGCACTTCGTATAAGATTAAATGAACATATGAGAGACATCAGAAATGAAAAAACAACAACTGCGATCGCCCAACACATTAGAGACGAAGCATACAGCTGATTTTGAAAACGCCAAAATCTTAGACGCAGTAAAAAGACAAATAAGAGACTGACACTGGAAATCCTAAGAATACAACAAAGAGGGGAAAATGCAATTAACCTTAAGGAGGACACGGACAACATAAACAATAATTATTCAGTAGCCGTCAAATTCTAAAAATGTTTTAACCGTTGTCCATTAACTTTTCTGTTTTCTGTTTTTTGCTAGATGTGTAAAATCGCGTTTAATTGTTGTAAAAAAATGTTGTAAAAAAATTAAAAAACTTTAATAAAAACAACCCTTTGAAAATGCTGCCAAATAAGTAGCGAAAGTCAGGGAGAAATTTAATATACATAAATATGTCCATTCAATTAATTAAATAATTTTTTAATAAAAAATTAAAAATTGGTCATTAATCTCAAGAAGTAAACCAAAAGTATTTCAAGTTCAATTCTAAAATGATTTTCAATTCAATAGCTCGTACAATTCCTTCACAATCAATTAGAATAACATTTTTTCAGAAAATGTTGGTGATTTTAGCGACGATCACTGGAAAGATTCCATTTGGAGATCGCTGCCATAGATCACTGTCCATACAAATGTAACCGACTAATCAAAATAAAAAATTTACTTTACTATAACAAATTATGTAATTAAACTAAAATATTTAACCGTATACCTTTGCGAAAAACTTTTTTTGTAGAATGTAATAAGATTTTTGACTTAAAGTATTTATTAGTTCGTATTTTTCGTTTCTTTTTTTTTTTGTTATATTCCCAATCAATAATGCTACAGAAACACAACTTCAGCATACATTTTTTAACAGAAATTGCTCAAACATCTTCAAGGATAAACTTTTAACCACTTTTGTCTCGTATGCTCATAAATTCTAAAAAAAACCCTGTTTTGAATTAATGACATTATTTTGATAGTAATTTAGTGGGTATTAAGTAATACCTCAACAGTTTATTCTTCTAACTAATCGCAAAAAAAAAAAAAAAAAAAACGGCGGGTTGCACTCCGGGAGTGCCGACAGAAGTGAAAACAAATCGTTTAATGGCAAGTTAGTGCGTTAATTGGTATGTGTGCGTTTTCTTTTTATATGGCAATGCAATGGAAGACAAAAACGGAATATGTATTCAAATTTTACTCTCGCTCTCATTCTCAATTTGTCAACGCAACAAGGCGGACATTGAAAGAAACAAACATGTAAGCATAACAATCGTTGAATGAGAATTAAATGTGTCAGTTAGTGTGTATGCTTTGCTTTTTGTCTTCCACTTGGAATATTTTTTATTTAAAAGAAACAATAGAACATTAAAATTTTACCATCGCATTCATGACGGTCGGTGTCACGAGTTTATACTTTTTTACTCAGCCGCACAACGTGCCATAAGAAGTTTTCACTTCAAAAACTGTGAATAATTAAATTTGAGCTAAGTACTCCTTATGTTTAAAAACAAAAATTTATTCTGATTGCAGTAAGACACATCATTGCGAATTATGTAAGAATAAGAAAAAATCAGGTAAAAAAAGTACCTGGACCTGTGACTAAATAGCTTAAACATAATTTTTCTTAAACTTAAGATAAAAATCTGCTTCTTCTAACAGACACTATGACACCACATTTATCAAAATCGGCTTATTCGTTGCCGAGTTCTGGCTGTTAGAATATTCAAACTGCTTAAAACGCCATCTTGTGACAGTTAATCATAATACAAATGACTTCAAAAAAATCTGCTTGTTCTTAAAAAAAACTATTACACCTCATTTGTCTAAATCGGTTTAGTAATAGCCGAGATATAACGTTTTAAAGTTTTTCAAAAAACCAAATTTGCTTGCTGCTGGTTCAAGGTGGCCTGGTATTTCAGATTTTTCTCTGCTTTGGGCTGCTGGCTCTGCTTTCGGCTGCGCTAGCAGAGAAAAATTTGCTTACTGAGCAACAACTAACCGGAAGTCAACATATGTATGCTACAAATTTAAAAATTTTTTCCACAAAATTACATACTTTCATGGGCCAATTTTTTCAAAAAACGTTGCTTACTTTTAGGCGCTATTAATAATTTACCCTTAAGCGGCCCTGTGGCATGCCACTTTTTGGGGCAGATCCGGCTGAAAGTTGGTCAGAGGGTGCAAGTAGGCACGGGACGGCAAAATCCTGGGAGGGGGCGTGGCATGCCCCATTTTGTGGCAGATAGACGATGAGGCAGCGAAACTTGAAAGAAACTTGAAAAAGTTCCTCATTCAGTGGCATGGAACATTGCGTCCAAGGGTATGGTCGTCCGATGCTTAGCTGGAGGCGTGGTGCAAGTTTGGATGGAATCTGCCCTAAAAAGTGGCATGCCATTTTCGGCTGTCGGTCACGTAGCCGGAGCATAGTTCGCACCTTCACCAGTCGAATGTCAAAAAAACTGATTACTGACAATAAACAATACTGACCGTGTGAGTGGTACACTGACAGTAATGTAAATACTGTCAGTAATATTGATCGTGTGAGAGCCGCTTTAAAAGTATGCAACACTTTCCAACGAATTTCAAAAATAGCACCTAAAATTAGGACACATTATCTGAAATTTTTAAAATCGTTACCTACTTTTAGGCGTTCTTTTTGAAATTTGTCAGAAAGTGTTGCCTACTTTTAGGGGCAAATTATTAATAGCACCTAAAAGTAGGCAACGTTTTATAAATTTTTTGAAATCGAGTTCATTTTCCAAGTCTTCAAAATTTTAAAATCGAGTTCGTTTCCCAAGTCTTCAAAATTCCAAAATCAAGTTCGTTTCCCAAGTCTTCCAAATTTGAAATCGAGTTCGTTTCCCAAGTCTTCAAATTTCTGAAATCGAATTCGTTTCCAAAGTCTTCGAAATTTTAAAATCGAGTTCGTTTCCCAAGTCTTCAAAATTCAAAAATCAAGTTCGTTTCCCAAGTCTTCCAAATTTGAAATCGAGTTCGTTTCCCAAGTCTTCAAATTTCTGAAATCGAATTCGTTTCCAAAGTCTTCGAAATTCTAAAATCGAGTTCGTTTCCCAAGTCATCAAAATTCCAAAATCAAGTTCGTTTCCCAAGTCTTCCAAATTTTAAATCGAGTTCGTTTCCCAAGTCTTCAAATTTCTGAAATCGAATTCGTTTCCAAAGTTTTCGAAATTCTAAAATCGAGTTCGTTTCCCAAGTCTTCAAAATTCCAAAATCAAGTTCGTTTCCCAAGTCTTCCAAATTTGAAATCGAGTTCGTTTCCCAAGTCTTCAAATTTCTGAAATCGAGTTCGTTTCAAAAGTCTTCAAAATTCCAATATCGAGTTCGTTTCCCAAGTCTTCAAAATTCCAAAATCGAGTTCGTTTCCCAAGTCTTCCCGATGACGGTCGGTGTCGCGAAATTATACTTTTTTCCTCAGCCGCACAACGTGCCATAAGAAGTTTTCACTTCAAAAAATGTAATAAAGCCTTTGCCAACGAGAAAATGAGAAGTTCTTATGTAAAAAGATAATTAGTGTACACTGTATTTATATGTATTCAATACGTTAACAATTTTTTTATTTTATAAGTGCGGTGACTATCTTCTCATACCACCTCGTCCATAATACTTTGTGCCACTATCACTTGGTGGAGACACTGGGTTATGCGGAGCTAGTGGAAACTCATAATTCGCAGGCGGCACTGTTTGGTATTCCGTATTTCTCGGTTGTAATGGAAAAGCAGCATTAATACGAGGATCCGCACGCTGATAAGCATGATTAAGTGTAGTCGGCTGCTGCTGGTGTGTCAAAACTACTGGTATCTGATTACGTACCGAAACAGCAGGACTACGTTGTAAATATTGTGTTGGTAAAGTGCTACTAATCGGTGTTGGGTTGTATACGGGTTGTGCATTATTTTGGTAATTCGGTGCAATGGCAGTATTTGACGGTGCTCTGACTGGAGCCGTATTTTGGTAATGAGGATTGTGATTATGTACACCGGTAACATGCACTGGAGCTCTACCTGGAGCGGTATTTTGATACCGTGGATTCAGATTATGTGCAACGGCAACATGTGTTGGTGCTCTGCCTGAAGTCGTATTTTGATAATGTGAATTGGGATTATGTACACTGGTAACGTTCGCCGGTGATCTAGATGGTGCCGAAGCAGGCATAGCTGATGCCATTTGTGAACACTTATAAATTTCCAACATACGTTGTCGTAAACGATACATATCAGCGGCAGTTGGAGCTGGTTCACGTATGAGTTCGGCAAAATCATTAAGGGCCAATAACTGATTTTCATTTAACTGATTTATAAGTGCCATTAATGGTAAATCATTATTTGCGGCTGTAGCATTTGAAATTGCAAATGTAGTTTGTGTATCTATTGATGCACGTGGTGGCACAACTTGCGTACCAATATCGTGTCCTTTACGCTTTCGCCCAATGCATACATCATCAGTTTGAGTCATCGCATTTGTAAAGAATGACGATTTAGTTTCATCTATTGCTTCGCCATCGTCCACTTCTCTTTTTACTTTCCTACTAAATTTATTGGAATTCTTATTTGTCTTCAATTTAGAAAATAAAGTGTCGGCATCGCATCCAATTACTTTTGCGACTTTTGCAACTAATTTCGGCATTGCTACTAAGCCCCATTCATGTAGATTGAAACGTGTTGAATTAGAATTAAAGGCGTAATCAACGTTGTTGATGGTATGCAGTGGGGAACGATTGTCATAGATTTGCTGAGTTACGTAGGAATTGCTAGTTGGCAATTTGCGCACAGTTGATGTGAAATTAAAGACAGATGAATTCGGATTGTTCTGAGCTGATTGTAATTGTTTTATTGTTTGAGCTGCATTGTCTAAAGCTGTGGAAAGTGAGGAAAAATAAAAAAATCAGACATTACTTCCATAAAAGAATTAAACTTTTTACTAAATATTTAAAATTGAACGTATATAATAGATCAAAGGCAAATATTTATATACTTATGCAATTCGTTAAATTTATAATGATTCACACTATGTATCATGATCATGTTGTAAAAAAATTGGGTCTTGATTATATAATCGGTAAAAGAAAATATATGACAAGAACTAGGCGGGTTAAAGAAATAAAACATGGCACTACTTATTGGGAAATTTAGTGGAACTTGGTATGCGGGCGCGCACAGTGTATTATTTTGGCAATTTGGCAGCACTTAACTCACAAAAAAAAGTTGATTTTTTGATAGAATTTAAATGCAAATATATTAAAAATTCCCAATTAGGTTCAGAGTTCAAAGGCTGTAGGCAAAACTTAAAATAACGGTACTTTGAAAGCAAGTTTGCTAAAAATTGCGCGTAGACTTTAAAGTCTTGTAAATCCATTGTGAAAAAATTAAAGTTTTTATTTTTTTTAAAAAAATGTATTTCAAAGTTTTCTTGATCCAAATAACATAAAAGCTAAGCAGAAGTATTGATAGCAACAAAATTTTGTAAACACTGAAAAAACCTACTTGAACTGTAAGTGTTAAAAAAAACAAAAAAAACTTTTGTGGTCAATACTTAAAACAAATTTGTTTAGAATAGTTTAGAGTTCTGACTATGATTACAGTTAAGCTTGATATGTATACTAATAGAATCCACAACAAAATTATGCGCCTAGCTTCGGCACCCATACAACCATTTTTAATTTTTAAAGATGACTTCTGGCATTTCTCGCTTCCAAATATTTGAGTTATGGCTTGATACCGCAGTAAATAAATGATAAGAGGATGATTTCGTTTTTATCCGGAAATTTTGCTAGTGGCTCGCAATTTTCCTTTGATATTGATAAGGTTAAGCAATATGCCAAGAGCTTGTGGCAACGAAATTCCCGGTGGGCGAATGCTTGTCGGAAGAAAGATCGAATTTTTTATGAAATAAAGATTGACGTAAAATCGAATTACCTTTATTTTTGTGAACTACATCGAAAACATTTTCTAGTGGGAGACCAAATAAAAAATTTTAAGATTGCACAGAAAGAACTAAAAGTAAAAATTCAGATATGTTGTAAAAGAGGTGAATGAAAATAGACTTTATAAGGCATCAGAGATTAAATTAAGAACGACAGGTAACGACTTGTAAGTGAGCTGTTTTATGCTTCTCCATAGAGAGGTGCTTCCATTGAATAAGCTAGACTGGTATCTAATGAACCTAAAAGTTTTTCGGCTGAGGAAGCGTAATTGTAATTGTCTTAAAATGGGGTTGGGATGGCACTGAACAGAGTCGTTACAAGCACACATTTCCGGAAACAAATATTTCCGATGAGAGTTCTATCTTCATTTCAATTTTACCTCAGAAAATGCACTAATTTTTTATGTACGAGTACATATTTTTAGTTCTATAATATAATTTGTTATTCATTTCGTAACTATTTTCCGCATCGCGTCCAAATTCCAGCTAAAATCATTAAAGCTCCGAAAGCTGAAGCTATTTAAAAATTATTTTTTACTGAGCCTCCTGTTCAATGCTGCAAGTGCAAAAAACACAAAAAAATTACAGCGCAATGAAGCTATTTATGAATAAAAGAAACACTGAAAAATGCACTTTCTTATATTCTAAAACTTTCTTAAAAGTCATATTTTTGTATCTTAAGCAAGCTCAAAGTTATATAATAAACCAGTATCATTTTTAGGGTACAATTGAACATATAAGACAATAAAATACCTTTAACGAATTAGTTCCTTTTACCCCTCTTTAATATGACATAGTCAATAGCTTATAAGTCGAATATTTTTTCAAAACGATCTGTCCCGATTTGCGGAATAGCGGATTTGGGTACTACAAAGTATCTTTTAAACGCCTGTGCAGTTCAAATTTGCTGTCATTGAAATAATTTCTAATACGTTTGAGGGGACCCGTGTCGGTCGAATTTTGTTTTTTTCTGTCGCCGTTATATTTTTACAGATATTATTTGAATTTCATTGTTTGCTAGCTTCGTTTGAGCTATAAAAATCAATCATTCATGTAGGCAAAGTTTTTAACTTCATTCTCCAGTATAAAAAAAAATATATCGTAGAAGTTTTCGTGCGACGCCGTCTTCAACGTGTTAACCTAGCTGCTATAGTTTTTGAAATATGTATTAGTTTAGTGCTGCTATGTAGATTGGCAAAATAAACTGAATAAGCTGAAGCGCGGTGTTACAATAAGGACACATTGAACAAAAAGTGGCCAATTTTAACAAGCAATTGTGACGGATTTCATATCAACATGCAATATAAAAGATTCAATATGAAAATTCAATGCGGAAAAGGTCAATTTACATAAAAGAATTGAATTAGATTGAATTTTATCTACTGCTTTAATTTTTGAGTAATTCAAAATACATTTTTTAACAATAATTCTTAAATATTTTCCATGACTCTACATAAGTTTAAATATGCTTACTAAAAACATGATTTTGATCAGATTCGAAGCTTTCATGTTTTAAAGATTTCAGATACTGATTTATTTCATAGTAAAGTGTTTTATTTTAAGTCCCTAGTCTCGATCACAGATTGTGTGACATGTTTGAAAAACTGTAATATTTTATTTTCACTCAAGCTATAGGTCACGGAAAAAATAGTTAATTGATATTTTCAATTATTTTTGTAGAACTACATGTCCCTGAGGATGGTTTTCAAAGAAAACCGAAATATCGGACAAAACAATTAAAATAAATAAATAATTGAAAATATCAATTAACTATTTTTTCCCTGACCTATAGCTCGAGTGAAAATAAAATAATTAACAAAAGGTCAAAAACCAAATTAAAAGTGTAATATTTTTAAAAGTATTGCAGAAGTCGAAAAAACCAATACACTTTAGTGATCACTGTTAATTTTGTTAGAATACCTCAAAGTCATAACGGCTAGAGCAGTTCTACAACATGATTTGGACTCAGCGTAAAAGATATCCAGGAAATTTTAGATCTCAGTTAATTAGTAGAAAAGGTAAATATGTATATATAATTTTGTGTAAAAAGTTTTCGGAGTAAATTAAAACGAAAAAAAAAAATATTTATTTATTAAAATGTATTTTGTCGCCTTCAAAGTAGGCTCCACCGCTTGCAATGTAACTACGTCAGTGCACCATACATTTTTCGAGAAATAGCCTTCAGCTCCTTCAGCGAGTATGCTTTTATGTCTTCATCCTAGTTGAAGCGCGTTCCTCGAAGTAATTCTAGCTTCGGGAACAAGAAAAGACAGATGGAGCCATATCAGGAGAGTACGGTGCTTAATCGATAACATTCGATAATTTTCGGCTAACAACTCTTGCACAATGATGGCATTATGCAATGGTGCATCGTAGTGGCACAAAATTCATAAAATGTTCTTCCACAATTATGTCTGTATCCGGAGGACATTTTCACGCAAGCGTTGGCCAAAATTTGACAAAGTAGTGACAAGGTAAATTTTAATGAATAAATTAATTTTGGTTTCATTCAACAATTCTGGACACTATCACACAGATTGTAATTGGTCCAAGCCTTTTAGTAGAAAGGCATTCCTTAGATACTGATCCAAACACTCGCGGCACGATTTTATAGGAAACTCTAATTTTGTTTTTCTAAATGACCGCACACCCAGCGATAGGCCGAAACTTAACATTTTCGAACAAAAATGGAGAAGCATAATAAAACTGGTTTGGATTAGATATTTCTGGAAAGGTACATAGTGAAAATTTTTAAAGTTTCAACTTTGAACAACTAAATCTAATCTATTCCATTAGCGAACACAAATCAGGTTGACTTTGGGGACCCATAAGAAATAAAAAAAAAGAAAAAAAAAATGGTCATAAAATGGAATTGTTTGTAGCAGATTGTTAGGACTATAATACAGTCAATCTTAAGAGAGGACTAAATTAAGACATAGAGCGGCGTAAAAAAACTGAGTTCAAGTCTTATAATTCTATACGAATCTAGAAGCATGTTACAAGATATTAGTCAACGAGAAATCAAGTTATGAAGTATCTATTAGAGATTAATTTTCAAATGGCAAAGTTATATATCCCGAGCACAATCTCTGTTCAAGCGTGGAAAGATTTTTACGCGAAAACCTATGCACCACTCTTCTTTTGTAATAAAATTGCATGATGAAAATGCCAAGCCCACACTACGGTTACAGAGGGTCTATTACAAAGAGATATCCTTAGCCATTTGTTATTTATTTTTTTCAAATCAGATGAAAATTGATGATGATTTAAAGATGAGTGGCGGAAATTTCATCTCCCTAGGCGTTGGGGTCGTGAGACAAGCCATATTTTGTTTTGAAAATAGCCGTTTTTGGTCCGTTTTAAGACTTTTAGTTCTAAAAGCCCACATATCTAAATTTAAGGTTATGGATATAACTTTTCTTTTATTATGTCATCTACTACAAATAGAAAAAAAATACTTTTAGACCTTAAGAAACTTATTTGCGACACGATTAAGTGAAATAGGTCTTAGTAAAATATGACAACTTTGATAACGATGCTCCAAATCGAGATTTTATTCATAATACTTAAAACACGTTTCATTTTGTTTGTCTTTTTATACCCTTTTAAATTAGATACCACGCAGTGAAAGTAGTTGATCACAATTGTTAGACATCGAATTCGGCTGCTTTCACATAAATAACGTTTTTTGCAGTATTCCCCGCATACCAAAGGAACTGAAATTTAGGCTATGATGCTATCTTTTGACGCGTTAAAATTTGAGCAAAATCCGATGTTTTTTTTTAATTTCACTCGTATGTTATGCATATGTAATATTACTAAGAAACAGTAAATATGCAATTAAAATAAATAGCTCTGGGGATTTTTTTCCTTTTTGATGTATGCCGACCCTAAATTACATCCTAAATAATTCCCTATTCAAGTTTTTGTTGTAACTGAACCAACTGAATCAAGAGGCACTACATATTTAGTTAAAATTTTTTGACCATTTTAATTTTGCTTGCACTACAAGCTCCAGCAAAACCAACGTCATGAATTTATGTTTCTGAATTTTTGGCAAGATCGATTTTTAACGTATTTTTTGCAGGGACCCAAAATAACTACATATTATTTGTTGTTTTTTTCTATTTAGATTGAAAAAAGAAATGCCGAATTTTAAGGAATATTTTCTTAAACAATAATAATTAAATGATAATTGAACTTACAGCCAAGCCATTTAGCAGCGATCAATATTCATGTAAAATTTTATAAATTGAAACAATGCTTATTATTTAACAAACTTTGATAACAAAGGAACAACAATTCTGGAATATAAACATGTTTCGATTTTTATAATAATAATTATTATTAAAAAACTGCCAAAACAACTAAAAAGTTTTTTTATAATATAAAATATTATATTAATTGCAGATAATTATTTTTCATAGCTATTATCAATAAGAACTTTTATCCATTGCCAATAATTACTATATTTCAATTACTCATTGCAAATGACAATTTTATAACTACTAGTATCGCCTGAAGTCGAAATTCGACCGTTAGCACTAAATTTTAATCTTAGAAGAATTTGGCCGACCTATTAATAACAAAACGTTTTTGTTCATTGATTATGATCTTATTTAGTTTCACTAATCACCTCACCTCACCTTACCTCATCTCATCTCACCTTTGGAATTACATTTAATTTACATTTGAATGCAAAACAACATTCTATTAGTGCTACATAATTTCTATTACGCGGTCTATTTGATTTTGACTCATAAATTGTCCCCTTATCTCTTTACCGTTCAGTCCGACCCGATATCGTTCTTATGCAAGGCACAACACAAAAATAAGTTAAATCGCAACTGTAACTCAAAATAAATCAGTTGAACTTCGAATATCCGCGATGGTTGGGACCGAGCGCACCACGGATAATAGAATCACTATGTTATTTTTTTCCTTATAAATTTTCAAAATTGTTAATACATAATATGTATGCGAAATTAATGGACGGCCTTTTACAGCACCGTATTTAGTTATAATACTCATTTCATGAAGATCAGCTAGCTCTAATTATAGAAATATTTTCTAATGATGCGGGCATAAAAGTAACAAAAAATACTTTTCAGTATTGGATAACTAAATTGGAAAGAGCTATTTTTGTATCATGTTGCTTATCCCTACCTCTTACTCTTCCTTAGGGTGCAATCTATCTCCATATCGAATTTCTCCAAAATCGGTCCATTAGTTTAGCTGTGAAAACATATTTTCCTATTGGGGGCGTGGCACCGTCCACTTTAGACCGAATACATTTTCTCAGGATTCAATCTACATCTGTACCAAATTCAATAAAAATCGGTCCATTAGCTTAACAATAAAAACAATTTTCCTGTTCGGAGCAGTACCACGCCCACCAAACGAACATAGAATTTTCAGAAATGTTTTTAAGGGTTCAATCTATATCAAAACTACATTTCATCACAATCGGTCCATTATTTTAGCCGTGGAGACAATTTTTCTTGTTAGGGGCGTGGCACCGCCCACTCTAAACAAATATCTTTACTCAAACTTCAATCTATCTCCATATCAAATTTCATAAAAATCGGTGAAGCATTTCAGCCGTGAAATTTCGTTTATTTTTTCCATTAGGGGTTAATGCGTTTTGTATGGGGGAATCATGTAAATATGTTCACTTTATTTTACCTGCCTTAACGGCAACTTATACACCTGATTTTTTTTTTCTGCACATCTATGGAACAGTACCTTTCCAATGATATAAGTCTCATTCCCCTCTCTAGTAAATACTAAAAAAGTGTACCACAAGATTCGATGTTCACGTATTAATATATAGATAATAGATATAGATATAGATCCATAAGAAATTGAATTTGGAAAAAATGTTTTTTCGGTTTGATTGCAAGCTAATGAAAATGCTTTTTTAACGTCACCAGGTGTGGTCCCGGATCCCCAACGTTTCCGGCTCATTTCTGAAAATATTTTTTTTTTCGCCAATCTATGGAGAGGTCGAAAATAGATTTTGTTGCACCAATCAATAATTTCGATAAAGCTGCGGTCTGGGTCTGTGGGATATCAATTTCGGTTAATTCTTGAAAAGCCGTGCTGATAAATGAGCATTCGAGAAACTCACTTAAATCTAATCTCATTAAAAATGGACCGAAATCGGTCATTTTGGGACCCGGAGCCGCCTCTAATGATGTCAAAACCCTGTTTTCGACCTCTCCCTATCGATGGGTGCAAAAAAAAAATACAAAAATGGGAGAATCTGAAGATTTCTTCAAAACAACGTAAAAAAATATGCAATTTCAATGGCGATAGGAAAATAAATTTTTTATTGATAATAGTTATGAATTAACGTAAAAAAAAATATTGAAAAATAATAATAATACTCTTACTAATAATTTTTAAAAAGCAAGTTTTTTGACAAAAAAAAAAACTTATCTCCCGATTTGTGCTATTATATACATTAGGGCGGATTAAATTTTTAAGTGGTCCGGAAAGTCTATTTTTCTGAAAGTTCGTCAAATTTTAAGCTAAAAAGTCCACTACACCATATGGCTACAATGAATTTCGAGCCTACAAGTTTTTATTTGAAGTAGTTTAAACTATACAAACTGCTTATAGCGCCATCTAGTAAAGTTTTTCATTTTCTTCCCCAACTCGTAAGCAATAAAATTACGCTTTCTTCATTCAATTCGGTCCATTAGTTTCAGAGTTATTTAAATTTAAACAAAACTGTTGAACAATTCAACCTATAAACCATGGTCGTTGATTAATATACATATACGCATTTTTTTTGCGTTTTATGATTTGGTAAGATATAATTTAAATAATAAAAACCTTTTTGTCGCTTCGTCGCAGGTGTAAGTGGCAAAATGTCTTCTGTCTTGATATTCAGTTGCGTTAACGGCATTTCCACTAAAAGAGAGATGTAAGGGTTCGTAAATTTTTAAAATATAGCAAATAATGTACAAGCAGATGTATATTTACATTTTATTTTCTTGAAGCCTGAAAATGCATTAAAAGCGCTACTGCTACTCGGTTGTTGCACCGGTAAACAGTTCAATACATCTTCGTTTGCACCAGGCGAAAAATTTGATGGTTCTGCCTTCACCATATATGGCAATGGGAATGGTGAGAATGCAGCAGAGGAGCCAGGTTCATCTGACGCTCCCACTTCTGGAAAATTAGCAGCAGCAGAGGAACCAGGTAGTTCCTCTGGCGCAGGAAAATTAGCTGCAGCCGTTTGATAAATTTCTTCATTAAAAGTTAAGCCTGGTGTTTGTGTTACTTTTGACACATTATCATAATTCATGTTGTTATTACTAATGCTCATTGTAATAGGACTGCGGTTACGTTTGCGTTTACGGTGCGCAGCCTCGGAGTCATCGTCATCTAAACTAACATTTACTGCATCTTGATCCTTGTCTTTTTCTTCATCTTCTCTATTTCTTGAACGTTTGTGGGACTTTTTTTTAGACTTTTTGTGTTTACGTTTTTTATTTTTATTTGATGATTCTGTTTCTGATTCTAATTCACGTAATTCTTGTTGTATGTTTTTAAGTTTTTCTGCATACTTGATTTCCTCATCTTCATTTTGCAAGCGTTCTATACGTTTTGCTACTCGATCTTCTAAAAGATCGTCAAAGAAATTTTCTGGTAGAGCTTCAGTTTCGGCATTTGCAGTTCCAACACTGGCCCCACCACCGACTATGTCGTCGTTATGTTCATTTTTTATGTTAATACGCGCTGGTATCAAAAGGTCATCGAAAAAATTCGCTGGTAATGCTTCAGGTTCGGCTTCTTCAACTTCACCAGATCCACCAGGGACTTCATTACTGCTTTGTTCATTACGGGGTTCTGCTACAACGCTAAAAGTTTAACTGATAAGATGGTTATTTTTAAATTTTATCAATTACCTTTTATTTATTGCTGGTGGCGCAGATGAGTCTGGCTGATTTGACACAGATTTTTGATCTAATTCCAGATTCACTTCTTCCTTAATATTTGGCGGTGACATTTGCTCTGATATCATCTGATCTGTTGCAAGTAGTAGATCAGCAAAGATGTCTTCTGGTATATCAGTCGCAGTAGACGGATCTTCTTTTGCATTATTTGTTTTACTGGTACCTGAAATAGATGCAGAAGTCTCCGCTGCGCCCAGAGTTTTTGTTTGTTTAGGTGGTCGTTCAGGAGTTGAGGCTGTGGAACTTAAGACTGGATTTCCATCATTTCGTAGCTCATCCTCTGAAGTGTGATCCGTTTTAATTTGAGCCATATCATTATGCATTGCTGTAGGATTAGTAGTAAATTGTTCAATGGTATGTTGTTCATTAAAGGAATTTATATTTCCAAGCGACGGCACCGAAATTGTACGAGTATCGATTGAAACACTTGAATGTACAGTAGTTGGTATTGTATTTGTCTCAACTGTCGTAACTGCTTCGCTGGAGCTGGCTAATTCATTCTCTATAAAGGTAGGCTCCTTTTTTACTTGCTGTGTCGAAAAAGATGCAGAAATTATTTCTGTAGTTTTCTCAGTTTCCATTATAGCATAAGCAATTTTTTTTCCTATTCATGAAATAATAAAGTGACTGATTCAAGCACCATGGGCGGGATTAAACAACAGTTCGTGAGCTGGCGGAGCTGTGGTTTTGCTTATAATTTTTCTTATGCGATTTTACAAATGTTTTATTTTGTGTGTTTCGGCGGAATCTAAAGCTGAGGGAAATTCTTGAACTATCGATGTTAATCGATAGTCATTGTTAAACATTGATCGTTTTTCATGCAAAATCGAATATTATTTCTGCTTTCACTAAAGCTGCGTTTTTATATTATCTTTCTTGATCTCCCACAATCAAATTTTGTAAGAAAGAAATAGTAACAAGCAGGACCTAATGCGCTTGACGAATACGAGAGTGAATAGGCATACATTTTCTATTTTTATAGCATGTGGCATTTACGCTCTTAGTTAGCGTTTACACGAGGAAACTTTTTCGGCAAAGTTTCCTTGTTTGTAGGCAAGGAGGGAAAACGAAAGGGACGAGGCAAAAAATTTGTCATGCGTTAAGTGCGTTAGTCAGCGTTTACACGAGAAAACTTTTTTCCGCATAGTTTTCTTGTTTGTAGGCAAGAGGGGAAAAACGAAAGGGACGAGGTAAAAAATGTGTCATATGTCGCAAACGCAAAACGAAAATCACAAAAGAGAATAGACAAGAATTTCTCTCTCAGACTTTCCTCGTATAAAAGCCGACTAAAGCTTTATCCAAAATAGACGTGACGAGACGTTAGCAATTGAACGAACGTTTGCACTCGTTTCGTCTGTTTTGAGATTTAACCCAAAATGTTACGCTAGCAAAAGAACCGAAAAAGCTGTTATGACGAGAAGCAACATTTTAAAGTTCGGTTCTTCGGAATAACACGTTTCGTCAAAATGTTTCGTTCACTTTCGATCAATTACGTAGGTTCATTTTGGCTATCAACATTGGTTTACATAATACACTCGAACTTACTCGTTATGTTTCGTCTCGTCTATTTTGGTTTAGGCTTAACAAGTGAAATGTTGGATTGGCTTGTGTGCTCGCTTTGTTATTGTGTGTGTTTGATTCAATTGACATTTTTTCTCTACGAGAACTGTTCCAAATCACGTTGCTGCAATTATGCCATAGAAACAACAGCAGACCAGATAATTTCATTTCCTATCGTTTGCACATCATTTGACTGAACTTCAAATTTGCTAAGTTAATAACAGTTTTTTACGAAAAAATCGATCAGTGCATTGCTAAAATTGACGAATATCTTGAATTCATCTCGTATCGTTTAAAACTTCATTGGTCCCTAGAAAACTTATTGGTCATCGGAGGGTAAGATGCTTAAAAAAAATTGTAAGAATTAAGGAATACAAAAGCAAAATTAAGTTCGATTTGGCATGGAATGCCTCATTTTCATTCACTTCGATTTCATAAATTAAGTAATATTTTCTTACACTCACGTCGATCTCATGTTATTGAATAAAAATTAATATAAGGTATGGCAAGGTAATTTTTAACAAGTTCATGCTTACAAAAAAAGTTGGCAACGCAAAACAAACAACTTGTCAAAACGAAAAAAAAAAACATAAGTGATTGCTGTCAAAGCGAAAAAGAACGCAATTAATAAAAACACAAAGTCGTAAAAATTTTCACTTCTCACAGTGCGTTTGTAATTTTCTGACAATTGCTTGCCAACGCTTCGGTCGTTACATTCTTTGGACTGTGAAACTGAATCGGTAGTTAACTAACAGCCGTTGGTTAAGTCAACTAATTGGTTAACTAAGCACTGTGAAACCGGCCCTTAGAGGAGGAGCTTATATCTTATCGATGTTTATCGATTTTTTTGTCAAACACATCGATATCGTTTTTCTCAGCTCTAGAGAAATTCTTATTTGATTTGGATTAGAGTTACCAGATGACCTGCCTACGAAAGTAGTCCACCTGAAAAATTTTAAAATTTTATAATGGAAAACAAAAACATCTTTAGTTTTTTCATTTCAACCAAAATGTCCTCGCTTTTTGTTCTTCGAAAACTCTAGAACATAAAATATTTCTCAAATACACTTGGAAATCCATCACACCTTTCATCTTCATAATTTATTACAAAAAAAAAGGTTTTCTCAGGTTTTATTTATTTTCTTAAGGGAAAGTAGCGTACTATGAATAAACAATAAATCTGCAAAAAAAATTATCGCTCGGATCTGGCTTAGGAGATATAGCCATCGGAAGTTGCGGATATACCTTTTATAAAAAACGCTATAAGTTGAGAACCCCTTGATGGATTTCCAAAATATGGATATCATATGAAAGGTAATTTAATGAGGTAAAAAAAATTAAATCCGTTGGATAGTTTTCGAGATATGTTTCGAGCTATAATGCTGAAATCGCAATGCCGCGTTCGGTCGGTCGCACTCTGACAGCTGAAGTAGAAACAATGCATGCTTATGCTGTAATCTTAAATGCGACCTCAGGCGTTGCGTTTTATCGTAAATACGATCAACGCCGTACCCGAAGTTCGAGTAGAGCTACTTTCTACTAGAACGTGCTTTTGACACTTCTCGTTTACCCAGCGCTTCATGCAGTGACAAAATAAGGTCAACTAAATTATCCATTTCGTTCAAATCTATTTATTTTATGAAAATAACAATCAGAACTAAAAAACACGACAAAATTAAGCAAAAAACTGACAAATAGATTCCTTTTATTGACAATGTTGAAATGACAGACGCTCGCAACATTATGATTTACAAAAAGTAAGGTCGGGCGTTTTGACAGCCAATATCGTACATTTTAGCAAAGTTTTTCAAACGCCGATCAAAGTTGGCCAAAACGCGACCGACCGAACGCCGCATTGCGATTTTAGCTTAAGGATTAACCAATAATTTGGTTAAAAAACATTCTCTAATGATAAAAATTAGCAAAATTCAACTCTACTTATTTGTATCATTTGATTCCGATCTGTGTAATATGCTCGCTACAACAGCATCAATTGATTTTTGACCACGACGATGCCTCTTGTACATTCCAATTCTTTCCGCATGTAAATTTGCTTCATTAGCTGCTGCTCCAATTGTGTTCCCGCTATTAGTTACATTACTTTTAATATTTTTATTTATTTTTTAATTTAAGAACTAACTTAAATCATGTTTCTATTATAATTTTCTTATTCATTTTTCTATTATAATTTCTTATATAATTTATATTATAATTGTATTTAATAAAAAATTGTCCATTAATTTAATTGTGAAATTTGTTTGTGGTTATTTTCACTATAAAGTTAATTTAACTCTTCGATTAAAACTTTTTCTTTATATTTCAACAATAATGTTTTATTTCAGACTTCATGACAAAGAGCGAACCTCAGTAATTGCAGCTCAAATTGACTTCAAACAAGAAAAGCTAAAAACTTATTTGTTTCGGATGTGGTTGCAATCTGTATTTACTTTGTTGAGTTGTTCTTATAGTAGTTGGATTGGAAAGTTTCACCCAACACTGATTTCCAAGGACTTGAAAGGACTTAAATTATTTTTAACTTAACTGAGTTTAATTTTAATTTAGTATTCATTCAAAAATATCCACACCTATTACACTATGAAAGGTCTTTTTTAATTAATGTCAAGAAATTTACTAATGCTTACTTCTTACAAATTGAAAATTATTACATATTTAAACTAATACTATCCCCTGCCAAATATGGTCATTTGTGCAATCTCATTGTAATTTAATGGTTCCACTTTGCGGACATCCTTCTTTCTATTATTTTTCTGTTTTTGTGCGTGTTGCTGGTATGGAACGATCAATGTTTTCATTTGGGTTTCGAATGTCCTTAGGACGTATTGTGTATGTGCACCCTGGTTGTAGGCTACGTAAGCGATATTGACCATTATTTTCACTGGTAGCTTCTTCTTGATGATACGAGCATTCTTCATTATCGGTCGCTTCGATGTTAATCTGACCAAAAGGATCGCAATTTAATGAGGTTATTGTACCAACTATTGTTTTGAAATGTGCAAAGTAGGAGCAGCTGGCAAAGAGAAAATTTATTTCATTTTATTATGTTAAATGTATTGAAGACTTGCAGAAAAATGAGACTAGAAAAACCATTACGAATATTTTTGTTCAGGCTTAAAATCATAAAATTTATTAACAATGTAATATTTTCAAAATTCATAATTTCACAAAAATGCCTTTTGGCGAGGTGCTATCACTCAACTGAAAAATTACGTGACATACGAAGGAAATAGAATGCGAAAACCGAACTGATCTTTGGCGCTTGAAGCCGAGCGTGTATGTGTGTGACGCAAAGTTTAAAAATTGTACGTTAAATAGATTAAATTTTTTTTTTAAAGTGGTTGGTCCCTGTCGGTACCACAAGGCGTTTAAGGCTTAACCCTTAACCCTGGAAAAATGTGTTTCAGCAAGCGTTTGCCTGCATAATTGGCTTCGCATGCAAAAGTGCTCGCAATACCTGACACCTGGTCTTCTTGATAAGGATTTCAATGGAGTTTTAAACAAAAGAGAAAGGAGATCCTATTCTTCCAACATGACGGAGCTTTCAGCCAGTGGAAAGCACAACTCCTACTCAGCTGCTAATGAAACCATGAAACAATTTATGCAGTACTTTGCTGGATATTGGCAATGGGATATTGTTAATGGCATAGCAAAGCAAGTACATATAACGGACGCTGAACAAGCACACACCTTGGTTGTTTTTGATTTATTTGTTTTGATCGAAAATAATCGTAATTCCTTTCAAAAATAGCGTCTTTTATTTTGATCGATTTTGTGTTTGATTTTTATTTTTTATTTTATCACTAATATCGGAACAGGTTTACTTTAGCTGACATTCACCAATTTTTTTTAGGGGAAATAGGAGGTAAAAAACAATAAAAAATGACAAAAAAGTGTCTAAGAATCTAGTTTCGGAGATATAGACATCGGAAGTTGCGGACATAGCTTTTGTGAAAATGATTATAAGTTGGGAACCGCTGAATGAAAAATATGGGTGTCATAAGAAAGATAATTTAATGGCCTACAGTAATGGTACGCAAAGTTTTGAAATTTGACCTATAATTTTGTAGATATTATTATTTTTCTGAAATTTTGACCAATGTGGTGATAACCTACTATTTTTTAGCACGTTTAGAAAACTTAATTTATTCCCTTCAAAATGGTCTATAGTTTGCTGTAATTTTTTTTATATCCACACCCTTTTTAAAGAAAAACAAAAAAAAATTCAATGAATTCTTATCATATGTGTAATACATATGTATATAATTCTTATAAACAACTATGTTTTTGTTGACAAAAACAATGAAAAACAAATACAACAATGACTAGCACAACCACAACAACTATTATAAGACGATTCTCATTATAAAATAATAAGGTTATCATACAAATTAATAATTATTTGAAATGTAATGCAAAGCGCCGTAGGCGAAAATTTTTTACACAAAATCGCGCGTGCGTTTTATAATAAGAACAGTCTTATAATTATTGTTGTTGTTGGTTTTTTATTGTTTTTGTCCATAAATACCGACTTTTCATAAGAATTCATGGAATAGTTTTTTTATTTTCCGATAAAAAGAAATTTAGAACAAGTTATATACCATTTTCAAAGGAATAATCTTAACCTGCTAAAATAAGGTTTTCCGAAAATTGGTCAAAATTACAGAAAACTTGATATATCTACAAAATTCTAGGTCAAATTTCAAAATCTTAGAAAGTTATATCACTATAATGATGCTGTGGATAAAGAGCAAGTTTTAAATTAATTTTGTTTTTTTACTATTTTTCTTGATATATTGTAGGTACCTAAAAAAGAAATACTCTATGAACATGACACATCTATGGAAGAAACATATATGCAATATTTAATAAGAGAATTTGCTGATCGATTATACTATTTTATAATAACAAATTGTAATAATAACTCTTTACGCACATTAAATTAATTTTACTGTCATGCAAAGGATTCTGGCTTTTCTGTGAGTTTTGACGCTGCACTGATGCGTACTCAAGTTTGTAGTACACTTATTTAACTTTTATGGTTTAATTTTGGTTATGGTTTTAATTTGGTTAATTTTTTTTTCATTGTTTTTTTTTTCGTCTTTGTTTTTATTTTTTCATATACGTAGCCATACATCATAGATTTGCTTTGCGACTTTAACAACTGTTTAAGCACCAATATAGATGATCGTTCAGTGTATGGTATTAAACATATTCTAAATATACATAAGCCCACACCATTTCATTATATTAAGTTGGATGGATAAATGCTTTTTATTATTTTTAATTCACTTTTGTTACATTTTAAAACTTAAATTTTTCAAGTTAGATATACTTAAAAATATTCATAATTGAATTCAAATTGATTTTACAGTCTTTTTTTAAGTTAGTCATAAGCAAATGTTTTAGTAAGCATAAGCTTCTATGTGAATGTATTATGTTAATGTATTTTAAAAACACTAAGAAAACTGTTCCTCTATTTAAGAATAAGAAGATAAATAAAATATAAGAATCTTAAATGTGAGATATAAAGAAGTAAAGAGAATCAAGAATTGCCACTATTTTCTTCATCGACGATCTTTTGAATTTTTGCTCGTACAACACGAAATTTTGCCATATCCATGTCTTTCAGATCTGCGTACAACATATCACAGAACAGTTGTTTGGAGTCGGTTGGATCAGTTTGCTTTCTGGAACTCATAAATTGTTTTTTTAGCTCTAGACTTTGTCTTTTAATGTCCAGTTTTTCTATAATAATTTAAAAAATAAGGATTTAACTTTTTGTTTTTCTTTTCAAATTATTAAAGAAAAAATTTAAATATGTTAAAGACAATAAGACATGTATGAATCTCTTTTATTTCTTCGTACTAGACCCCTGCACGAGTAGGTTTGGGCAACGGGACCAAGGTATCAAATTTTCAAAAATTTACAATATTATGAAAACACAAGTGCAGAGAGTCTATCAATATTTTCAGATAACACTGCGGAATCTTTCCGAAATTTGTTTCAGATTATGATTGAAGTTATAAGTGCTTCTTTTTTAATTTTGAATGAAAATAAATATAATTACAAATTATATATAAAAAAGTTCAATATAAAATTGTACAAATTATATAATTTGCAATTATATTTAAATAAAAAAAAAACAAATTTAGTTCCACAGTGTTTGCTACATCTGTATTTACCAAGCGTATGATCTTCTTCTGGCTTTCTTTTATGTTCGACATCTTCGTACCAAATGCCATTGTTACTCGTATTTTGTGTTACTGCAAATGAAATATGAAAATACATTTTTAACAGTTTTGAATACTTTAAAAAAATATTACTTTGATCTGGAAGAATTGTTTCATCAGTATCATCAGTATTCCGTGATGTTGATCTAATAAATTTTAAAAAAGTATTAATGAATAAACCAATAATCAATATACATATTGCAAAAATAATAATAAAAGTAATAAATTTAACAAGCAAATGTTAGACAAACGAAATGGTAAAAAAATAAATTAAATTGAATATCACATTGCAAACTGAAAAAAATTTCAGTACATATCGAAAACGAAGCCATGTGATTTTTCAAAACATTGATTTTTTTTGTGCCAATGCAAAGAACAAATATATTTTTACATAAGCTTATATTGGGTCTATTAATATAAAATGTTGAACGATTTCTATTTTTGAACGTTTGAAACCGTTATAGCGGCGCATTATCTGCATTCGCGCAAATCGGAAGCGCAGATTAGCGGACATTATATACTTAATAAAATACAAATAATAAATTGCGAAACCGTTTAGCGGCGTACTATCCGCATTAGCGCAGATTGGCGAACGCAATTTAATCTATATAAGTAGTGAAATGCGGCCGTAACCAGCCGTAAGTAATAAATTTAACAAGCAAATTTTAGACAAACGAATATCACATTGCAAACTCAAAAAAATGTCAATACATATTGAAAATGAAGCCTTTAACACTTTTCAAAGCCCCATATGATTTTCCAAAAAATGTTTTTTTTTTTTTTGGTTTATTAAATTATAAACTTACTTCCTTGGCTTCAAGGAGTCATTTAGAAATGACATTACTCGCGCACAGGGGAATTCCTTACTAGCTCCTCCTGATCCGGATGCAGTTGTTCCTTGAAGCCACTGTTGATACCTATACTTTAGGCTAGCGAATTTCTTCGAAATGACTTTCATATTTTCTTTGGATTGATTGATTCCTATAATGCAATTTTTTATTATGAAAACTGAGTTTCCATACACTGGGCAGAAAATTCTGCGCAAAGCCGATATAAACAACGGCACCAACAGAATAACTGACACAGTGTAATAAGCAATGTTATGGGCTTAAATATTATCTTACCTAGTTCTGCCAACACTTCCATCCACAAGCGTTGGCGAAGGTGAATATTTTTATAGTTCGCGGTTGACATACGCCAAAGTACAGGCCGTAACCGCACTGCTTCAAGAAGCTGCTCTATATTTCATAAAAAATTAAATATGGAATAATAATAATAATCGTGAAAGGAAATTAAATAATACTACCATTTCCCACTACCAATTGACTGCCGTTCATGATGGTGCTGGTATCGTTGTTGCTGCAAAACTTTGACAAAAAAATATGTAAATTTTTGTTAAAATAGCATTTGTTATACTTTTTACTTATTTAATTTGTTTCTCTTACTTTGTAAAATTTTATTTTTAACAATTTAAACTAAATTTTGTAAAACTCAACAGCTTATAACCTTTTGTTTCATAGATTTTTTTTTTGGAAACTGTCAAACTTGACACTACATAAACAGCATCTATAATACCTTTACCTTGTTTACACACAGCGTCGACTTGTAACACCGACTCACAAGTTCGATCTTATTCAGGCACTTACACACAGATACGTCGACGTTCAAATGTCATTATTTGATGGCAAAACGAACAACAAAAAAATAGTTTGCTACGACGTAGTCTAAGGTTAAAAAGAAAAATTAATAATAACAGATGTTTTCTCTTATTTTTCTTTTGCTTTCGTATTTTAAAATTTATTTTTGTTAAATTTTAATAAGTATTTTAGCTTAATGCTGTTTTAAACATTTATTTTACTTACACATTAATATAAGCATTTTTGACATTTGAACGTCGACGCTCAAATCTCCATTTAGGCTCGGTTCACACGAGCGTTTTGTCAATGCGCGTTAGCTAACGCGCGTTTCAGCATAACACACAACTCTATGCAGCAAGCCACACCATCAACGTTGCGTTGATGAAACGTGCATTGAACGCGCGTTGGTTTTGTCAACGCCATTGTTATGCTAAAACGCGCGTTGGTTCTCAGCTGTATTTTGTTTGTTTGTAAGCTCCTGAATAGATATCAGTAATATGGGTGTCATAAGAAAAATGATTTAATGGTCTACAATAATGGTACGCAAAATTTTGAAACTTTACCAATAATTTTGGAGAAATGACGATTATTGTACGCGCGTTGACTGCCGTGTGAAAAGTACCAAAACCTGCGTTGAAAAAACGCAATAGCTAACGGGCGTTGACAAAACGCTCGTGTGAACTTAGCCTTACACAGCAGCGAACTTGTGCATCGACTCACCACGTCGACGTAGAAATACCGATCTACCAATCCGACGTATGTCGCATTTACACAACAAAAAATTACTCCGAAGTCATACGTCGACTCTCAAATTCGGTGTGTGTAAATAGCATACTTGTCTACATGCAGCGTCGACTTGTAACCAGCGCTGCCACTTTGCTACTATCTTAGCAAATTTGCTACACTAAAACAAAAAATCATACATTTGCCACTTTGCTGCCCACTCTCATCAAATGTATCAATTTTGCTACACTTTTTCCATTTCCATATTAATTTTTTTTATTTCTTCTGCGATTTTTTTAATTAATTTTTCATTTACTGGCAGCTCTGTATCAGCACCAGCTGAATTGTCAACTCAACAAAGTTTTCATGATTTCTAATGTCAGTTACTGCTTTTCAAAAATTGCTTATTTTGCCACACAGCAGTGCATCTGCAGTAGGGATGCCAACACTCAGGGTTTCGCCCGGAGACTCAGGGTTTTGAATATGATTTCCGGGTCTCCGGGTTCAAAGTCAATCCCTCCGGGTTGAATATCATTTTTGTCGACAGCAACAAAAAAATCGAATCTAAGTCAGCAGTTTTCCCGAATTTCAATTCAAAGAAAAAAAAAACGAAAAAAACTCAAACCATAAAATAACACAGGGCAACAATGACTTTGTTGCCTTACTTATCCGAAGGTTTTGACGCGCTGAACTCGAATCCAAGCTTAGAATTTCTCAACTAGCTCCGGTTTTCGAGATATTCTAACCTAAAAGTGCGAAAATCACGATTTTTCGAGATATCTTGGACAAATTTATATAGAAATATATTTTTTTTTATGAATCCATTAATGAGTTTCGGAAGAACTACTCTTCCTCTTGAAAACTCACTCGGAATTATATCGATATCTTTTTTGATTTTCAAAGTATCCTAAATTGAAAATTATTATATAGGTCTCCATACAAACTTTTGTAAATTTGTATGAAACATTTGAAAAAAAAATATATCGATATGATTCCAAGTGTGTTTTGAAGAGGAAGAGTATAGCTTTTATAAAAAGCGGTATAAGTTGGGAGCTCCTGAATGGATATTAAAAATATGGATGTCATAAGGAGATAATTGAATTTCCTACTATACTAGTAAGACTAGTTTTGAAATTTAACCTATAGTTTTGGATGCATGATAATTTTTCTGAAGTTTTTACCAATAACATTTTTAAAAAAATTGGTAAAATTAAAAAAAATCTATGCAAATTGTACATCATTTTAAAGCAAAATAATCAAGCATTCCTATCATGCTAAAAAGTATAAATTTTTAACATATTTTTTTGAAAAAATAGCGTTTTGTTAAAAAAAAATAATTGGTCAAAATTACAGGCCATTAAGTTATCTTTCTAATGACATCCATATTTTTGATATGCATTCAGGGGTTCCCAAATTATAATCAGTTTTACAAAAGCTATATCAGCAACTTATGATGGCTATACATAAGGGCGGGTCGATTTTTTTTTTCAAAAAGTGTATGGCAGGAAAAGGTTATACGGGTAATTCTGACCAACTTTGCAACTTTGGGTCAGAGGTTATCAAAAATATCTTGATTTAGTTTTTTTGCGACTGCACTTTCGTGAATGAAATTCCCTATTTTTTAAAAATCTTAATTCGAGCTTCTTCCGATAACTGCCCAATAGGTAAAATAGCATTGGACACAATTTCGGGTCCGATGAAATTTTCTTAGTAGATTTTTTTATATGATTGAACTAAGATGCCGACATTTGGAGTATTTCATTAGACGCGTAATTTCTTAAGCTATCCGATGCCATAAGAATCTCGGATACTTTTTTTTTTTTTTTGAGATACGTCTTTTTCGCTTAGTACGGCAGAGCTCTCCTCGAGGTTTTTTTTTTTACTTTTGAGAGAGTACGATGTTAATAAATTTTTGTAAAAAGTGTACATTGCTTTTTACAGTTAAACTGCAATTTGTTGTTTTTATAAAATTTAGTTTTTGCCTGTCCGTCTATCTGTTTGTTTTTTATGGACGCGGAAACTATCCGGCAGATTTTGATGAAAGTTTTACAGTATGTTAAGACAAGACTTTTACTAAGGGTGAATATTTAGGTTGGCTCTCAAACAAAAATATTTTTAAAAAAGAACTTTCACTAAGTCCGGTAAATCAACTCACACCGAATTTACACCACATGGAATTTACAGCACGTGTCTTTTATAATAAGAAGCATAAATGCATATTTAGGTTTGCCGTAATACAAAAACATTTTTAAAATATTATTTTCTCGAAGACCGCTTATTCGATTCTCATGGAACTTACAACACATGGCTTTTATATTGAGTGGCACAACTTAGACCGTACACATTTTATTTAGGGTGCATACTTTGGGTGGCCCTTACAAAAAATAACTTTTTAAATAGAATTTACATGAAGATTTCATAATTGTGGCCTATAAAAGATTTTTACAAAGTTTGGTTTAAAAAATGGGCGATGACACGCCCTTCAAAATCAAATTCATCATATATCACCAACTACTGGAAGCAGATGAATAGGGCTTAGTACATTAACATGTATATAAAAGGTACGGGAAAAAGTAAGCTTCAATGGAAAAAATTATCGTCCCACATAACAACGTCTGCCAGGCCTGCTATATATTTGTAAAAGAATAGGGACAAAAGTTAGTTTCACTGGGAAAATAGGCGGTTTCGCTTTTACATTCCATCGCATGTGTTCATACAACATCGCCCCACACATCGAAAAGGGCAGAACAACGTCTGCCGGGACAGCTAGTATTAAATAATTTTACTTATGTTTTTAAGAAAATTGAAATAAAAACTTAAATAAAATTCCACTTATTGAATCTCCGGGTCAGACATCAGTCCGTGTTGGCAGCCCTAATCTGCAGAGCGAATTTTTTCAGACCTAAATTTAATAAAATATAAAAAAAAGTAACTCCTACAAAATAGATACCATAGATTATATGTTTGATCTCAAATAAGGACACAGCATGGTTGCCTTGAAAATAATAATCAGATGAATTACACTGCACAACAGCATTTCTGATGATTGGGCTATGTTACATGATATTACTAGGTGAGCAAATATGAAATCGGTAATGACATCTAGCGGTTGATAGCCGTATATGTATGAGCTTCCGAATCGCACCAAATGTCTTAATTGTTCATTCTGTCATCTGTCAACAATATTCAGTTCACAATTTGTCAAGTTTCATACAACAACGCATTTTTTCCGCTCGTAAAGATGTCGAATTTTGTGCCTGAAAACTCTCATTTGCGGGAAGCATTGATTTTCTGTTTCCATTTGAAGAAAAACGCTTCTGAATCGCATCGAATGCTTGTTGAAGCTTACGGCGAGCATGCTCTTGGTCGTACACAGTGCAATGAGTGGTTCAATAAATTTAAAAGTGGTGATTTTGATGTGATAAATGAGGAGCGCGGCCGGCCACCGAAAAAGTTTGCAGACACCGAATTGCGAACATTATTGGACGAATTAATGTGACACAACAAACCGTTTCCTTGCGTATGAAGGCCATGGGAAAGAAGTAGTCCAATTTTTAATGACGATTTCAAATCTGTGACTGAAATTTCTGTATCAGCTCTAGTTGATAAAATATGACACTTTGATCTTTTTATAATAAAACACTATATTTTCAAAGATAATCCTATTTTATTTAGCTCTTAAGTTGAAAAAAACTTTCTTTTATTTGACTTCCTGAAAGCAGAGAGCTGTTCTGAATGTTCGAACAATAGTCAGCCATCATGTGTACGTTCCAGTTGCCTTGATATCGTTCCTCCATCCTACGAAGGTGTCCTGGTGGAATCGCTCGCCCTGTTCTTCACTTAGATCTCCGAGATTGGGGATAAATTGTCCAGGCTCATGTTACATCCAACCCTTTGAAAGTGATTCATTAGTTGTTCGACGTGTTGAGAATAGTCAGAACTTTTCTTATTTCCCAAAAAATTTTGAACCAGCCAAACAAACTAATTCCAGGGATACTTTATGTAACCTCCTTTTTGACCTTACAGAAAGTTTACCATTTTTAAATCAACACATATGAGCCAGTTGTGTTCCACATATTAAATTTTGTCCAAGACCAGAGAAATAGTTGTATATTCTTCTTTTACTTTTGTGGAATGTGCAATAGGTAACGACCCTAATCTATCCCCATTGTGCAAGAGAGCAAAATTTAGACTTTGATGAGCTAAGCTCCACTCAGTAGAAACGTAATTTTGTAATCACATTTGAGGAGATTTTTTTCTCTTGTTCGGTAATAAGAAATTTTGGTTTCTTTTGTTACTAAGTTTTTTTCTTGTAGCCTGGACGCCAAAATTTCTTAAGCAGACTTTGACAGTCCCAGATCTCTGATAAGGTCATTTAAATCATCTTGGTTGAATGGTATTGGCGTTTTCAGGTCATATTTAAAGTCACTATCACTACTGTCAGTTTTCGTCTCAAAATCCATGGGCTAACCCTGTGAAGCATCAGCTTGAGGTTCAGGTGATTTCTTAGGGCAGAAAACACGTCTTTATGCCGACCGTATGCAAGGATATTCCCATTTGGCTCGATTTTTTCGATTAATGCCATTACGGTAGAAAAGCAATCATTAAAAGAGTTTATTTTGAATTTGAAGGCATTGCCGGAGTTGTCGTCGGCAAAATCTTACAGTGATAAGATAAAAAACGGGTGCATATCAAAAATTATAAAAAATAATTTTCATAATCTTCCATTTCTTTATAAAGACGAATTTTGTTTAATAAATTTAAATGGGTGTATTTTTCTCGATCTTGCAACCATTTTTTACTCCATATCATTCTATTCACTTTTTTCTTTAAAGAAAAAGCCAGCAAGATAGCTAAACAGGCTTTTTTTTGTATTTTCTTGTGACATTTTTTGAACGACGAACCCCTCAGAATATCAATAAAATAAATACTGACACGATAAAATTATAAACACTGACGTGATAAATATTGAATGTGTAGCATTTGCGTGCGATCCAAAAATCCATCAATATGGATCGCGATCCAAATATCACAATAAATATTGAACGTGTGGCAGGCAGGCAACTCCGGCAATGCCTCCAAATTCAAAATAAACTCTTTTAATGATTGCTTTTCTACCGGTAATACCCACTCGGTTTCAACATTACGTTCCATTATTTAACGACAAAAATTAAGTGAACAGTTAATTTTACTTCAAAACCTACTGCCGTATCGCAAACTTATATCACAAAATATGCTACATGTTCAATATTTATTGACAGATTTGCGATCTACGATTCAGATTTCAAAATATTTAAATAATTTGTGATATGGATCACGACCCATCAATATTGAATGCTAAACGTTCAATAAATATCGTGATACTGGATCTCGTTCAATATATATATAATGTTGTTTGTGATATGGATCGCGATCCATCAATATTGAATGCTAAATTTTTAAGAGATTGTTTATATTTTGAATATATTTTGGATGACACAATAATTTGTTTGGCAGATTTGCGATCCGAGATACAGATTTCAAAATCTGTGCAATCCAGTCGGGTTTTAATCCAGAAATAGCTTTCCATAAGCAAACATCTTACACCCAATTTTAGTATGATTGCCCACATATTTCGATAAATATGCCACTTACCGTATTTTATTTGTATGGGAGGTGCCACGCCCACTGGTGCCATTTCGGCCACTTTTGATTCAGATATACTCTATAGCAACTACACCACTAACATTAAATTTCATAGCAATTGCTGCAATAGTTCACTTAAAACAGCGCTTACAAATTTATGTTGATATGGGAGGTGCCACGCCCACCAATTCAATCCCATCAAAATTCATTTATTTTTAAAGCTTACAGTAACTGACATCTATACACCAAATTTCATGAAGATTACTCTCATAGCACACTATCTATAACAATAAACGTTTTATGCTTATATGGGAGGTGCCACGCCCACAGGTACTATTGGACCCAATTTTTGTAATAAGAGACCTTATAGCAAGTTTATCCACCTCATTAAATTTCATAACGATTACGTTGCTAGTCCTCTTAATATAACGTTTATAAATACTGTGGGCGGTGCCACGCCCTTAAACAAGTTTTTTTTAGTATAGTGGCTGAGCTTGTATTGATGACTGCTTTCAGCGGCATCATCTCCAAAATTTTTATGAAAATCGTTTGTGCCAATTTTGAGACATACGGAATCAAAATTTTTAGCAGTTGAAAATTGCCACGCCTACTTTTTCGATTTCGCCAACTTTTATCACTATTTAAGATACATTTGGTATGTATCCGTTTACCAAATTTCATCGCAATATCTTGAACGGCTTACAAAATATGGTAGTATAAATGATAAAATTTAGGGCTGTGCCACGCCCCTGTTCGATCCTTTGGAAACTTGATACCCAGCCTAATCCTAATGTGGTTCACATGTGCACCATGTGGCCTGGGTAAATATACATAGAGTATGGGCGGTAGGCGTGTCCGTGAACCGATTTTGCCCATTTTCAATAGCAAGATGCCTGCAAGAAGGTGTGTCCTGTGTGTGAAAGTTTCATTCAATTAGCTTTCTTGGTTTTCCCGTAAGCCTGATTTCAACAGACGGACGAACAGACAGACTGACTAACATCGCTAAATCGACTCAGGTGGTGACGCTGATCAAGAATATATATACTTTTCCATACCTACCTCGCCTCCTTCTATGTGTTACAAACGGAGAGACAAAGTGAATATACCCTCGGTGTAGGGTATAAAATACATGCCTTGGAACATGTGAGTTTATACATATAATTATTTTAATATATCTATATAAATGTATATGATCACATGATCTAAGTGGGTATGTTGAGAAAGTGCGAAAAAGCTTAGGAAAATTCATAAGAAAATAAGCATATTTTTTCATGTTCACAATTTATTTTCTAATAAACTTTTTAATTGATTTAAAGCTAATTAGGCTAATAGTTGCAGAAGCTAAACTATATTATTATTTTTTTTTATACAACTTGACGTGACGAAGGAAGCATCGGTCATTCATGTTCCCGTACAATAATGCATTAGTTCAAATTTACAGGATTTGATCAGATTTATTTCGAATTTTTTTTTGTGTACAGATCTTTGGAATACAGGAACGCTTTTCAGACTAAGTCCTGTAGACAGGACTAATGCATTATTGTACGAGAACGCAGTATAGTATTGCTGAACTCATGTGCTATGATAAGTGGGTTGGATACTCGATTGGCAGCGTTCGTTCCCCAAATTGGTTTTATTGGTTAATTTTATGTAGATAATAATTTCATTTTTGGCTTTGTATAGATATTTTTTTATTCAACTTCATTTGTATCGGAATTACACAATTTTAATAATTCTTGTGCTTCTATTCTTTTTTTAGCATCGTATTTCCTTTTAAACATTTTATTCTTATGTATCTTAAATGCTTGCCGTATTTCCGCAATATACTCTCTCTCGTTGTAACCATCGATCTTAATGGATTCTAAAACATAGAAAACTGCTGTACTGCTACATAAAATTTAATCAACCTTTTAAACAAACCAAAAATAGCTAAATTTAGAGCTCTGTATTCCTTAAAACTCTTCTTTTTGTTCACTCCATCATAATTGAAGGCGATCATTATATCTTCACCTAAGATCTTATCTAGGTTTTTCACTAATCCTTCTGGACGAAGTAATTGACTAAGTAATCTTATCTAGAACAAAAAAAAAAATCTAATTACATATTTTATTGAGGTTTAAGGGCCCGTTCATACATGCGATTAAATAGTTCTCAAAACTTTTTGTTTTTTAATGATGAAAATTAGATTTATTTCGTATCTAATTCAAAATTGCTGTGAAAAGTGATTTTTTGTAGTGATAGAACTTTAAATATATAAGTTTCACACATAAATTAAGCTTAAGTTTTGTGACCTAAAAATTTTTCTTTTAGCTCATCATGGCACCGAGTTTTCTTAACGTATTTTTTTAAGTTTTTTATAACTTGAAAGCTATTAAAACTAACAGAAAAATGTGTTGATTTTTTTCACTATCTTATGAGCTTTTAAGAAAAATATCAAATACACCGAGGCAATTCCTTGTGAAAAAATCATTGGAGTTTTTCTTTAATTTATTTTAATCTCACGAAACAAAATTTGAGATTTTTTTTTTGCATGTCCCAATTTTTCAATTAAAAAGCCTTAAGTGCAAGGTTAAAAATTTAATTTTTGATTGATAAAATTATTCTTTCGATTTAAGAAATTGGGAAATAACTAATGCGCAGGTCCTATTTCTTAAATTAATTTCCGGCATATATCTACCACGACTAGTCTTGATGAGTTTTTGATAAATTTCGACCATTTACTTTACTAAATGCAACACGAAAGCGGAGAACTGTACGTACTGTAACAAATATCGGTGCTTTAAGCGAAAGAGTTCAACCGAACATTGTGAATTCATGTCAACAAATAATTTTAACAAAAAAAAAATTAAATTGAGAGTCAAGTTTAATTCATGTGTTTTGTTTCAATTTGAAGCTCTATTGCCCTAAAAAATCAGCCTCATGACGCTAGGTGCCTTTTTGAAAGTTGACGGATTACTTAAACGCATGTACCTACATATATATGTGCGGTCCATAAAGCTTACAATCGGTTGAGGATTACTGCGAATTATTTCCTCCCTATCCCTTAACTCTTTTTCTGTAATTATTGGAAAAAGAACATTTTCGAAAAAATTTTTCTTTGTTGTTTGCTTAAGTAACGTCATAATTTCAGACTGGTTCCGTAATACTTTTCCAAGCATAGTTATAATTACTGACTGATCATCTGAAACAAAATAAAAAATAATAATTTTGATTTTTTTTTTTTTTTTGTATCAATATTTAATCGCTGGAAAGGGACCAAACGACATATTCGCAGTTTTGAGAAAACGGGGATTCAAGCTTCGAGCCTCAGATATTAATTTAGTTAAGCCATGTAGACCTTATTAGGAGTGAATTTTTTTCAGCCTCTGAATGAGGTCTGACGATTGGTTATATTTTGAAGAATTCATTTTAGACCAAGCAAAGTCAAATGGTCCCTTTCTAAGCTTGTATCAATTTACCTTCAATTTTTTCTATACGTTGCTCAATGGTCCGTTCTTCATTTAAATGTAAATGATGGGTAAATATGGAAGGTGATGTCTCCAATGTAATTTCACTATGAATTTTGTCGTTATGTGTTTCAGAAAAAGTCTATATGAAAAAAGTTACAGTGCAAAATTCACATATTATCTTAAATATATATGTACATGAGTATGTGGGTACAAATACGAAAAAGGACCATATCTTGCCAGAGGTGATAATCCAGAATTAGCCATGTTCTTATAGAGGACAGTATAAGCAAATAAAAAACTCTCATTTAGCCAATAAATTCGTAAACATACAAAGTTTTGAGCTTTTAAATATCGAATTGAATCTAAAAATTTTGTTTTGGCAAGATAAGATCCTTTACGCAAATCGCATCACACATAAGTTATATAAAAAAATATGCTACATTTTTATCTTTTGCATTTAGTTCAGCTGTAAAACTTAAGACCGTTAAGCTTTTGTTACCTAATTGCAATGCATCGATGGGAATAATTTGCTCCGAGTAAATAAAAAATTGTTTAAATACAAAAAAAAAAAATAACAAGCAGCTGTTTGTTTTGTTTTCTCATTTTACTAAGTTTTGTAAAAAGCGCACAATTCTAAACTTTGAGTTCTCTACACTACACAGTACCTAAGATAAATATAAATAAGTAATATTCAACCAATATTGGCTCCTCCAAGGTGCACCGAAATCAAAAAAAGAATCTTTTAAACGAAAATAATTTTTGAAAAATAAAAACTACCAACCGTTAGGTATTAGAGGTCTGCATAAGTGCACTCGAAACAATCTTCATATAAACTTCCGAATGCAATAAGCTTCGAGTGCTTGAACTTGTAGAACATTTTATTTGCAAATGCAGCACTCACCTCTCCTGCTTGGTCTTTCGATTTGTTTTGATTTGTGGTTTTTGTGCACAAAAGCTCGATAAACTCGCAACGTGGCGAGTGGCTTCTTGATAGTCGTTTCGAGTGCACTCATGCAGACCTCAATTATCTTTCTGTTTCTAACATCTTCACGATTCACGGATTTCGTACATTGTTTCAACTTTGAACAATACAACATTTTTTAACTTGGCCCACTAAGTTCTGCCAGCAAAATCTGTTTCGAAGCTCAGGTATGCATTTGTTATTAGCTAATATTCACATGGTCTGAGTGGGTATGTTGAAAAAGTGCGAAAAAGCCGAAATTTTTTCATTTCACCATTTATTTTTTAATGAGCTTTTTACTTGATTTAAACTTTCAAGCTAAACAGCTAAGAAGGTTAATAGAAGTAGTAAATAAACTCTATAATTTATGGCTATTTCAATGATCGATGTCATCCTTAGGTCAGCCTCTACCTCATCGATAGCCAATGCGTCGCTGATGTTGTCGGTTGGATTTCTTTTTTTTTTTAAACGTTGGTACACACAATCCATACCCCTTGTAATTTTTTCAAATCTAGGATAAAGTAAGTCCTCCAAATATTTGTGGATTTGAAGGATTAACTTGTTTTCTTTATATGGTTTAGATAAAGTCGCGATAGCAATTTCAATATTTTGTCCTGCAGTAACTTACTCGGAAAAAGCTTTTGGAGCCACTGGTATTTTCCCATCGTTTACAATTTCCATTGAACGTGGGCATTGGTCTTTCCTTGTTGGCGTCTATAGCTTATTTAGTAGTTGGAGTTCCACAGCTCCAATTCTCTACTGCGATCTGGCCGAGCAGACTACTGTGGTCAACTAAATCGACTTTCAAGTTATTTTCAACAAAGCCACTCGCAAACTTTTGCTCCACCTAGGAATTAGATGCTAACCAATTCCGACTTTTCTGAGATCTTAAAAGTATTTTTCATGTCTCTGTCGTTTCGCAATCGGTACGGACAACATCACTTCTTCTATTCGGTTGGCAAAAGCGGGGTTTTAAGCTTTGCAGTTATCGCGGGTCTCAAAATGTTTACGGCTGTTAGCAATCGTATATTAGGCCTACTCAAGCCTTTCCGTCTCTAACGGCGTTAATTCTGTCTGTTGGATGTTCATTTCCCAGATTTTTTTAGGCCTGTTGCCGCTTTGTATTGGCCTCGGCGCCTGTACGTTTACCTTTTCTGAATCAGGCAAGCGCAACAGCAGTACATCCATCTCAACGGTAATTATGCCATCTGCTGTTTTTGTCTGAATTTTAATAAAATGTTTTTTAAAAACATTATACTGTGAATATAAAAAAAAATACAATTCCTATATGATTCTCATTTTATTAAAAAAGATTTAAATCAAAACTGAAATTGAGCTTAAATTTGAAACCACGATGAATATTAAAGTTTACATTAGACATATTCAAAATAACCTCATGTTCTAGAGTTCATTGGGAACGCTTGAAATTCGAAAATATATTTAATATCCTCAATCAAAAAAATAAACTTCTAGGGCTACTGCCAGAGCTGAAAAATTGTCTTTTTTCGAAATTTGATTTAAAATGCTGGCGCTATTTTTTCAGTCATATCTAAGGAAAAAATCCGTGATCTCTGCGAAAGTAAAACTTTTGTTTTGTTGTTCTATAAAAAATAAATAAATAAAATGTGTAGATGGGGACGCCAATTGGCAGACTGTTTGTGGTATCTAGCGTCTAAAGTCAACGACCCACCGTTGTCGAAAAGAATGAGTTCCTATGAGTATGGCACTTCCTCTTAAGTCGTTTTCGAAATGTACTACATACTTTGGTGCCATACTGTGGGGTCCTAGTTAGAATACCCATTTTTAACCACAAAATTACACTGTACTCGTAATAAAATAATAAAAATAAAATTTATTGCAAAATATTAATTAATTTTTTCATGACGAGAAGACGTACTCGTATTTTTGGTAACACTATACATACCTCTCAAATTGATATATTCATATAGTACTTACTCTTTTCCATTGTTCTTTACTTTTTTTTTGCCCTTTCCTAACATTACGATTAGCTTTAGAGCCTCCAGCACCAACAATTTCACCGCAACCAATTTTTGATTTTTGCGCTGTTGAAGAACGACCTGCACAATTTTTTCCCTAACATTAATTATAAAAATATATATATTTAAAGATATTTGGGTTTTATTTAGTTCTATGCAAATTAAATATTGAGGCCTAGCAGGAAAGGCCCTCACTAACATAAAACTTTGCAAAAAATATACGCTAATTCACTTATTATTTAAGATTTAATAAATCATCCTTTGAATTTTAATCCAAAATTCATCATTTAGTTTGCGATTTTTTTGGGTTTTCTTTGACTTCAAAGCACGCCATACGAAACTTCGTACAAACCAGCGGGGCACTACCACAAGAAGTGCCCAAACGTGCAGTTTGACAAAATTCTATATTCTATACAAAAAATATCTTCAATGCCAACGATACACCTCATTCTAAATGTAACTATTTTATTTTAGCACAACTTTTAGTGACGAATAATTCAAAATGTGATATTTTTTAGTTATAAATTTAATCAGAGCTTACGATTTCGATATCAACGTCATATATGTATATATACAGTGTGACGCGAAATGGTCTATAACCTTCACCGTTTGAATTCGCTTTAACTTTTTTATTAAAAAAAAAAAATTTCAACAGAACAAAGAAGAAAATTTACGCGATTCCGTTGCGGCAAAAAGCAGAAAAAAATCCCGATTTCATTCACAGTTTAATAATGAACGATAAAGCCCATTTCCAATTAAATGGCTCCGTAAGCAAGCAAACAGCAGGATATGGACTACCGAGCATCAAAGAACAGTTCATCAGTAATAATAAAGCCCACTTAAGTTTACTTATTGGTGCGGTGTATCGTCCAAAACGATCATTGGGTCATATTACTTCAAAAATAAAGCCGCTGCCGCAGTTACTATCAATGGCGCTAAGTAACGGACAATGTTGGTAAATTTTTACGAGAAGCGTTCCTTATAGGAGTTGTGGATAGCATTTCTAAAAATCTCTACAAGTTACGAACGCTTACCCAGATTTCAACGATGGATGTCATTTGAAAGGTAATTCAGTAAGCAATTAAAGTTCGACACAAAGCTATACAATCGATCCAGTAGTTTTTAAGCCATATTCAATATTTAGGAACAGTTTTTTTATTTTGTTTTTAAAAAAAACATTATTTGTTCATAAAATTTATTGTTTTATAATTGTATTTGAAAGCCTAATTTATTTTCTTTTAAAAGGGGACAATCATTTTGAAAATATTTTACATTTTATAAATGTTTATCCTGACTTAAACATAGAAGCAATCACAGTTTTACGCCTTTTTGGAAAACAATATACATAATTCAAAAGAGACAATTTTCGTTTGCATAACATTTAATTTGTAACTAGCGAACCCTTAAATAATCCCTACTGATGGAGGTTGGTGTCACCCCTAAAAGGTTGAAAAAATAGGCTAAAAGGAATGATTCTTGATGTATCTTTAACCGTTTGCTGCTAAGAAAAATGGGCCTAGAGAGTTTTGCATTTGCAATTTTTAATAGGTGTAACCTTTTCGACTCTCAAATTTTAAGAATGTACATGCAAGTATATGTACTTAATACAAATAATTATCAACAAAAAGGTATAAAATTATTTGAAGCTTATGAATTTGACATAAAGTAACTTCGGGTATTGTGGTATGGGTATTTTTATATTTTAAATTGCACGTAACTTTTATAGCATAGCTTCTATTTCTTTATGTATTATGGGTTGTTGATGCATTGTGCAGTATATTACAACTTCGGAGCTCTATAGCGCATGCCAATCTGAAGCTATTTCAACGAGATGGAAAAAAGCCAAGTGACACCTCTAAATTAAATTGGCGGGTAATGTGATATATAGCGTTCGGATAATGTGATATACCATCATGAAAAGTATAACAAGTATAAAACAGTAGGAACTAAAAATACAATAACATTACATCTTTCAATAGAATTTCCATAAAAAAGGAAACTAGATTTAAACTGAATGAATAAGCGAAAAGCAGGACATATTAAAGTCACATACATAACTCACATACAAAAATTGCTTGCCGTCTTGAAAGACAATCACTGTGAGCCCAAATTAAATCTCATTGCAGGCATTGAACTCAGGTCTGAATCTTTGTATTCCTTTGGAAGGATTTGTTGCAAAAAGCACAGGTAATGTCCTTGCTGACCAATTGGACCATATCACATTACCCGAATTTCAGTTTTAATATACTCGGGATATTTTTATTAAAAACATTTCAGCAAATAAAGAATTCACATTATTTATGACAAAGTTTATTCATCTACTAACAAGTTTTAGTACTTCGGCTATAAAACTTACTTTATTTTGGGCTTAATTCACACATGAAATGCACACAATAAAATCTCGACTTATGACTAAATCAATTTCAACGCACTGAAACCAAAAACAGTGAATGCGAACGCACAAAACCTTGCAGCACATATCTTTTTCCGTTACTGCTACGAGTATGTTGACAAAAAAAATTTTGTCGAGAATTGCTTATTTAAGGAAATATGACGGCATATCACATTACATGACCATATCACAATACCCGAAGTTACTCTACATACAAATGACGCATAGACAAGTGGTGTCTGGCTGAAGTAGGGGGATGATAATATGAAATTTTTGGCTGACACCATCTGATTCGTGTTTTCTGAGCTAACTGTAAAAATCTTAGTCCAAACGCGTTGGTTAAATTTTTATAAAGGCCTTTCAAATGGTCGCAATTATTTTTTCGAAAATTTTATATTTTAACCTTGATTTTTCAAAATTAAAAATGAATTTAACTCTTTTTGAAGAAAGAAACTTTTAATTTTTTTTGTTGATATTCTAGAAAGAAAGCTGAAGTTTTTTCACTTTAAATTTCCGTGAGCGTTTTTTAAGCTTTTCGACCAAAAACTGACTGAACATTTCGGCAATTATTTTAAAATTTTTGCTTTGTTGTATTGGCTTTTTAATAATACTAATAATTATATGATAATTGAACTTCAGACATTTTCAGCAACGATCAACATGTTGATGTTAGTTATTATTTTTGAAAAATAATTTAAGACCATTCGATAGTACAACACTTTGACCACGTTTGAGGTCAATCGGTTATGTTCAATATGTATATTTACATGGTGCAACCGTCGTACACTGGAATTAAATTGAAAATTTCAAAACATTTTTTAATGCGACTAATTTTAAAATGTTATGTAATAATATCACTTTTTTTTAGATTTCGTTTGATTGAAAAATACTTTCTTTTTTTTGTGCAAAGTATAATATGACTCGATACGTGACTTTGCGAACGTGACATATTTTTCCATTGGGGTTCACTTAGGCAATTTTTCATATATTTTTTGTATTTAAGATTTATATAGTATTATTAAATAATATTAACCATTGTCGAATTAAATTGGTCAGGTCAATTCTTTAAAAGAAAATAGGAAACAGTAGTAAACGTAATTAAATATTTTTCTTAAAAGAATATGCAGTCCGAGCTGCTTTAATTTGGTGACCATCACAAGAAAAGCTATGTAGTTTATGGATACCAGGGATGTTTGACGCCTTCTTCCATTTATCTATTAATTGTAGTGAAAACTCCGCAATCTGCTCTGAAGATATGTAATGAATTTGTACATCCTTAACGTTATTTTCTGCACATTTGAAAAAAGCAAAAGCATCAACTAAAACGACTTTTTTTGATTTAGTGATTTGCCAAACTTTTCTTTTTAAAACCGCCCCTACTCTATCAACAGCGTCTTTTCCGTGTGAAGTTGCAAAGTAGTTCCATTCCATGTATTTGCACCCAAATTCTCTTAAAAAGTCAAACAATCTCGAAACGATGAATGTGTTTTTAAACTGAGAGCTGCTTCCATCTGAGAAAACAAATATATTCATAAAATTTCCATACTGACTTTGTATCTGCTGTATGAGTTTCGTTAAAAAACAGCAAACGTCGTCTTTGTTGTGGCTTAATTTGTCACTGACGATAGCGAATGATTTTGTTTGGCCAAAAAACCATGCCACGCAAGTGAAAATAGTTACTTGGCGGTAGCTATAATGAGCACTTTGAACCTCATTTTGAGTATTCAGTCGATAATTTTCCGCAAAATCTATTTGCAAAACTATTTCCGCAGGCTTTATTTTTTTCTTTATGTTTTCAAAATATTTTTGTTGGGCACGTTTAGTAAAAAAATGTAATTTGAATGACGGAAGCTGAGTCTCTAATTCATAAATAAGATCAGATAGCGGAGCGATGGTAAATGTAAGTATTATTCGGTCATCAACTTTCCGCCAATGTTGCCATTGAACATCCTCATCCATTTTTCCTAAAGATTTCAGAGGAACTAACTCATTTTTCACGTCCCGTACACATTTTTCACAATTGCTGGTCATACAATTTTCATCAAGAATATCGCAACAAGTTGATTGTAAAAAGCTTTGGAAATCGCTTGAAAAAGACGATAATACTTTTGCGCAGGTTTCCAACAAAAACCCGAAATTTGCATGGTATTTGCAAACGCACATGTTGTGCGGCATCTTGTTTATCAGTTGGACATGCCTTGGTCGATTTTGGAAAAATGTCAACTTGCTTACACCTTCGCTTGAGAACTCACTTCTATACAACTGATAGGCTTCGGATACCGTCATCAACAAGAAGCGCTTGGCAACTATTTGTCCATCACATAGAAGAGTATCTTTCCAGCCAGCAGGTCGTTCGCTAATATTATCCCTCATGTAGAATTTCTTTACAGCCTGCATTTGCTCTTCAATCAACAAGTTGCTGGATATGGTCTTCTTATTTGTTGGTTTCTGGTATTTCTTATTCAAAACGTCGATAATTTTAAGTTTTTTATCCAAATCGCTTGGCAATGCTGTCTCGACTTTTTTTACGGCTTTTCCCAATGTTTGTGCACATGTATAAGGCGTGCTTAATTTAGTTTGCTTTTTTTTTTTCTCTCGATGGTTTCTCTGCCTTATACGATCGTTTTCCCTCTTTACTGCAACCATATATTCATTATTTTTTGCCAATGCCTTCCATTTCTCTCTATTTTTTTGCATTCTTTCTTTGTTTTTTAAACGGTAGCGGCTCAATTTTACCGAATCTTTTTTCAAAGCTTCTCTGTGTCGTTTGCAGCTCACATTCTTTTTTGTAACGCAGCTTTCGTTCATCTATATAAAAATATCATCTATATAGATAATAATATATAAAAGTATATACATATATATAATATAATATATACATAATAATATACATAATATATATCGGTCATTCTTTTAATAACTGCACACTTTGTTTTGTTTCACGTTTTTGAACATTTTTTGAAAGGAAATATCTCAAAAACTATAGTAGATAGGGTAAAAAATTATTTAATTATATTTGTTCAGAAAGACTATAACTTTATAAAAAAAAATAAAAAAATTTAAATAAATTTGTTAAAACACTAATTCTTTTAATTAAAAAATTTTTCTTAAAATATCTTCCGTTTTTTTTTATTTTTTTATATGTTATTTCTCAATCAATCCTAAGAATGCATGTGCTTTCATATCAAAATTCCCACCATAACTTTGGAAACTAGGAATTTTTTACTGATGACGCGCACCATGTTTTTTGAAAATAAATTTTTTTTTTTTTTTTTTGTAATGTTATCATCAATCAATCCTAAGAATGTATCTGCATTCAAATCGTAATGCCCGACATTACTTTGGAAAATATGAGTTTTAATAAAGGCGCACATCTGTCTAATTGTATGAATTGTATGTTATTTTCCATTTATAAGAGTACATTCTTACATAAGCAATTGAAATTTGTTCACTTTCCACCAAAAACATGGTCAATTTTGCTAGCAAGCCGACGATATGTTGCCGGCTAAACTAGTTTTTAGGATAAACTAGTTTTTTCTAGGCCAAACTAGGAACTGCTTAGGAACATTTTAGTATGTTAGGGAAAATGGTCGGCCTTCGGCCGCGACTCAGGATTTACCGCCTCCAATATGCGAAGCCCGTGTTGGACATAGTATGGTGAACCGCGGCCGAAGGCTGCCGTGATGCCGGGATTGGACATATTGGAGGATGTAAACCCTGAGTTGCGGCCGAGGGCCGCTTACTTACCCTTACATACTAAAATTTCAAGAAAAACGGGCTGGTTCATCCTAATATGCTTCGGATGAACTAGTTTGGCCTAGGAAAAACTAGTTTATTTCTTATTTTATTATTTTTTCCAACACAAGAAAAGGGTTATACATACATTTTCATTAATATATTAAGATATAAACTCCTTTTATGCCCTTGCAATGGTTTTTTTTTAAGTTTGTTTTAATTAATCCTATTTTTATCGGAAAACAAATTTTGATTTTAATAAAATATAGTAAGGACTTACTCAGATTGGTATACAATTTTATATACTAATATTATAGCTTAGTAAATTATCTTTCATACATTTTTATAGTATTATGTATACTAGTATCGCCTGAGGTCGAAATTCGACCGTTAGTACTAAATTTTAATCTTAGAAGAATTTTGCCGACCTATTAATAACAAAACGTGTTTGTTCATTGATTACAACGTAGAATTTTCAATTTATAATAGTGCTACATAATTTCTACTACGCGGTCTATTTGATTTTGACTCATAAATTGTCCCCTTATCCCTTTACCGTTCATTCCGACCCGATATCTTATTCAAGGCACAACACAACTATATTTTTCGTTTATTTTTAAACAAAAATAAGTTAAATTGCAACTGTAACTCAAAATAAATCAGTTGAACTTCGATTATCCGTGATGGTTGGGATCGAGCTCATCCCGGATAATGGAATCACTGTTTTATTTTATTCCTTATAAATTTTCAAAGTTGTAAGTACATAATATGTATGCGAAATCAATGGACGGTCTTTTACAGCACTGTTTTACAAAAGTATTCAGTTATAATACTCATTTAATTAAGATCAGCTAGCTCAAATTATAAAGATATTTTCTAATGAAGCGGACATAAAAGTAACAAAAAATGTATTGAAAAACTAAACTGGAAAGAGCTATTTTTGTATCATGTTGATTATCCCTACCTCTTACTCTTCCTTAGAGTGCAATCTATCTTCATATCGAATTTCACCAAAATCGGTCCATTAGTTTAGCTGTGAAACCATATTTTCTTATTGAGAGCGTGGCACCGTCCATTTTAATACCTTTTCTCAAGATTGAATCTGCCTCTGTACCAAATTCCATAAAAATGGGTCCATTAGCTTGGCAGTAAAAACGATTTTCCTGTTCGGAGCAGTACCACGCCCACCAAAAGAACATAGAATTTCCAAAAATGTTTTTAAGGGTTCAATCTATATCCAAACTAAATTTCATCACAATCAGTCTATTACTTTAGCCGTGGAGACGTTTTTTCTTGTAAGGGGCGTAGCACCGCCCACTCTAAACAAATATCTTTACTCAAGGTTCAATCTATCTCCATATCAAATTTCAATGACATTGTTTTTTTTTTTCATTAGGGGTTAATGCGTTTTGTATGGGGGAATCATTTATTTTATTTATTTATTTTTTATTTTTTTTATAAATATGTTCACTTTATTTCACCTGCCTTAACGGCAACTTATACACCTGATTTTTTTTTTCTGCACATCTATGGAACAGTACCTTTCCAATGATATAAGTTTCATTCCCCTCTCTTTATAGTAAATACTTAAAAAGTGCACCACAAGATTCGATGTTCACGTATTAATATATAGATATAATCTTTGGTGCGTCTGTCTGCGATCGTGTAACTTGTGAAGGACTTGACCGATTGATGATATGTTTTTTTTGGGTGTTAGCTTAGCACAGTTTGCTTTGGAAAAAAATCGTCTATGATACGCCCCCCCAAATAAAAAAAAAACAAATTAATCGTATCTCATCGACTATTTGACAGAGATGAATGAGACTTGTTAAATATATAAAAGACATGAGTAAATGTAAGTTTCAATTAAAAAAAAAATGGGCTATACCTCCCATATACGAAAACCGTTTCTCAGATATTTAAGCTTACTAACTACTTAACGGATTTTCATAATTGTTTTTTAGATGCTTCTTATGGTCTATGGAAAGTTTTTGCAAAGTTTGATTTAGAAAAATGGGCGATATCTCATCAACTATTTGACACAGATGAATGAGACTTGGTACATATAGTTATTAAAGATACGAGGAAAAGAAAACTTCAACGAAAAAATGTATGGTGCTACTCCTATATGGGGAAAAAATAATTTTCTTATACCTCAGCAACTATTTATGGAAGGTTGAGCGTTGCCACGCCCCCATATAAGAAGGAAATTAAATTCATCATTTCTGACCAACTATTGGACGCAGATAAATGGGACTTGGTACATACATATGTATATAAAAAGTACGGGCAAAAGTAAGTTTCAACGAAAAAATTGAGTGGTACCTCGTCTCCCATATCAGAAAAAACCAAAATTGTTGAGGCAGGTGAATGAGACCAGCTACATAGTACAGTGTGCTCCATCTTTTATGTCGGTATGTAAACGCTGAATAACTTTCACATTTACCAACCGATTGATTGCATCAGATATGTTTTGGAAACGTCAATTCAGTACAATTTTTGCCATGGATCGCTTCACACCGAAACAACGCGCTGAAATAGTGACACTTTACATCGAAAACAGTCGTTCCAGTGTGTTAACTCAACGTGCATATCGGAAAAAATATCGCGGCAAAAAGGCACGATTTCAAAGATCACCTGATTTAACCCCCCCTGACTTCTTTTTGTGGAGTTATCTGAAAAGCAAGGTTTACGCCAACCAGCCTCAAACTATTGACGAGCTCAAGGCAAACATTCGTGCTGAAATCGACGCTATAACACCCTAGATGCTCGGAAAGGTAATGGCAAACGCAGAAAAAAAGAGTCATTTTGTAATTGCTAATAAAGGTGGCCACTTAATTGATATTGTTTTCAAAACTAGTCCAAAAAAATTGTAAAGAACCAAACTGAATTAAAATACATCAATTTTAGAAATCGGTTGTTTTTTCTCAAAGTTATTCAGTGTTTACATACCGACATAAAAGATGGAGCACACTGTATGTACATTAGGGTGATTCAAATTTTTTTTTTTTTGTTTTTTTTTAAGGTGCTGTTGCTTAAAAAGTAAGTTTATGATATGAAGAAAAAGTTCACGAAAATTCAGCTCTGTAACTCAATTTTATAAGGTGGCGCCGGAGCCTGTTAGTTTTACATGTAAATTGTATGGAAAAATTATTTTTTATAAAAAAGGTATCTAAATGAATAGGTGATTAGTGTTGTTGAGCTGAAAATGGTCATTTTTCGAAGTAATTTTTTACGCTGAATCCGAATCTGTCCTCAGAATTGACCCATCATGTCGGAATCCTGAAATATTTGAGGTTAATTACCTGAAACATTATGTTTTTTGTCTACTTTCGAGGCCATGTATAGAATTCAAAGAAAGTTGATCAGCTTATTTTTAACAAAAGCTTCATTTAGTACCATCCTTGCCCTCTAAAATGAGCTTTCAAGTGGTGATCTGTGATGTTTCCTTGCAAAGTTATAGCCATTTTAAAGTGACATGAATTGGATCCCCTACAAAGGGTTGCAACCCAACAATATTAACCAACGGGTTTCAAATTCATGTCACCTTGAAATGGCTGCAACTTTGCAAGGAAGCATCACAGATCACCACTTGAAAGCTCATTTTAAAGGGCAAGGATGGTACTAAATGATGTTTTTGTTAAAAATAAGCTAATCAACTTTCTTTGAATTCTATACATGGCCTCGAAAGTAGACAAAAAACATCATGTTTTAGGTACTTAGCCTCAAATATTTTAAGATTCCGACATGATGGGGCCAGATTCGGATTCAGCGTAAAAAATTACGTCGAAAAACGACCCTTTTCAGCTCAACAACACTAATCACCTATTCATTTGGATACCTTTTTTGTAAAAAATAATTTTTCCATACAATTTACATGTAAAACTAACAGGCTCCGGCGCCACCTTATAAAATTGAGTTACAGAGCTGAATTTTCGTGAACTTTTTCTTCATATCATAAACTTACTTTTTAAGTAACAGCACCTTAAAAAAAAACAAAAAAAAAAAATTTGAATCACCCTAATGTACATATGTATAAAAAGTACGGGCAAAAGTAATTTCTTATGAATAAATGAGAGGTGCCACGCCTCCCATATGAAAATAAAACAACATTTTATATGTATCAGCAACTATGTATGCACATATTAAAGACAAAGGTTATAACAAATTACTCTTCGCTCCATTTGCCGGTAAGGGCAGAACAACGTCTTTCAGATCTGCTAAGTATCTGTACAGTTGTGGACAGTATAATAGTGTCACTAATATCTTAGAAATTAAATTTTTTTGTAACCCTCGCACGGTAACAAACAAAAACTTTGTGGAAATAATTTATGGGTAGTACTAGCTCCGAAAATGATTGGTTCGAAGCTCTGCAAACAAACGGTACATTTTTTATTCTCTCAATATAACGAAAAGCAGTAGTAGCATGTGGACAAAAAGATAGTAGGTTGAAGTAGACATTATGAGTATTGTTTTATTAATTTCAGTTATATTTTGTTTATTATAAAAAAATCATATTAAGTCGTTCAAATATGGGCCGAGCCAAGAATTTTACAAAAGAAGAGTGAGGTATCATTGTTCTATTACGAAGGAAAAGGGCAACGAAAAATAGCTCGACCAATTGGTCGTTCTCAAAACACAATTTAAAAAAATCAGAGATGAAATTAGTGTCAACTTGTGACGCATTTAAGGGCACAGCTGCAATAACAACTGAGCTGGGGTTGCAGGTGTCCTCACGTATTAGGAAGAAATTAGTTTAAAAACATTTTTTTATAAGAATATCGCGAAAGATGCCCGATGCTGACTTAAAGGCATAGAAAAAATGTGCAACTTTGGTGCACATTTCACCAGTTTTCACCGTTCTAAGTACCTGCTCAATCAAGATGGGATTTCGTGAAAAACAAATATTTTCTGTGCTTATAAGTTAGCATCGGGTACCTTTCGCGATATTCTTTCAAAAATATGTTTTTGCACTAATCTCTGCCTAACAGTACGGGAGGATACTTGCAGCCAGAGCTCAGTTCTTTTTTCAGCAGAGTCCTTAAATGGGTCATGGACTGTGCAAACTTGATCTAAAGTAAACCTAAGCCCATATGCATATGTCTGCATAACATGAAATGAGCGTGTTTCTGTTTACATATTTTTATTGAAAATAGACCGTATTGGAGAACAAAAAAGATGTTTGAAGTATCGCTAAATTAAACTAGTTCAGTTTTTAGGGCAACTATAAATAAAGCGAAAAACAAACTACCTTTTTAGCTCCACCATTCCCAGAGTTATCGTTGCTGCGATTGTAATCACCGCGGCGCTTTAGTGTCGGTGCTGTGGAACTCGAATTACTTGCACCCTCATTACGTAGTTCTTCAAAATATTTTATTTCTATTTTTTCTTGGTCTGCATCATTGTCTGAATTTCCTAAATAATTTATCGTGTACTCGTCTCTTAAATCTTTCGATTGTACTATTGTTTGCTCCGCCAAACAAGGCTCTTCCTTTACTATTTCTATCGCCGATGGCTCAAATGCTTCCATGTTTGGAAAAATATTTATCATCAAATATTTGTTTATGTTTTAGTATTTATTCTAACTTCATTAAACACTGTGATTTATTTTGCCTGTATTTAAGTTTAGTCTGTTTACGTACTCTAGGACAGTGTTGCCAAGTCTTAAAGCACTTATCCCATTAAAGCCCGTGATGCAGGTCCATTCCATTTAATATCCTTAAAGTTTTTATATAACTACATAAAAATGTGTGACCACATTGACTATATTTGCAAAGAAATAGCGAAAAAGTTATATTTTCTCGCGAGAATATGCAAAAAAATCCAAAACTTACTGCAATTAATATACATAATGTCATAACAACCTTGTTTTGAATACTGCGCGACGATAATTTTCCCATGTACATATACAAGAAATATAGAATTAAATTTATCCGCATCTATATTCTACGTAGAATAATCCTCCATTAGACTTCACCAGAGCTTAAATCATAGACTATGGCTTAAATTTTCTGAAATCTAGGGAAAATTCCTCTGACTTGGCGTCAGTGGTAGGTTTATCTTGGCAAACCAATTTACGGCAACCGTGGAAGTTATACCATCGCTGTCAAGAATGCACAAAACTGAAGATAAAAATTGACAAAATGCCCATGCATTGTTTAGTTATGCCTTAAGGAAAGTCAGCTTAAACAAATTTGCAAATACATATACATAATATTTAGTCATGGCACAATTGTATAATTTTACCATGGTATTTAGTATACTATAGCGTAAATTGTAAAACTGCATGAAACCTGCTTCAAAAACAATATTGCAAAACTGTTATGCAACAACCACGCAACTTCGGTTCTTCTGTACACCTCCAATGAAAACAACTTATTTAAAAATGTAAACAAATATAATATTTACAAAAATGGACAAAAGTCGGGAAAGTATTGTAAAAATGGTTAAGTTAGCAAAAGCTTATGCTAAAAAAGTAAAATTTTGGAATGAAAAGCACAGACGCGTTATAAAGAAATGTTTAAAAATAATCATGGTTTTGGAAAAACCAAACCGCAGGACTAGGTCCTGTGCTGCGAAATTTCGTAGAAAGAAAAATATAGGACCAATTACTTGGTATGACCCAATGTATCTTTGGCCAAAGCTCACTGGTACTAATGATAGTAAAAACTTCTTGAGATTATCAGAAGATAACTTTAATAAACTTATTCATCTTGTTGGAGCCGACTTGAAAAAATGTGAAACAATTGCCCGTAATACTATTCCGCCGGAAGTGCAACTGAGCGTTACGTTACAATTTTTGGCAACTGGAGAGTCATATAAAAGCTTGGAATGTCTAACTAAAATCTCACATTCATATTTGGTTTATTGCATTCCAAGGGTTTGCCAAGTAATATGGAAGAACTTGAAAGATCTCTATTTGAGTGTGAGTATCTATCTTGCAATGCAGGCAAAGGTTAAAATACCACTTTGCCATTATCTAAAAAAAAAACACCAATTACTTCGATCGCGATGTTTTAATTAATATTTTTCTAAGAACTTTAGCAGAAACGTTTATTCTCTAGAACGCCTTAAAGAAAGCTCATACTTACTCCTTACTATTAAAAATGCCCTTTGTAGCTCGAGGGATCTGATGTCAGTGGGGCCCTACTCGATGCAAAACAGATGTGCTTATAAAGTCAATGCGATTCAATGCATTTTAATATACAATTTTTGCAATTGCGATACGATTTTGTTACAAATCGCATTACAGACGTGTGCCAGCAAATGTTAAAGGATTTCAAACTACAAAATTTTCCTCTCAAAAGAACCTAGAATCAGTTCTGTTACTCTGCTCGTTGTCGAATACTTGGCTCTGTACAAAACAACAGTAAAATTATTGTCTTATACCGAATAACTTTGACAGTAAAGGAGTTTCGATATTCCGAAACTACAACGGATGTATGAGATTTCCCTCCTTTGGCTCTTTACCAAGATGTGACGTTGACGTTCACTCCAAGATATGTTAACTCATTTCGAAGTTACAACTTTCCATGGAAACATTTTTTCCTCGACGATAAACCAATCTTGGTTTGTTACTGGATAGTACGTACATTGTTTTGTGCTTATTTGTAGTTACATATTTCGCTTACATTAGAACAGCATGGTATAGTCTAAAGTTATTTAGAATTAATCATTACATCTGAGTCCAAATCAGATAAATCAATTTAAAACTAAACAAACTCTGATCAACAAGGTTAAAGCCCAATTTCCATGTGATCTTATCTCCATATGGGATAACGATATGGGATAACGAAAGATAACATGGAAATTAGGCTTAAAGCTCACGCTTTTCAATCGTGTAACATACACTCCTGTTCTATGTAGCTCGCATTCAAAAGAATGAACTGGAACTACGTTTTCATTTTTATACGAATCATTGCACAATGAGCAACTTTACCAAATTTTTGAAAAAAAAATTATTTTAACTAAACTAGTGGCTAAAAAAACATTTGTTTTTAAATTAGAATATGATATATCGCATTTACGCGCAAAAAACAAACCTTAATCCTTTTAGACCTTCTTCTAAACTTATACTTATTAGAATAAACTACTCAATTTTTAAATTTTTTATTACTCACGATTCATTTTTAGAACTTAAATCTTAAATACTGATGCAATCTTCGTTGAAAATTGCTTCCTCACACTCATAATCTTCATCGTCAGTTTTTTAGTTACGAGCTTTTCGCAACACAAAAGCTGACGATCGTCGGGGGGAAATTTCATGTGTTTTTCCTGACGTAATCTTTATTAAGTGTAATTTCTTTGGTGTTGACACGCACACATATCGAACAGTAAGCTCAATAAAATAAAATTTATAAATTATTTTCTGTTCAAACAAAACCACAAAGAAAATCTTGATGCCTTTTCAATCAATGATATATGTAAGTGGATATGATGTGTCCGTAGCTTTGTTGAATACATTTAATAAATAGCAGTTCGACTTGTTTTCCTGGAATGAATCTGACTTATAGATTTTATGCCGAGGCTCTGCTGGTTCTTCACCAAAACAGCCAACTGGAAGCATTGTATTTTTTATAATTTCTTATTGCATGAATCCAAATTTTATGGACAATAGCCGTCATCGGTATCCATGGGTATATGTTTTATAACAATTTTGCTGTGTAAAAACAGTACTCTTCAAAATCAACAATTTTAACTGGGTGCTTCAGGACATACAAATATGAATAACCTTAAGGGGACATGACACCTCCAAAAAATGTTGTCTTATGTGTTTTAAAATGCGTATAACTTATATAAATAACAAGATATCATTTTTAAACTTTGCTCACATATTTTGAAACAAAAAAATATTTTAAAAAAATTTTTTTTTTATTTTTTTATGAAATTTATGACCACTAGAATTTTTTTAAAAAAAACACCAAAAAAATCACGGTGGGCATTATTGCAGCTCACTGGAACATCTAAAAGAAAAAAAAAATAATAGGTTTTAATCAGCATCAAAGCCGCCAAGGAATGAACTACAGGCAATAATTTTGCTCCAAAAATAACAAAATGGCTTCGTTTTTTTCGAAAATTTTCAATTTTTCGGGCCAAAATCGTGCCAGAAATCAAAAACTATAATACCGATCTTTCTGCCCGTAGTTCATTCCCTGCATTTATATGTGCACAGCAGCATATTAAAATTTCAGAAAGATCGGTCCAATAGTTTTTTTTTATCATGCCCGCCAACTCAAAAAACGTGGTTTCTAGAAAAACGCGTTTAAGGTTTTTAGCTATAGCTTTTCACGTATTAAAACTTTGACACGATGTTACTAAAATGCTCGCTATATATATAAGCCGAGTTTGAGGTTTATTTTGTTAAACACGTATTTTTCAATATTTTTAAACAAGAAACAGTAAAAAAAAAATTTTGATTTCGTGAAAATTTGAAGGTGTCATGTCCCCTTAAATCGATGCATTAAAACAATTTCTATTCCGCATATTTCTCCAAAAACAACATGATTTGAAAACGAAATAATAAATTTGCACAGTGTTGCTCTGAAACTACCGCTGCTGCTTTCTTTTGCCGCTTTCTGATTTTCTTCGAATGGTACTTATGTGCGGGCACTAAGAAAAATCAATTTTTCAAAAAGTGTAATAAAATGCACTTTCAAATTTAGCGAAATGGCTGATAGTACCATACACAAAATTTTAAGAAACAATTTTTATCGAGCAGGTACGGGCATTTGTTTGTAGGATTACATAATTTTGAATATAAGAAATAAACAACGAAATTAAAGTGCCGCCCTATATAAGAGTTTTTTTTTTTTCCTTTAATATTAAATCAAACAAATATTTTTTAATTGAGTTCCATATTTGGTTTTATTTTTTTCACAACAGTAGACTGAAAAATTAAAACTAAAAACCACGGCCGCGGCAACCCTATTCTCTACTTATATATTAACAGCAAAGCACCGATATAACCACATGCAAATTGGAATTTTTCCCAAAAATTCGATAAAATTTCCCATAATTCCACAAAGAATTTTCTTAGTTATATTTGCCTAAATATAGTGCCAAAAAGAATTTTCTTAGTTATATTTGTCTAAATTTTGGTTTTATTGCCTAAATATGTGCCACAAAGAATTTTCTTAGTTATATTTGCGTAAATTTTGGTTTTAATATTTAAAGCCCCTAAAAAAGGTTAAAACCTAACCTAACTAATTTGAAAACATTTTAATCGAATTCTGCGGAAAAAATGCTACACTTATTTTTCCGAATTATTATCATAACTGTCCATTTACCTACAAAACAACGGCGTCTATTGGGTAGGGCTGGCGTGACATCAGTGTAATATGATTTGGGCTCTAAAATTTTAGGAATCAATTTACATATACATATACAACATATATACAAAATTTCCGACAAATCAATTTGATTTTCGTTTGACGTGTAATATGAACTGAGTATGTTGAGAAAGAAAGGAAAAAGCTAAAAAAAATCATAAAAAATACAAGCTTATTTTTTTCATTTTCACCATTAACTTCTTACTTAAATTAAAGTTTCAAACTAAATAGCTAAGAAGGCTTATAGATGTAGCAGCTAAACTCTATCATTACTATTAAGATGTGTAAAATATCTATAAGAAAGCTAATAAGTGTAGTCGAAAACTCTATTATAACTATTAAGATGTGGAGTTTTGTTTTTGCTCTCGCTGGTTTTTAATAATACGATCTTTAGTTTTATATTCCATTATAGTTTTTTGAAGAGCTGATACTGCCTCATCAATAACATCGAGTTCCTCCATATCATTGAGCGTGGCTACGATTTGTTCTCCTAGCCATTCATATTTGCGAGGTTTCTCATCCAACATCTTTTTTAATTCATTCAGCTCCCTCTCCAGCTCTGTATTAATTTTTATTTTTTTTGTCTGATGTTCCTGGGGTGAGCCCACTTTATCTGGGGTCTAAAATAAAATCAAGATGTATAAAAAATATAGAATGATATTTCATTCAATGCTGAAGTTTACGAAATCGAAAACCTACGAAAAAATTAAGAAGTTTGGGTTAAATTTAACAACTAAGCATGGTTATCAATTGTCATTTCATCATGTTTAACACAAACGGCCTTAGCTGATTTCTGGCTTTAATAAAAATACAAATTTTATTTTCATAGAAAATAAACATTTTTTCCAATGTCAGCATTTATTTGTTTTTAAAAATAAACAAGGTCATTGCAAGTTGAATTAAAAATTAATTTCCATTGTAATTAAGAATTACTCGATAAAAAACAAATCAAAATTTTTTAAATAAAAATAAAACAAACGTATAAAGCTGTCAAATAGTTGCCTATCATCGTTCACTTCAAAACTCGTAAGCTACCGAGGTCGTGAATTTCAACACTGAAGTGAAAATCCATATAAATAACAGAAATAAAATAAATGCACAAAGAGATGCTGAAATTGAGCGTTTAATCGATTCCGCTTTATCTATAGATTATAAAAGTTGTATTATTTTAAGTTTGTCTAATAAGTCTATTATAATGAATGTTATGTTCAAAGAATTTAAATATTAATTGAATTGAATTAAGTTCAATTATATCTATTTTACAGTTTCCAAATAAGACTGAACAGTGGGAGATAATTGCTGAAGAGTTTGAAAAAAAATGGCAATTTCCTCTATGTCTTGGTGCATTGGATGGGAAACATATAAACTTGAATGCACCGAACAGTATAATGTTACTGACATTAACAGATGCAAATTCTAAATTTATATATGTTGATGTCTGCTGTACAAATAGTCGAATTCAAATCAGTAAAGTTTTAAAGGATTCCACATTGCAGTCTGTGATGGATAATGGTGAAATTAATTTTCCACCAGGAAAAATAATTGGAAACAATAGGTTTTTGCCTTACGTTATTATTGGAGACAGTGCATTTACGTCTCAAAAGCATTTAATAACACCTTTTCTGCAACAGTCCAATATATCTGAAAGAATAATTTACAATAAAAGAATTATTAAGGCAAGGCAGGTGGTGCAGCGTTCATTTGCCATTCTGTCATCACGATTTCGCATTTTTCAAAAGACAATAAATATACGAAATGCATCGAATGTTGAGTTAATCGCTAAAGCCTGTTGCGTCCTACACAATTTTCTGATGGATAACAATTCAAAATACGCAGATATGGAAAATATAAGCTACAAGAGCTTAGCTCGATGCAACAACGAACAAACGAATCAAGTTGCAACATTCGAAAGAGTTCGCGAGGAATACATGAATTATTTTAATGAAGATGAAAAGCTTGAATCTATTGAAAATTGCTATTGAGTTTAAAGCAATAAATAGAAGATAACGTGTAGAAAAATGTTATGAACTTTTTCTATTAAGTGGCAAAGTCTTAGCAACTTGACAAAAATGTGATCTACAAAAACTGCGGGTCAACATTTCTATTTTGAAAGAATAAAGCTATGTATGTTTCATGTTTTTACCTTATTTTACTTTGTTTTCGTTTTGCTCGTCTTAAAAACTAAAATGTAAATACAAAATTTAAGTTGTTTTAATATAATAAAATAACTTACATCTGTAGAAATAAAGTTTGATGTGGTCGGATTATTCTGTACAGATGCTCGCAGAAATTCTAGGAGATCAAAGCTCCACAAACGCGGTGTTCTAGCCTTGACAGAGCTTGGTCCACTGTGCTTACTTGCATTTATTAATCGCAACTCTTTGCGATATTGCGATCTGACACTTTGTATTCTGGTTTTAATGTCGGTCATTGTTATATTTTTAACGACTTTCTTTAACATATCATAAATATTATTATAAGCCTTTTCTCTTTCGTAACGATCTTGATGATTTGGATGCCTTACATTCCACAAGCATTCGTGGCTTTTAAATGCAGCAATCAGTTCTTCAGTATTTTTTCGTGTCCATTGTACAGGTAATGCACTCTAATAATTTTAAAATTAACATAATTTATCACTAAAATGCAAAACGCAAGCAAGCGAAATATACGTTGTTTATAAGCTAAATTAAAGAATATTTTCAAACACAAATATATATGTTTATGGTAGTGTGCAGATACAGCTGCTATACCGTATCTCAACTTACCCCTAGATTATGTAAGGCGAAACAAGTGAGTGACTGATTTTCGTCTGCCTATATCTTGAAAATGAAAGCCTGAATCAACATTTTTTTTTTTTTCAAATTATGTTATTTAAGTCCAAATGAACATAAAAGTTGGACTAAGTCCTTAATTAAAAGTTTCAAAGGGCTGTTGTGAGTGTGTCATTATCAGTCACTCACTTGTTTCGCCTTACATAATACGGCGGTTAATCTAAGAACTAAGCGAATTGGTTTGATTTATTTATAAGGCAAGAAACCAATTTTTATGCACGATATAGCTCCTTACCATAGAGCAAAATAGTCAAGAAGTTTTAAGCTGATAAAAACATCACTGTGGTGGACTGGTCTGGTCTGATTCGCCAGACCTGAGCCCAATATGAGAGCTCATGAAACGGGAGATCAGTAAAATAGCAATATCAACAAAACAATGTCCCAAAGAGAAGCTGATAGACATCTGGATCGTAATACAAACCTTCCGGAAGTTTGAAAAAATTGTGTAGATAGCATAACAGAGAGGATAGCAGCTCTCATTGCAGCAGAAGAAAATAACACAAAATATCGATTTTTCGTAAGCAACAGACTTTTTTTTTGTGATCTGTAGTAGAGAGAATCGATCTCGCAAACTGCCAGGGTATTCCACTTGAATGAATAGACTTTTAAAATTTTTTTTTTTTAATAGTATAAAATGCTTTAGATCAAGTAAACGTGTTTCATTTTATATGTCATGATTCTATAATTAACCCTTCTTTGCATGATTTTTTTTTTGTGAAATAAGTCACAGTGATGTAATTTGTGCTTTAGATTGCAGGAAAAATATTTAGAAAATTCCTAGTTGAAATAAATGGTATATTATTATTAAAAAACTGTATGATGGAAATTTCCATCATCATGCAAACTTACTTGTTCAGCTCAGTACTAAATAAATTCAATGTAAAATGTGTTTTTATCAATAGTAGTTAAAAAAAACAGTTATTATACTTATTAAGGCATAGATTAACCCCATATTTACTAACTACATGAGATTGTGGAGTACCCCTTGCACTTAGGGTATTTGCCCCTAGGTGAACCACCTACTTTTGGCCAATGTTCAAGTACATCTTTCCTTTTGTCTTTAGGAGGGGAGGCTTCCTTTTTTATTTTGCGATTTTTCTTCTGGGGCACTACTGCTTAGAGACCCTATTTCAGCATCTTTAGTTGTTCCTTTATTGTACAGCACGGAGATTTATTCATTTCTGAACTAGCCATATATACATATTTTTGGTACATTCCTTTTCATGGCATTCTTTTTGTACAAAATCCAAGAATTGATAACTGCAAGATGAAAACAACATGTAATGAAAATTTACCCAGTACACATTTTCGCCATACAATACAAGATAAGTTACTACATGATGATGTAAATTTACGTCACATGGTTTTCGGAAATTTATAATAGGTATATCAATATTATATGTACAGAAATACTAAATACAAACCTGATTTTCACTCATTACGAATTTTAATACCAAAAAAATTAATAATAGTATTTAAAACAGCGAACAGTGTAATGTCAATTTCAAATTTGATTAGTTGTGTTGTGTTCCAAGTAGTAACCAATTTGTTAAACACATCTTTTAATCATTTTTTTATCACTAAATGTTATGATGGAAATTTCCATCACCATGCAAAGAAGGGTTAACAATTAAAATATTGAACACCACTTATGTAGCCATATCACAATTTATCTATTATATAAAATTTATTTTTTGTCTGTCCGTCTCTTATGCACGCGGAAACTATCCAGCCGATTTTGATGAAATTTTTACAGTATGTTAGTATCGATCAGGCGGGTGTCATAGGCTATAAAACTTTTATTTAGGGTGGCCCTCATACAAAAATATTTTAAAAATAGCATTTTCTCAAAGACCGCTTAATCGAATCTCATGGAATTTACACCACATGACCTTTATATGAAGAGGCACAGATAAGATCGTAAAAATTTTATTTAGGGTGCATACTTAGGGTGGCCCTCATACAAAAATATGTTTAAATATCTTTTTCACAAAGATAGGTTAGTCGATTCACACCGAATTTACACCACGTAGCTCTTATGTTAAGAAGCATGGCTTAGGCTACAAAAATTTTATTTAGGGTGACCCTCATACACAAATATTTTAAAAATAGCATTTTATCAAAGACAGCTTAATCGATTCTCTTGGAATTTACACCAAATGGATTTTATATTAAGAGGCAGAGACTAGATTGTAAAAATTTTATTTAGGATGCATACTTAGGGTGGCCCTCACACAAAAATATTTTTTAAATATCATTTCCTCGAAGACCGCTAAGTCGATTCTCATGAAACTTACACCATATGGCTTTTATGGGAAGAGACACAGATTAGATCGTACAAATTTTATTTAGGGTGCATACTTAGAGTGGCCCTCACACAAAAATATTTTTAAATATCATATTCACAAAGACAGGTTAGTCAATTCACACCGAATTTACACCACGTACATAGCTCTTATGTTAAGAGGCAAAACTAAGGATAAAAAACTTTTATTTAGGGTGGCCCTCACACAAAAATATTTTTTAAATATCATTTTCTCGAAGACCGCTTAATCGATTCTCATGAAATTTAAATCACGTGGTTTTTATATTAAGAGGCACTGCTTAAGTTGTAAAAATTTTATTTTGGGTGCATACTAAGGGTGGTTCTCATACAAAAGTATTTTTTAGATAGAATTTTCACGCCGACCGCACATCGAATCTACACCACGGTTGAGGTGAGGCGATGCGCACAGGGTAATGCTAGTATCAATATAAATGTTGTTATATGGTATTTCCCGCAATGGATCTAATAATATGGCACATCGCTGCATGTGAGGTTTATTTTTGTAAACAAATTTTAACTGACCATTGACAATAAACCTAAACTAAATTTGAAAAATGTTAGATAGAAAGAGCAATGAATGTCATGGAGGGGGGGGGGGGGGGCTGAGGATTGGCATAAATACAATAATGCACTACTATTTTTCCAATAGCAACATCGAAAATTCATATTCAACCAGGCGATTTTAATGTGTTTGGAGCCATAATATAGAAAATTACTTTTCCAGATAGTAATAAACAGAAATGTGTATATGCTATATGACAAACCATTCTCCTATTAAAAAGTAGAAGTGACTAAAATTAATGTAATTTATGAAAAGCGATCGGTTACCCCAAATGAGAATTTAGTTTTAGATTCAGATATTTTATTGTAACAGAATTATATATTTTGATAAACATACAGGGTTGCTACCGAAAAAAATACTAACTTAAAAAAAAACATTCTTTCTTTAAGCATAAATTTTAAATAAAAAAAAAAAACAATGCAAAATAAACAGTTAATTTGTAATAATCATATATAAATTATAAAAAAAAAATGCAAACAAGACAAGAGATTCGTTCCTTAAATTTAGTATGGGAATCAAACATAAAGCAAAAATTTTACATAAAAAATATCCGAGCTACTGATTAAAACAAAGTCTTTCCAAGAAAATTACAGGGTCACGCAATAACTCCTTTGGTGCCTTTTGCTGCTAATGTTGTCCGAGGAATTTACATATTTTATGTTGCATACCTTAACTTGATTGGAATTTATAAAATGAGTTTAGGAATATAATATTGTCCATAGTTTGTGGACCCAACCGATTGCGCTTCTCGACTTTTATATTACCGGCTAAGGAGAATACTCGTTCCGACGCGGCATTGCTTGCAGGAATACTTAATATATCCAGCGCAACTTTGGCAAGCTTGGGATATTCTGTTTGATGATTTTCCCACCATCGCATTGGGTCAAAATTCATATCCATTTGTATTCTATTTCTGCAGTATCGTTCTACCTCATCCCTCGCACTTTCTGGTTGTGGTGTCACCGATGCCCTCAACAGATCAGGAAAAAAAAATTGTAGTTCTCTTGACACAGGTGGAGAAGCTGGAAAAGTAGGAATTGGTGGCGTCGAAATGTTTTGATTTTCACTGACATCACTTTGCCGCGTCAACATTTTCGTAATGCACATCTCTTTAATCTCGGTTAGGTCATGTTCTTGCATATTATTCGCGGGCGGATACAAAAAAAATGCCATCTTGTGATGAACGCTTAAATTCGGAATCCACTTGTGATCTATTTCTTTTACAATGTTACTCTTTAAAGTTAATATTGCAGGAACGTCGTGCTCAGTGGGTTGACAAATCCTCTTCAATCGGGAAATTGATGGAATCACAAAACATATGGAAGGGGAAGAAGTTGTTTGTAGTTTGTTTGAAACAGTGTCAAAATCGGTACATAATTCCACCACTGAACTGAGAAGATTACGATTAATGTTAGTAATTCTATTCATTTCATTTTTATCTTCGAGTATTTCATTTATCTGTAGCCAGTTGTCATAAATGGACTGGAACATATTGAGATGGTAGTTCCAGCGAGTACAACAATGAGCTTTTAAAGATGTTGGTAGAATGTGTTGCAAATTAGCTTTTTTAAAATACTTTACAAGTTTCCTACATGATTCAATTATGGGCTTTAAATCATTCGTTGAGTCGAAAGCAGAATCTAAAACGTTGGCAAACAGGTGGTTATTACAGTTTATACGCGTATAATCCTTTAGGGCGTTTTTGATATTTGTGTCTCCATCTGTTACAAATGTGAGTTCGTTCAGGTTATGAATATCGAAATCTGCAAATATATTTAGCAACTTGGTATGAATATCTTCACCACTCGATCGCTCAAAATCCATAGATTTAATTCCCAAAACTATTTCCTTCATTTCAGATTTATTATAGTAATGAAGTGTAGCGCACAAAAAGTTTCGCTTTACGTAATTGTCCGTCCACAAGTTCATAGTAACGGAAGCTTTCCCTTGGTTCACCAATTGGATTTTTAAATCCGATTTTATTTCCGCTTTCTTTTCTTGTGCCATAGAATTGACACGATGCGATATGGTACTTGATTGCGGGATTAAGTCACTTGCGTCAACATTTTCGCCATATTTAGCACCGATTTTGATAAAAAACTTTACCATTTTCAGAAACCCTGGGCCATCAACTGAAGAAAAAGGTTTACAGTCTTCAATAACCCATTGAGAACAAACGATCTCAGCATCCTTCTTGTCTTCAAAGTCAACTTGCTTAGCTGGTACTTCCTCTGAGTTTGTTGTGTAACATTTATGCCGCACCAGATTCGAAGTTTGCTTCCCATTATATTTTAAAATTCGTCGACAAGAACCACAGTAAACAAAACCATCCACAAATGAGCCATCCCCTTTTTTAATTTCTGAAAACAAATTCCAAATTGCACTTTTCGTTTTCCTTCTTGGTGCCAACTCGAACGCTCCCGATGTAATATTTTCGATTATTTCTTCAGCACTCATTTTCTAATATTAAGAAATAAAATTAATTAGATAACCACACGAGGCTCAAGTCTATACTATATGCACAGTGCGCCACTCTGCATGTGAGCCATTCATGAGCTTATGAAACTTTTAGCACATTCACTTAGTTTCACACTCACAGAAAATTCTGTGAGACGTCCAATCCATTCGTCTCATGGCGAAGCCTGTAAACGCGAGTGTGTTTCACTATCATTTCTAGTGAATACCGTTTCATTTCGCATCCTTTCGTATGTATATGAGTACATACAATCAAAAAAATTTACGATACACACGTGGAACATTTTCTGAAGTTTTATAAAAAATGGCTTTCGTCAGCAAGATGGCGAAAGGTTAAAAATTGATTTTGGCCTTTTTCGACCTTTCCCCGTCGATTGGAGCAAAAAAGTTTTTACCGAAAATGGGTAAAAAACAACGGCCCTTTTCAGGGTCGAGCCATTCTTAGTGATGTTTAAAATCAATTTGCAATCTTTCCACATTGAAAAATAATTGTTCTCCCTGTCGAAATACATTTTTTAAAAAACTTTACAAAATGTTCCACCAGAGTATCACAAATTGTTTTGATACAAAGTTTGCCTTTGGCGAGCCTATGCAAAAGAGATATTCATAAGTAGCTTACGCAACACTCATATATGTATGTACATACATACGAATGGAAGTGAAATGAAACGGCATTCACTTCGCCATTAGGCAAATTGTGGCTCGATTCAAAAAATATTCTGTGAGTGTGAAACTGCGGGAATGCGCTGATAGCTTCATGAGCTTATGAATTGCTCACATGCAGAGTGGCTCACTGCTGTTCTCTAGTATATATATATATGTATGTATGTATATGATTCGTTTCACCATGGTTTTTTTGTAACATGTCATACACCAAAATCTTCTTCAGGGTCTGAGCTTTCAAATTCCGATGGGCGTTTTTGCACATTTAAAATGGCGGCTTAACATAAAGTCCATAGCGGACGAGGTCACGTAAAATTTTTGTAAAATATTGAAAAAAATAAGCTTTAAAAAAAATCAAATAAATATTTTTTATGGTTTTAATGCGATCTATGACATAAATTTTCTTAGTCGATAAGAGTAGATTAAGATTAATAGCCCTATTACTGATGGTGATTCGCCTTCCGTGGCGAATCGCCTATGTCTCAATGCTGCCAAATAACAAAAACCAAAATTGACGTCTAAGAAACTTCAAATTTGAAGTTTTGCTGCTAAATTAGTTCAAAATATTGAACTTCTAATTTTTACAAGTGAAATAAATAAGCAATGTGGACTTATTTTTTGAAGATAGTTATGAGGTTGTGGGTAGCAGGCCTGGATTAACCTTACAGGCAGAGTAGGCACGTGCCTAGGCACGTTCATTTAGACAAAGTTCATTTAGATTATATGGTCGTAGTACATCAATCCCTCCGATTTTGAAACTGGCTTCTGCACTACGCTTTTTTGCTGACGACTTCTATCAAAAAAGCGTTGAAAATGACTTTGAGTTGGTTTTGAGTTGATCTATAAAATTTTATATTGACCTTTTGTTTGTGCTTTCCATGATTGCGGTATCTCTACTTTTTGTAAAATTTTTCAAATACTTATTCAAAGATTTGTCAAATTCTACTCGCCCGATTGTGACATTTCTGGCGAACGTTTACAGTAATATGAACATTTTTGAAATTCGCGCAATTTTGACGTTTGAGGCGAAACAACAAGACGACTCGCAAACCGTAATATCAATTTAGGCGAGTCGACTAAATTTTCAGGCGACTCGCCATCGGTAATAAGGCTATACGATTTTTATTGAGACAGAATGCACTTAAACATTTAATCTATAAACAGAGTTTTAACATATGTAAATTGACATATTCAGGGTTGTAAACAGTAGTTTTCATAAAAAGTTCATAGAAGTAACAATTTTTTAAAATTGGCCAAAATACACAAAAATTTACTTTTTTTATTTTATTGTGGCATTTTGTCGAAAAATATTTATGACATCATAGAAAAAAACTGTTACAATAAAAAAAAAGTTTCTCCGAATATTTTGACCATTTTTATGAACTTTGTATTATACATATTTACTGAAAAATTATAGTTTTGTATTACACTAAAACAGTACAAAGGCCCGTTTAAAATATTAAATTACATATAAATATAATACCTCATATATACTATATTTACTATACTATATTTATTTATGTATAGTTCATAAAATTTTTAAATTATATGTTTGAAAAACAGTTATTTTTATTTATTCTCCATCTTTGCCAATTTTGTTTGACAAACAATTTTAGTTGTTGTGAAAACGAGGTTGATCTGGAGTATGCGACATTTGTGACATTTACGACAGTTTACGACGTGTGACCGTCGTAAACCTAAAAATCCTTGTGACATGCCAACACTGCTAACGTTAAAACTAAACATTTTTCCAAAATTTTTAAAATTCAAAAATATTCTTTTGATAATTTTTGAATTTTTTTTTTTCAATATTTTACAAATATCCGTTTGGACGCCATCTTGAGCCGGTATTTTCAAATTTTTAAAAACACCCATCGAGATTTGAAAGTTTAGACTCTGAAGATTTTGGTTTTTGATTGTTACAAATAGGGCATACAAATTTTGGACACGAAGGTGATACGGTTGACGTGAAACGTAAAAATAAACTCTGATTAACCAGTTGTTAAGCTAGGCATTGTTGCCATAACTACTAGATAGCTCCTTTTTGTATCAATCATCATATCATATGTGTATTTCAAATTTTAACAGACGCACCAAAATCTAAAACCTGCCCACATGAGCAGAACCATTTCAGCTTTGTTTCAGTATGATACCTTTCACACAGCGGCCTCACCGCAAAAACGCAATTTTTGAGAGAAGCGTATATAAGATTATAGGATGAAATTTTTAGGAAAGACAGTATTACATACATCAAAATAATAACAATATGGATATTCAAGGTCAAATGTCACAAAAAACAGTTTTTCGCTATTATGAGCATCTCCTTTCCTATCAATCGGATAGAAACCTGAACAAAAGTTATACACAAGACATTTTTTCATAAACAAGGTTAAGTCCACATTAATCACTCAAATTAAAACGATTTCATGATATTCGAGGAACCTGATTCTAATTTGAGAGTCCTTAGGTAGAACAAAGGTACATAACCCTGGTTCTAACTGGAGAATCTTCAATAAAACAAACAAGTTGGTAAAGTTCTGAATTAATCTCAATTTATTATTTTTACTTTAACTTCTTTTTTACAAAGTTAATACTAATAAAAAACAACAGTAATAATATAAAAATGCAACGTATTTTAGTAAAAATAAAAAACTGCAAACTGATAAGTTTAATAGTACTTAGTGCGCTGACCATAAATAAAAGAAAAAATGCAGCATATGCAAGTAATACATAAAAAAAAGTGCAAATTATTCAAAATAAATTGACCAAATTTAATAAAGTAAATAAATAAATGCCTTAAACTCTGCCTAGGTTAGTAATCAATTTAAGTCAATCAAAAGTTGTAGATTATGTGATTTTCTGTACAAAAAGTGATAATTTTTAAGTATGACATTATTTTTAATATCATATAAATTATGAATCTAGTTTGATTGATATTACAACACATTTCCGGCAGTTTCGGAAAAATAAATAAAAAATTTAACTGGAGTAATTTTTTACTTTAATGGCCTCGCTCCTGATTTTCTTGAAATTTGAGGCTCAGAGCTTACGTTCCCCAATATTTTCAACATCGACTTTGCGAAGGCCTTCGGCCGCGTTTCAATACACTACGCCAAGCACGGGCCTCGATGCCGATATTGGACATACGCAACCTGGAGACGCAACCTTCCCTTGAATTGTTTCTTTAACTCCCTGCTTTGCAATTGTGCATTTTTTGGCTGGAAGCGAAGTTTTCCATTCCTAGGTTATTTACGGTTATACATTTTTTTTTTCAGAGCAGAAGAACGAAAGCTGAGAGAACAGTTTTCCTCAAAAGATTTCTGATAGAAGAGGATTTCATTAGTTATTTTTATGTGGAAGAAAGATGCAAACAGTGAGATAGTTTTTTTTTTTAGTGGCATATCATTGAACTCTCTCTAGTGATTTCAATCAAACTTTTTATTATTATTTATCAACATACTTAGAAACTTCAGTGGACAAACTCAAAACAACGCGATTATGAGTTAAGTTATAAAGAAAGTAAAACTGATGTTGACGGGTAATTTAAGTGAGATGGTGTATTCTTGGAGCTCTAGATTGTGAATATTCCTTCTGTCTTGTTGAGGTTGGCAATCGTAAGAGTTCCGGATTATTATCCGATTTACGTGGCGACTGAGTGAAAATGTCCATTCTTTTTATTTGACTTGACGCTACCGAAATGTTTTCTCATATAACGTATTGTCTCTAGTATGTACGAAATTCAACCAAATTGTAGTGCAGTTATCTCAAAATCAATTTTAGCGGCATATAATAGGCGTTGAGTTAGCCCAGGTTTTCAAAAAAAAAATTGTGATTCTAGCCTTTTCGATACGTTTTAGCGAAAAAAAAAAATGAACGGAAGAAATCTTACATCGATTTCACTCCGCGTTTGCTGTGAGGGTTAACTCAAAAGCAGACATCTACTTGTCAACAATAGCTACCTCACGTTGGGTGCAGCTGGAAACTAGCTTAATAACAAAAATATTTTGGCCTAATGATAATAGAGCCAAAACAGAATTCTTATTATCTTTATCCAGGAATGACTGTCGTCTCATGACAGGGGTTACAACTGGACACTGTCTTATAGGCCATCATGCACTTAAAATGGGAACGACTGAAAATGGTTTATGCAGGAACTACATGGAACCAAATACAGAAGAAACGCTTGAGCACTTGCTCTGCGACTGCCCTGCACTCGCTCGGACAAGGCTTAGATCACTGCTGTATTATTCTCATTGCACGATGTTGCTAAATTAAAACTCCATAGAATAAATGATTTCGCCAGGCGGACCAATACTTTTAACATTAACCAAACAACTTATTTTACTGAAATCTTGAGAGATGTGGTATCACTATGGACCAAAGTGTCTATGTGGGGCTTCCAATCCACCACCATAACCTAACCTAACCTTGCTGTGAGGGTTCAAAGTTTCATTTAGAAAGTTTCTTTTAAAATAATATACACGTGTATATATATGTGAAGAAAAAACGGCTACGACATGCCCCTACACAGTACTATACATAAGTGATTTTTGCCGTTTCAAAAAAACAGTTTTCGATTTTTTCCCATGAAATGTGATAAACTTTGAACGCTCACGGCGAACATTGAGTGAAAGGTATCGATGTAAGATTTCTTCTGCTTGTTTTGTTTCGCAAAATGTATCGAAATGAGATAGGATTGGAAAATTTATTCTTGAAAAACCCGGGCTAGCGAGACAAAATTTTCGATATTTAGCTTTGCGAACTTTTTAGTTGCTCCATTTCTGCGCAGATAACGCATTTGATATTCATTTCTTTGCCCAATAAAGTAAATGATCTTGCTTTCCCACTATTTAATCGGACGAGAGCGTAAGAACCAAGTTGTTTGTCTCTGAAACGATATTCTAGGAGAGTGTTTACCGATGAAGGAATAATTTTACAGAATCATTTCATCATCTGGTTTTACAAGAATTAGTTTTCCTCTCTTTCTGTTTTTATAAGGTTTTTTTGTATCATATGTGTTTGATAAATAGTAAGGGTTCCAGATTGGTTAACAAATTGACCTGAAAATGTAAAAGGCAAGCAATTAGTTTTCTAGAATAACAGAAAAAAAGTAAATCGTTACCATTTGAGTTGAATTCTTCAATTTTGTTGCTTAGGGGTCCGTCGGTTACATTGCTGGTCATAAAATCCAAATCGTCAAATGCATTTCCGTCTGGTGGATAAATTCCAGCGTTACGAAAACCTAATGTTATGTTCGTTGGTATCATCGACCTATCAAAAGCATATCCGGTTGCTTTAGCTATGTCGTATATAGAAAACGTTTTACTCGGATTATCCACTATAAAGTCATCAATTGCTTGGTTATAAGCGCTTTTAAAATGCTTATAGACGGACACATCAAGTGGTTGCATTTTATTTGACGAATGCGGGGGGAAGGCCATCATTATAACTCCGTGCTCTTTTGCATAGTTGAGAGCAGCAATGTTTATATGGCTTTCGCGGTTATCCATTAACAACAGGGTTGGATTTTCTTTAGAACTTGAAGTAAATCTTACAAAATGCTCTATTACTTTTAAGAAACATTTTGCATTCATCCAGCCAGTTGGATTTACCAAACCAAGTGTACCTAGTGGTGCACCAATCAGCATGTGATCTTCAAAATGAACCCTTTGAAAAATCATCGCTGGTGGAATGAATTGCCCGATTGCGCTTATGATACAACAAAGGGTTACTAACGAACCTTTTTTTGAGCTCATAGCTTTGTAAACCGCTGGCAGGATTTTTTCAGTTGTTAACCCGGTTTCATCCAGATTGTAAATCCGGCTTCCAGAAGCAAAGCAGGAAGGTGACCGCGAGAGGACAGTGCTTAGGTCATCATAAAAACGATCGATGTTATGCCGGTTCAAAGACTTTACCCTATACAGACTATCAACTTCTGTTGGCTTTAATGACAGAGATGGGTTTCTTTTGCGGAATCGCTTCAACCAGTCTTTACTCGCAGCTTCATGTTCTATCCAATATTTTGGAACTTTTTTGAAATTAATAGTGGCTGTTTGATACGCCAGCCTTCTTACATTCTCTAAAGATAATCCGTAGAACATGGAGGAGCAGTTTTTTATGTGTGTCACAAGCGCTTGTTCTTCCGCGGCAGTAAAAATAGCGTTGACAGAATAATTTGGGCTCATTTTGGCGGACGAAGATTCTTTGAAACTTCTAACGTAGCGCGCAAGCGTTTGGTGTGCAACTCCGTTTTTGTCAGCTGCTTTTCGTAAAGAGACTCCTTTAATAACCATTTCCACAGCATTTTTCATTGCCGTTGATGGCGTCTTTCCAAAGGAGAAACGCTCAGCTGACATAATCTAAAAAAAATCATATTGGTTTTTACTTCGCTGTTGTGACATCACATTTCATCAAAGTATGAAATTTGGTTTCGCAATGACGAGATAAAAACTCAAAACAACGGTGAATTTAGTCGTTATGACATTTTATAGTTAAACCTGAAAATATATGACACGCATTTTCTTTTGCAAATGTCTAACTATTCGCCTTTTGTGATTTTGTCGTTTTATCAATAATCTATGGCAGAACCAAGTACATTTAAGACTTCCGAATCTCAAAAATTCATTTGCCGGAAATATCATACATTTTTTTGAGTAAAATATTAATGTGTGCATAGCAAAAAAAAAATATGGAAATCACTTCTTTAAATCAGAAAAATCCTCACAAAGCAAAAGAACAGTTAATTTAATTATGAGAGATGTGAATTCTGAATACATTCACTTAGAAATTTTAACTGTGTTAATTTCCAATACCTTTGAAATTGCTTATCTAGTTCCAATCTTACAAATCCAATTGCTTTTAGTCAATGATTTCTAAGAAATTTTCTAAAAAATAATCAGTCCCAAAAATGATAACTATGTAAATGTATTAATAATATTGTTCAAATAATTTATGATCATCAATTTGGTTTTGAAAAGGAACACTACCGTTCATGCCTTACTGAAAATTCATAATGATATTAAAATTTTATAATTTTCTTAGTTACTTACAGAAAATTTTTTAATTCAATCTAACAATTCAAATCTTAACTTTTTCCAATTTTCTGTGGTGTCTCACAAGGACCAAAATTATTCAATATTTTCATGTATTATTTTATAATCTCAAAAGCGGTGTTGGTCACATAAACTTAATTCTCTTCCATTGACGGCTCTATAATTCCGATTAAATCCAATATTAAATATCTCGGATTTTCAAATTATTTCTCTTTTTATTGACGGCTCTATAATTCCGATTAAAATCAATATTAAATAGCTCGGATTTTCAAATTTACTTAAATTAAACTTTAAATTTTTAATTTAACTTTAACATAGTTAAAAACAAAGCTACATAGATTTATAATATGTTGTCCTTATGATGTACATACTTATTTACAGATTAAAAATAAACTGCTATTTATAAAACCTTAATTAGACCCATACTATATGCTTTTTCATGTTGGTTCTCAATTTCTCCAACAGTTGCCAAAGAGATAAAGACCTTGATTTGAAAAATTCTCAGATGGTATGTCAATTAGGATTTTCAGACTTGAGAACAAAAATATACTCTTTTTCTTTTATGCTTTTAATGACATATGCTTTTAGTTTAGTGAAAAAAGTTTGGACTAAAATGTATTTCTGAAAATTATATAATCAAAGAAATTTACATCTCTCAATATAAAATTTTTTGGAACGATTTATACAATCTTTCTCCACTAAGATATTTTTTTTGAGTGGGCGATGCCACGCCTCTAATAAGAAAAAAACATTTTTACTGCTAGGTATTTGTTTTAAATAGAACGGTGACACGTCCATAATAGAAAAATATGTTGACACAGCTAAATTAAGGTACCGATTAGATCCTGACCAAATTTCATCAAAATCGGTCCATTAGTTTAGCAGTGAATACGTTTTTTATTATTAGAGGCGTGGCACCACTCACTCTTTACTCAGGATTCAATCTAGCACCATACCAAATTTTATCAAAATCGATGACGCGGTTCAGCCGAAATAGCGTTTTTTCCTATTAAGGGTAATGCCACGCCCCATTTAAGAACTCAGAGCCTCTAATTACTTTTCTTATAGTTCAGTCTATTTCCAAACAAAATTTTATTAAAATCGGTCCATTACTTTAGCCGTGGCAACGTATTTTCCGTTAGGGGCGTGGCACCAGCTACTATTGAAAAAAAAGTATACACTGCACTATTTATACATATTTATACATAGATATCTATAAGTAGGCGCCGTTTTATGGTCATTTCCTTAAAAAAAAAAAATTCGAAAACACCCGTTCTCATATGAAAGCTCTTGAGCATACGAACACTTTGATACCTTAAAAACGTTTTTCCGCTGCGCTCAATTTTGGGCAGACCACGGTCCCGGTTGACATGGAACGTCCCATATACATATTTAAATTCAACTAGAAACAAACATATGTATGTAGTGTTCTACATTTACACTCCTACATTTACACTTCTACATTTACACTTTTTACAATTACACCACATAAAACACTTAACCCAATTTACTTTGAAAATTTAATTATTTCTAGTTTTATAAAAATGTTTTTAGCTTTTGTTTTTTTAAAAAGTTGTCCAAATAATTTGTATTATTCAATTTGTAATTTTCAAAAACTAATCATCACAAAAAAAAGAAATTGTTTTACAAAAATACGATTAATCAGAAATACAAATCCTACACTGGCGATCCTGCCAGGAGAATCAAATCCTAAAAACAAAAATTAAAAAAATTTTTATGAAACTAGAAATACATATTTAAATTTTCAAATTGGGACAATTGTTTTATGTGGTGTAATTGTAAAAGTGTAAGTGTAGAAGTGTAAATGTAGGAGTGTAAGTGTGGAACACTACATGTACATACACTAAACAAGAAAAATTCACATTTAAACACACTTCCACTCTAAAAATGATTGTACCCAGCCAGAATTTTTTGAAATTTCCGATCACATTCGAATCTTTTTCGAGTCCTCTGTCTGATTAAAATGCGCTCATTTTCTGATCATAAATGATACTTTTGTCGGGAAAAAATGGAAGAGTCGCTTATGACCCGTTTTTCTGATCAGTTTCGAGTCATTTCTAATCATTTGCGAGTCTTTTTCGAGTCATATTTTAGTCATATATCTTATCACTTGCGAGCCTTTTTCGAGTCATATTTCTAGTCATTTTCGAGTCTCTTTCGAGTCATATTTCTAAGCATTTGCGAGTCTTTTTTGAGTCACATTTCTAATCATTTGCGAGTCATATGACTTAGGCTTTGTCGCATTCATGTTCCTTCGCGTGTCCTTGCCGTTCTTTTCATCACCATCAGCCCTATATGCATAATTTTACTTATTGTAAAAGAATTTATTATCTACTTCTAGTAAAGTTATGAACTACAAAACAGAACACAATTCAAAATACATTTTCAAGAATAAGTTCTTAAGTCATATTCAAATCATTACGTAGATCAAAAAGTGATAATATTGTTACTGTTTTCCTGTGCAATCAGTTTTAGATCATTGGGTGGATCGGAATGTGATTTTAGAATTTTTTTTTTATTTTTTCTCAGTTATTACTTGTAATCACTTTTTGGTCATAAATAGTAGTCAAAAATGACTTACAGGTGATTTAAAAAAAAAATGATCATCTAAATGCTAGGTGGGTACATATGAATATAACACTGCACAACAGCATTTCTGATGATTGGGCTACTTATGTTACATGATATAAGTCCGATTTTTAATGACGATTTTAAATCTATGACTGAAATTTCTGTATAAGCTATAGTTAAAAAAATATGACACTTTGATCTTTTTATAATAAAACACTATATTTTCAAAGATAATCCTATTTTATTTAGTTCTTAAGCTAAAAAAAACTTTCTTTTATTTGACTTCCTGAAAGCAGAGAGCTGTTCTGAATGCTCCAACAATAGTCAGCCATCAAGTGTACGTTCCAGTAGCCTGGATAGCGTTCCTCCATCCTACGAAGGTCCTGGTGGGATCGCTCGCCCTGTTCTGCACTTAGATCTCCGAGATTGGAGATAAATAGTCCAGGCGGTTGTGAAGAAAGTGTAACTTGATGCTCATGTTACATCCAACCCTTTGAAAGTGATTCATTACATTATTCATTCACATATGACGTGTTGAGAATAGTCAGAACTTTCTTATTTCCCAAAAAATTTTGAACTAGCTAAACAAACTCATTACAGGGATACTTTACGTAACCTCCTTGTTTACCTTAAAGAAAGTTTACCATTTTTAAATCAACACATATGAGCCAGTTGTGTTCCAGATATTATATTTTGTCCAAGACCAGAGTAATAGTTGTATATTCTTCTTTTACTATTGTAGAATGTGCATTAGGTAACGACCCTAATCTATTCCCATTGTGCAAGAGAGCAAAATTTAGACTTTGATGAGCTTATGAATAAGCTCCATTCACTAGAAACGTAATTTTGTAATCCCATTGCAGCCATTAAACCAGCTACATTTTTACAAAATACGAAATCTTCTTCAGCAAAATATTTGAGGAGATCACTATCACTACTGTCAGTTTTCGTCTCAAAATCCATAGGCTAATCCTGTGAAGCATCAGCTTGAGGTTCAGGTGATTTCTTAGGGCAGAAAACACGTCTTTATGCCGCCCGTATGCAAGGATATTCCCGTTTGGCTCGATTATTTCGATTAATACCATTAATGTTTATCAAACAAATTACAGTCGTCGTGGTAGTTCACGAGTTCCTTCCAGATCATAGCGGTTTCAAGCCAAAATCTGTTTCTTTTCTTATTTGTCTACAAACGTAGAAACTCAACGTACGTTTTGCATACCTTTTGCAGAATCCAAAGCTTATCTTTAATTTTCAGTAGGTGACCAAAGTAATTCTTGTAAACCTCTTTTACGAACGCTGTCATATTCAAACGGTTTCCTTTAATCATATACTCTCCGCAAATGAAACAAAAATGATATATATATGTATAATATTCTAGCTACTTTTCTGGTACCTGAGGAAGAGCGAGTGTGTTACACTCTAGGTCAGTGGTTTTCAAAGTATCAGTACCACTAATGAGGCGTAGCAAGATGTGAAGGGAAGCGTGTACGAGCGGATAGTATCCCGTCCCCTGTGCACACCATACCAACCGCACGTACCAGCGCTCCCGCTTTTCAGTATCATTGGCACACGCGCCTCACAGATACGTGCATTTTGACGAAAAAAAAAATAAACCAACGGCTTTTTGTAGTACGTTTGCACATACGAGATTATCTTCATTTGCCCGGTTATCTCGTACAAAAATGCCGAATTACCCAAACAAACTTTATCTAGCAAAATTCTCTCTCGAAGGCTGATTTTTTAAACTCATTAATTATCCTTGTTTTAGTTTGAACATACATGGCGAACCCACTGTCTTCCTCTTGTTTACGCCAAGGGGGCGTGAACATTTTCATTTTAGGCAGCAGGGAGGCGTGACTAAAAAAACTTTGGGAACCTCTGTTCTAGATATATTAGTACATATGTATATGACACAACCGTCAAAGCAATTGATATAAAACTACATGAGCAAGAGTTATTAAGACATGTATTTCGACACTATGTTAGTATTTCTCTATATAAGAAATCGGACAATACATTACAAGCCTCAGTTTTAATATTGTAAACGAGACAAATGTACACCTAATTGTTAAAAAAGACTCAATAAAACTGACTTGAATAGTTTAATCTAAGTCTTCTCACGAAAAAAAGGTTTGATTTTATTTTGTTTTAAGCCATACACGTAAAACAGCATACAAATCAGATTTATATATTTATAGTCGAAAATGTTGGTTTGATTTAAAAAAAGTTGTGTTGAAAGTGAAAAATCAAGAAAAAAAAAATATTTGAAGTTTTAATTTTCGAAAAATCTACAGGGCTTTTGTTTCTTTTGTAAATCTAAACACAAATTTAGAGGCATGCGAAAAAATCAAACCAAATATAGTTAAAAATTGGGCCGAAAATTCGTATTCCGGCTTGCGCTCAGCCAGTTTCTACGAAATTAAATTTTTTCCGATAGTTTTTTACTATCTCTTGGCTAAGACCTTTCATAATTTTCCCGGAGAGAATGAAAGAACTTAATCGAAATACTTAGAAGACTTAATCACTCCAACGTACATATACATTGATCCATTTTAGTAAGGTTTATAAGATGATGTTATCTTTATTTTTTAGTTCACAACGTAAATTACTTTCATTTAAATTAGAATGAAGGAACATAATTTTGTTGACAGAAACTGGATTAGATCCAGTTGAACTGTATTTTTCAGATATCAAATTTCTTGCTTTTGAAAAAGTTCTTGCCGAAGCAGAACTGCTAGCAGGAGTTGCTAGAACTTTACAACTCATTTTATAAAGAAATGGAAATTCTGCTCGATGTGACTGCCACCAATGTAAAACATTGAATCCGTCATGAAGAACCACGTTTGTATTTTCATATATTTGCATTTCACTATTTATTTTGTCCTCAGTAGTCAAAAACTCGTTCGGTTTTACAAAGCCGGTAAATAATTCTGCAGTGCGTGATGATACATTCGATGACGACGATGGAACTTGCGCAGTTAAATCAGAAAAATTTTTCATTATGCGCTTACATTCCTCTTTAACCTCAATTCTTTCAGTTTCAGTATACTGACTAAGCTTATTGGCTGGAGGAAATAAAAACAATGCAATTTTATGAAAAATTGATAGTTTTTGTAATACTTCTGGCTCTAGTAGAGCATTAAGCTGCTCTTTTAAACTTTTTATCATATCTATATCAGAAGTACCAATGTTACACGTTCTGCGCAGTCGATATACATGAACAATTGCTAAGCAAATAGTTGAATGATTTTCACTTTCTAAAGTTTTTGAAGATTCTTCAATAAGTTGTAAAAATTTAACTAGTGCGCTTATTGTGTTCAATTTAATGTCATTCATTTTCTGCAACTCGTTTTTTTCTTGCAGTATCTTTTTCACTTCAATCCAATTTTTTTCAATAGAAAGAAGTAAATAATAAGTCGTGTTCCACCGCGTACATGAGAAGCTCTGCAGTGTGGTAGAAAGAGCTGTATTAGTACCGGAGTTTTTAAGGAACTTAACAACTCTCATGCATTTCCTGCATAGTTCCGCTATTTCAGGAATGTTTCTTAAGGATTTCTCCAAAGCGTTGTGCAATAGTTGATTGACACAGTTAATACGGTTATTACGGTGCTGAAATGCCGTGGTCATATTTGAGCTTCCGTCGGTCACCACAATTCCATTATTGAGATTACAGTCGAAATCAAGCAAAATATTCTGAACCTTAATGAGAACCTCTTCATCTGAAAATTAAAGTCAATTTTATTTATATTTTTTTTTTTACTTTTTTTAGCACAAAATATTTACCCGTACAGGATTCAGTTCCCATTGATTTCAAACCCAGAAACCTTTTAGTCAATTCTCCGTCTTTAATATAGTGAATTGTTAAGGACAAATAGGAAGTATTTAAATAATTTTCAGTCCATAGGTCTGCTGTTAGTCCATAACCGTAATTTTTGATTTCTTTGAGATCAGCTTTGACAGTATTGAAACAGCGCTGATACAAACTATCAACGTTTCTTGAAATTGTCGTTGGATGGGGTAATAACTTTTCAGTGCTAACGGTGGGTCCATATTGCGCTCCAACTTTTATTAAATACTTCGAAAATTTTATAAACGCAGAGTCTTCAACCATTTTGATAGGCCTGCAATTCTCCAAAATCCATTGTGTGACAATGCCCACTACCTCCTTCTTCGTACCGAGACCAACTTCGGTTGTTGATGTTATTTCTTCATTCGAATTAATTTTTATGTAGCATTTGTGTTTGATTAAGTTTGAAGTACTGTTTTTACTGAATTTGAAAATATTGCAACACTCTTTGCATGCTACCACATTTGGAATTTCTTCTGCTACATCGTTCAAAATTGGTCCAAACAAATCCCATGCCTTACTTCTTCCTCTTTTCAAATTTATTTTGAACTCGCCGCTTAGCAGTTTGGATTTCACAACCGACCAATCCAAATTTGCATTTCCGGTAGAACAATTAGCGAGTAGGGTATCATCTGAAGATAAAATCTAAGAGATATTGGTCCAATAAAAAACAAAATTTTAAGACAAGCGTTAGACAAAACAAACCTTGCGAAAAATTTGTACGTTTCATAAGTGTCAGATAAAAACTACTTGGAATGATTGTCCCCATTTAATTTCGAAATGTCCACCCAATAACCGAGGCTTTGGCTTGAATTGCCTTTCCAAAAATTGAGTCGACTGGCACTTCTATTCGGCTAAACTTTCCGATTTGTCAAAACTGATTTTTCCCCTGAACCTCTAGTAGCACAATAAATAAATAAAATGATGCAACTCGGTCGAAATGTTCTGTTTAGCACTAGAGATTATAACCTGATGAAGTTACCTCTAGTTGGTACAGTTTCTACTGGCGCATAATGAATAGGTTTGTATGGAACGCAATGCTTATTTCAAAAATGATAAAAACTGCCCGATATCTTTTATAGTTTTCAAGTTATTGGAATAAATAGTAATAATAGCGCTGTACTCTTGAAATTTGGTACAAATGTTTTTTAGGTTGAAACAACAAAAATTTGTGAATATGAAAAAAGTCCGCTAGCGTACACGCCTACCTCACATACAAAGGTGGAATGTCGTAGGAGACTTTTTCTTTAAAATGATTAATTTCCATTAATTTGGTAATGCTGATTTCAAATAAGCTGAAAATCGTGCGATATATTTTATAGTTTTCAGGCTATTAGAGAAAAACCGTTTTGAAGGCTTATCTCTTGTTTTTTAAAAGAATTCGAATTTATATCCCTTATCCCAAGGGGGATAAAAAAAAAGGATTGCAAAATCTGAAGAAATAAAAATATTTTTTCCTTAAAAAAATTGTTAAAAACTGCAGTTATAACTATGGTTTTTAGTCAACCATATCTTACATTTTATATAAAAAAACTCAGGAAATCTGAAGATATATATTTTGTTTACCGTTGATGTACAGTGAGCCACAAAACTGTTCACAAAAAAACATATTTCTGGTTTTAAGGCTGTATTTTTTTTTATAAAAAGGTTTTTAAAAAAAGTATGCAGAAAACTTGCAAATTCTTTATTCTAGCTAAAAAAAATCAAACTAAAATATTTCATTTGGGATCAGATGGACGCGCGAAGTGTTGATATGATAAGAAAATGGCATTAAAGCACGCATTATACAAGAAATCTCGAAGTTTTGGCTCCTTTATGATATAGGAGTGTTTTCATCGTTATAAACAGGGAGTTCTTCGTAAAATCAATGGAATAATGGAAGCAAGATTATTTCAATATTCAAGTGGCCTTATACTCACCAAGTCTTTGTAAAATTCGGCTACGAACCAGGCGATACCATCAATTTGCAGAATAATCATCCGAAGTATATAGCTAAAATTACAATGAAATGGCCTTGAGACCAAAATATTACATGCTCGGATTGGCAAGCAGAGTCACTAGATATTATCACCATTGAAAATTTATGGAAATTTAAAAAAAAATACATGAGTCAAACAACCGCAAAAAATCTGGACGAGCTATGGAAGGTCGCCGATGGACATAAAAATTAAAAAATGATTTTATTACTTTAAGTCACAAAACTGTTCACAAAAGACAAAGTATAAAAATAACTACCCAAGTTAATCAAAATGTGAAATATTTTAGTTTTGACTTTTTTAGCTAGAAGAAAGAATTTGCTCAAATACTTTGCCCTAAACGTCACTTTTTCATAAAACCCATGCAATAATGAAGACATTTAAAAAAAAAAATTATGAAAATCCATTACGTATTGAGAAAAAAACGACAATTTAAAAAAAAGTTCTTTCAGAATTTTGTAATTTTAACATACAAAGTTCAAATGACGATAACTTTGAAAAATGCGGCTTTTCAGCAAAATAAAAAAACATGGGTCTCTTAAAATTGAGCATAGAATGATGCCTGTAAGTTTTAAGCAAATTGAGGACATTAATGTGGTCCGCTTTAATCGATTTGAAAAATTACGTGCATCTATAGGAAAAAATATTACTTGCATTGATGTTAATAAAATACTCTAGTTATGAGTTTTCTATTAACATACAGCTGCGAGCAGTGAAATAGTAGTGGGTATCTACATTTTATGTTTCCTAAAATTACTAAAATACCAAAATAAATTCAGCATAAGTTTTAATGTAAAATTAGTCTTACATGTAACAGCTAAAAGTACGGATGAAGAATTTTATTTCACATAAGCATTAAATATATTTATTCACTTCAAATGTGCTTTATACGAAAATTAAAGCGAGCTGTAAAATAGTAGTGGATCAAAAAAGCATAATTTTGCTAACTAAAAACTGTATTTCGTAAATTTTTTTTAATGTATTTAATAGAATAAGTTAGTATTTAGTGGCATGACCGTTTTTTTTTATTACAGCAGCACAACGGTTCCTCATAGAGTCTATGAGGCACTCGCACCTTTCTTTCTTTCTTTCACAACCCACCGTTCGTTATTATTTTTGGGCTTGGCATCCCACACAGCTTTCTTGAGGTCAGTCCAAGGGTTTTCTATGGAAATAAGGTCAGGATATTGAGCTGTCCACTCTATAACCTCAATTCCAGTGTCCCGAAACCACAATTTTGCAAGCTTACTTGTATGTTTTGGGTCGTTATCTTGTTGCAGTACCCACTTGAGAGGCATTTCATCCTCAGCGAACAGTAGCATAACAGTCTGCATTATTTGCACGTATGCATGCTGGTCCATTATAGTTTTTATCCAATATAATGGCGCCGCACCATTGTATGAAAAACAGCACCATACCATGATACTTGATCCTCCATGCTTTAACGTCTTTGTTGTGTACCGTGGATTGTACTCCGTATTTGGGGGGCATCTCACATATTCCCGAGAACCTTTACAACTATACAAAACAATTTTAGACTCATCCGTTCACAATATGTTCCTCCACTTTCGAATTGGCCATTCCAGATGTTGCTAGGCGAAATGAATTTTGCTTGCTACATGATTTTTTTTTTCAGAAGAGGTACCTTACGTGGACTTGGAGCATTCAGGTTATGTTCGCGTAGTCGTCTCCTTACGATATGAACACCACAGGGTAATTTTAGGTGGTCCAAAATTTCAACAGCTGAATCTTTTTATAAGATTTTGAATAATTTTGGGTTTTTCGTGAGTGCAGTGCACACACTTCGTCCCACTAAAGTTGTAAAATTATTTTTTTTTTTTATTTTGCCAGCATAAATATTGAATAGAGCAATAAATCTTACTTTCTATTAAAAAATTATAATTTTTTTTGAACGAAAAAAAAAGTTATATTGTTACTTGGCCTGCACTACTATTTCACTGCTCGCTCAAAAATTGCACTTGTAGCAATGACTACTGCTTCAAAAAAAAAACCGTTACAGTTAAAATGTTTAAAATTTACAGAGATGTAGATGATATACTAAAGATGATTATTGAAAACGATAATCGAAACAAAAATCGTTTTAGGTATACAAAAAAAAACAGAAGTCATATTGCAAGTGTGCACTACTATTTTACTGCTCGCAACTGTATGTATGTATATTCAAAATTTTTGCAATAAAATTTTCTATAAGATAGGAGGACTTACTTTTTGTAACCCATATAACTGATTCCAGATAGAAGGCTTCAAAGTTAGAATTTGTTAAAAAAAAACGAAAAAAAAAATGGATTTTTTTACCTATCTTCGATCATAGCAGCCATAAAATTAATACTATTTGCAGATTTTGTACCTTGAAATTTTTGTAAGACTCCATTCTGCACTGTAGAAAAATTTAAAATTGGTTGGCTGACAAATAAAGTTCTTACAAGCATTTATGTGAAGTATATGCTCTCAAAAGTTTTTTTTTTTTTGGGTTTTGCAATTTATATGGAAAATTGGAGCCAATCGAAAAAAAGCATTGCGATATTCGGATTCTACGGAAAATTTCACTATAGAAAATGTTATCGCCATTCGTAGTGGTGTAAGTTTTTGTAAATTTGTAGAGTAGTGTTATCAGCGAAAACTATCGCAGTTCAGTTCCGCTACGAAGAGTATCGCAGTTCAATGCTTGCCGCGAAGAGTATCGCAATACAAATTCTCGCCGCGAAAACTATCGTAGTTCAAAATAAGATTATGTGACAGCATTTGATTGAGTAGGCCATGCCATTATTCAGAACCGTTAAACCGTTAGATAAAATCGTTAATGTTTTGTGTCATTCTCTGTTCAACTGATTTGAGTTAACAGTTCAAAGTGGTTGTGTTAAATGTTTGAATTAGAATATGAAGAATGTAAGTAAAAGTGATGATATTATAACACGATACACTAGTTTAAGATTTAAGTATAAAAAATTCTTCAAATTTATAGATGATAGAAGTTGAATGTAACTGGATAACGGAATTTCAAGATGAAAATACCTTTACTGATTTCAAAAGTATGTTTACACTGCATTTTTGTTTCATATTATGATCTTATATCTGAACTGCGATAGTTTTCGCCGCAAAAATCTGAACTACGCGGCAAGCATTGAACTGCGATACTCTTCGTAGCGGAACTGAGCTGCGATAGTTTTCGCTGATAATTTGAGCTACGATAGTCTTCGTAGGGACCAGCGATATACAATGTATGGGCGCTGCAATGTGTTTTTATATTTTGCTCCACTTTTTGTTTTATGGAGTTAATCGATTTGTGTAGTGAACGAAGCCATACCTGAGAACTGGCGACTAATATACTATTTAATTTCTAGTACACAAATTTTGGCTGACTTTTTGCTTCATAGGCAAAAAGTTAGTTTTATTTTCTTTGAAACAAGCAAATTAACTTGAAAATCATTTAAAAAAGTACGGAGTTATGAGTTTTTGAAATTCGCAAAAAACAGGTCGGAAATAATTAATATTTTTTGATGTTTAATGATTCCCCAAGACAAGTTATGGACAAAATTTAACGAAAATTATGTATGGTGAGCATGGATGGAGAATAATATTTAAGTCCTAAGCCATTGTGAATCATTATTCAATAAAAAAATAGTGAACGTTATATAATAATATGAGTTCTTGTACGATTTCTAATATAATTAATCTGTTAGCAGATTATTTTAATTCTAATTAATAGTCTATGGTGTTATCCTTAAGTTTTGGATAATATAAATTCTTTTCTGGACATAGGGAACATTAGGAAGACCATGTCTCCGATTGAAAGACCAAGCCGAGAAAACCCTATCCATGCTTGGTGTGACTGATTGAATAAGACCCGCGCGAAGCAGAGGCGCCTGGAGAGAGCTTTTGAGGTCGGCCGTAACCCGGTAACGGGTTGTTATGGCCACCCAAGTAAGTAAAAGACATAGAGTTCCATATATTTATCTCAAAATTATGTTTTTGCTGCCATGTTAAAAATTCAGGGAAAGCTGACTAACAAGGATTATCTTTCATGTTACTTTGAAAACCCCGTGTCGGAAATACTGCAGAATGTAAATCCTGAGCCGCGGCAGAGGACCGCCCTGTTACCCTAACATTTATGTAGAATTACTGTAACTAGCAAAGCCGGTATTGGATATATGTACATTAGACCGTACCACCTTACAGGCAAAAAAAAAAAGTTTACCGTACACCATCGAATCTGAAGCAAGACAATTACGAAAAAATTTTTTTTTTTTTCCCGAAAATATAGGTCGCGCATCTACATTTTTCTTCATATCATCGGAATTTACAGTCCGATCTTAAAGTATGATACATCAATGTTTTTGTTTCGAGTAGACCAATTTTTTGCTTTAAGTGTCAATGACATCAAGGACCCCGTTCTAGTACTTAACCACCAGATCTCAGTTCCTACCATCTTAATGTACCTTTTTAGTATCAGATAATTAAAGCTTGCAAAAAATCATTAAACTTTGCCAATAGAAGTATTTCGATTATTCAATTAAAACTATTTTAAAAAATGTTTTTAATTTTTTTACCGAACGTAGTGGTTCTCTTATTAAATTTTTCGTCATATCTCCGGCATTTACAGTCCGATCTTAAAACATGATGTTTCGATGTTTTCGTTTTGAGGAGACCAATTTTTGTTTTGATCCAAAGGTCATTGACCTTAAGTATCTACCAACCAAATCTCAACTTCTAAAACATGAATTAAAATCAAATAAAGGGTCTTCGAGCCGTTGCCCAATGATAGCGGACCCAGATCTGTTATTTGGTAGTTATGACATTGGTAAATCAGTCAAGCTTTATTTGAAGCCATCAGTCATGCTTGCTGGTGAAATAAACATTGAGTTATAAACATTTTAAGACTAATGACTTAAATCCACACAAAGTGTGGAAATGGACCCTAATGGACCTCACTGAACCAGAAGTGGACGTGAATTCTGCTTTTGGCAACACTGAAAAAAAAACGAAGACAGAATGCTAGGTCAAACGAATGAACAATTTGAATGACGAGTTGAGTAGAGTATTGGTCGAAGAAATAAAAGGAGGCATATTTTAAGAAGCAAAGTCGAAGTCGTGGCTTTAATTTAAAATCCCACATTAGTATTTAATTTATTCAATTTAATTTTCAGACTCAACTTCCGTCTTAGTTGGCAATGAAGTTACGTCTGCAGATAAAATGTCTCCATAGAAATATTTATGATTTTGTGGCACAAACTGCAGCAGATGCTAGATATCTTAATAAAAATAGAGTTTAGCTACTACAGCTATTATAGCCTTCTTAGCTATTTAGCATTGAATCTTTATACCAAGTAAAAAGCTTATTCAATAAAAAATGGAATAGAAAAAATGATCATGCACATTAATTTGTTATTTATTTTATAATTTTTTCTTAGCTTTATCGCACTTTCTCAACATACCCACTCACACCATGTAAAAATAGACATATAGATATTAAAATAATTATATGTATAAATTTACGTGGTCCAAGGCATAAATGTTAGAAAAAATTTACCCAGCATGCTGTGGGGCTCGGACAACACAAACAAAAAATTTCACACCACCATTAAGCTACAAATTTAGCTACATTTAGTTTTCAGTCTAAGCTTGAGTTGACCTTTTGACAAGCTAATGTTATAAACTTCGCAATTATTAATAAGAGTTGTCATGCGATTAAAAGGAGCTGTAGCCATATAATTAGTTCTACTAAACGGTTGATAAAATAACTGATAAGAGTTACGAGTACTCCTCCGATTACTATTAAAATGTATATAGTTAAGAAGCTCTGGTGCAGCAAGAGACCCAGTTACAAGTTGACGCAGATAAAGTATATCCGCAATATTTCTACGCGAGCTCAAAGACTGCATATGTAATAACTTTAAACGATCCTCATAAGGAGGAAGGCTTAAAGGGTCAATCCAATTTAAGCCATTGAGAGCAAAACGAATAAAATTTTTTTGAATTCTTTCAATTCTATTTATATGAATATTATAAAATGGTGACCATACTTGGCTAGCGTACTCTAAGTGGGGGCGCACTATTGTATTATATAAAGTCACCGTTACTAAAGGGCTATTAAATTCTTTTGCCCACCTCTTAATAAAGCCAAGCAGAGATGAGGATTTTTTACAAATTTGATTAATATGCTCATTAAAAGTCAACTTAGTATCAAAATGTATACCTAGGTCTTTGACTACATCGACACGACAAATATTTTTATCTTTTAATTTATAATCAAATTCCACAATAGTTTTCTTCCTGGTAAAATCATAGCTTGGCATTTATCAGGATTAAGATGTAAGTTATTCTTAGAACACCAAACTTCAAAGGATTTCAAGTCAGACTGAAGTGGAATAGTGTCACCAACCCCCTTTACGTTCCTGTAAATTTTCATGTCATCTGCATATACTAACAGATGGGAGTTTTTAATAACATGTGCAACGTCATTAATTGCTAAAATGAACAGGAGCGGCCCCAGGTGGCTTCCTTGTGGAACACCTGATGTCGCGCTAAATGGGGAGGAAAACACTCTCCTAAATTTTATTTGATACGAGCGATCAAATAAATAAGATTTAATCCAGCTGACAAAACTTAAGGGAAACCCAAGTTTCTTTAACTTAAACAAAATCAAATTATGTGGTAATTTGTCAAATGCTTTACTGAAGTCAGTGTAGATGCAGTCAACTTGCCCACCAGAGTCTAAAGAGCTTAATGCAAAAGAAGTGAAATCAAGGAGGTTAGAAACTGTAGATCTGCCATTAACAAAACCATGCTGACGAGTTGTTATGACTTCACCACAGCACACCTTAACCTGATCGTATATAATATGTTCAAAAATTTTCGGTATTGATGATAACTTAGCCACGGGCCTGTAGTTTGAAACATCATTTTTACACCCTTTCTTGAAAATGGGGCTAATGTATGCATTTATCCAAAATTTAGGAAAATAGCTTTCTTGAATTGATCTATTAAATAAAATACTGAGGGGCTGACTCAGCACAGAGCTGCAGTTTACTAAAACTGTCGCAGGAATACCATCCGGCCCGGAGTTGAAGTCATCATCAACAGATGAAATATATTTCTCTATGAGATCAGGAGAGAAAGATATCTCATTAACCGAAACCAAAGGGTCGTTATCCATATATTCAAAATAGTTGATTTCAGGGCTAAATAAATCCTTAGAAAACGATTCATTAAACAAATTAGAAAACGACCCGGCTATAACTTGTGGGTCGCTAGTGAGCCCATCAACTGTTTTAAACTCAGATGGAAACCCGTCAGATTTTTTTTAGAATTAATAAAATCCCAAAAATTCTTGGGGTCATGAAGAATATTCAGCCTAATTTTATTCAAATATTCAGAATAAACCGAAGCTGACATATCTTTAAATTCAAGAAACAGTCGCTGATAAGCAACAAGGTCATTACGGTCCTGGCTACAAACGTATTTATTCCATGCCCTATTACGGCCATTGCGAACTTTTTTCAAATTCTTTGTATACCAGGGGTACGAGGAATTATTAACGTACCTCCTTGTATATGGAACCGACAATGCTATGGCAGAAAAAAGTTCACCATAGAAAAATTTAATGCAATCATCAAATGTATTGTTATTAAAAAAAATGAGTAAGTCGTCTAATTTATTTCTTAAATTTTCATTCAATTTTAAAAAGTCAGCTTTCTTAAAATTGAATTCGTAAATATTAATGGATGAACATGCATTAGTCAAATTTTCATTGTCAGATTGGTACACAATACTCAAAGGTGGATGATAGGAATCTACCGTAGACAGAGCATGGATAGCATTTCTTACAACAACATTGCTACTATTTGTAGCCAAGATTAAGTCAAGTTGTCGTCCATGGCAGTTAGTTATACAACTTACTTGTTGTAAATTTGAAAGTATTTCGTCAACAAAAATTTGTTGTTGTCGAGTTTTTGGACAAGATGCATAAAAATATGTACCATCGTCCGAAGGAGTCCATTTTAGGTCAGGCAGATTAAAGTCACCTAACAACAAAATGTCGTCATTAGTGTCTAGTTCATTAATAATATATTCTACGGCCATCGAAAGACATTCGTAGACATCTGCGCTACTATTTGGAGGAACATAAGTGAGGCGCCCGGTTGCAAAACCGGCCAAGTCCAAAAAAAATATTTTTTGAGATATTCTCATATATAGAAATCTAGACCATACTTTATCTATCTACAATGGTTTTAGATTTAAAAAAAAATTTTCGACAGAATTATCACATTTTTTAAAGATATTTTGATGCATGGATTTCAAAACCGGCCAAGTCCATGAACTTGGTTTCAAAACCGGCCAAGTCCATGCACTTGGTTTCAAAACCGGCCAAGTCCATGAACTTGGTTTCAAAACCGGCCAAGTCCATGAACTAGCTTAAATTTTTTTACAGATTTTGTTCAAATGAGCTGAAATTTACATACTTACATTACGCACATCTATTATATAAAATTAATTTTTTGTCTGTCTGTCTATCTGTCGCTTATGCACGCGGAAACTATCCAGCCGATTTTGATGAAATTTTTACAGTATGTTAGTATCGATCAAGCGGGTGTCATAGGCCATAAAACTTTAAATTAGGATGCATATTTAGGGTGGCCCTCACACACAAATATTTTAAAATTAGCAATTTCTCACAGACATGCAAATCGATTCTCATGAAATTTACTCCGTATGGTTTTTATGTTAAGAGGCGCAGATTGGATGGTAAAAATGTTATTTAAGGTGCATACTTAGGGTGGCCCTCATACAAATATGTTTTTAAATATCAATTTCACGAAGACAAATAAATCGATTCACACCGAATTTACATCACGTATCTCTTATGTTAAGAAGCATAGCCTTTCAACGTAAGAGCTACGTGGTGTAAATTCGGTGTGAATCGACTAACCTGCCTCTGTGAAAATTATATTTGAAATTATTTTCGTATGAGGATCACCTTAAGTATGCACCCTAAATAAAATTGTTACGGTCTTATCTGTGTCTCTTCACATATGTTAAAGCCATATGGTATACATTACATGAGAATCGATTAAGCGGTCTTCGAGTAAATGATATTTAAAAATACTTTTGTGTGAGGGCCACCCTTAATAAAAGTTTTGTGGCCCAAGCTATGCTTCTTGACATAAGAGCTACGTGGTGTAAATTTAGTGAGAATCGACTAACCTGTCTTCTTGAAAATGATATTTGAAAATATTTTTGTATGAGGGCCACCCTAAGTATGCACCCAAAATAAAATTTGTACAACTTAATCTGTGCTTTTTAATATAAAAGTCAAGTGGTGTAAATTCCATAAGAATCGAGTTAGCGGTCTTCGAGAAAATGATATATAAAAAATATTTTTGTGTGAAGGCCACCCTAAACAAAAGTTTTGTAGCCTAAGCTATGCTTCTTAACATAAGAGATACGTGGTGTAAATTTTGTGTGAATCGATTAACTTGTCTTCGTGAAAATGATATTTAAAAATATATTTGTATGAGGGCCACCCTAAGTATGCACCTTAAATAAAATTTTTACAATCTCGTCTATGCCCCTTAACATAAAATCCATACTGTGTAAGTGTCATGAGAATCGACTTACATGTCTTTGAGAAATCGCTATTTTTAAAATATTTGTGTATGAAGGCCACCCTTAATATGCACCCTAAATAAAAGTTTTATAGCCTATGACACCCGCCAGATTGATACTCACACACTGTAAAAATTTCATCAAAATCGGCTGGATAGTTTCCGCGTGCATAAGAGACCGACAGACGGACAGACAGACAAAAAATGAGTTTTATATAATAGATAAATAATATTATCTTTTTTTTAAGTCGTTTCTGGTCGAATTCAGCTTTACCAGTTTCAAAACCAGTCAAGTCCAACGCCTTGGAATCAAAACCGGCCAAGTCCAGTACATTGGTATCAAAACCGGCCAAGTCCACTTTTTTTCCAACGCCTTGGTTTCAAAACCGGCCAAGTCCATGAACTTTGTATCAAAACCGGCCAAGTCCAAAATTGTTTTCTCAAAAACATTCGCAAATAAAACTCGAAAAGTGTGATCTGAAGTGTTTTGAGTCAGAAATTTTATAAGCTGTTATGTGGGAAATACTTTTTAATTTTTCAATGAACATAGATGAAGATAAACGTTTTTCGTTGTTTTCTCAAAAGTATGAAAAATGGACTTGGCCGGTTTTGCAACCGGGCGCCTCAAGTGTTAAGAATGTATAAATTAGAGTTACAATGTGTAACCTTAACACATAACAGTTCAATATTAGATGCACAGGCAATTTCAACTAATGAACTGGTTAAATGATTTTTTATAGCTATTAAGACGCCTCCACCAACAGAAGAAAGATGTTCCAAGTGTCTGTCTCTTCTAAAAACATGGAAACTATCATCAAAAAGTTCCATATTGAGAAAGCTGTTGTTTAACCAAGTTTCGGTAAACACGATAATATCCTCAGAGAAATATCACTCAATTTTGCAGGTTTTAAAGACAATGGAGCCTGATACGCATCTTCAGGCTCTCTCCGAATGTTTCTTCCTACACCAACACGATAGAATGAAAATGGCTTAAAAGGCCCTGTCATGGTATTTTTAAGAGACGAACGATATACTTTTCCAAAATTTACTTCCTGCATCTTTTTTTCTTGCCAAAATTCAGTACTTTTATGCAAACATATTTACGACTTAGGGACTTTTAATAAGGAAACCGTTTGACTTAGACCTTTTGAAACACTTATGGATTTCTTGGCGAAAAATCGACGGACTTAAGGAAAATTTGTGTTTCGACAATGGCTTTTAGCAACATACAATGCAAAATTAAAACAAAAAAAAAACTCATTTTTGTACGTTGTATACGATATTTTTGTCAGATCAAAAAGTCCCTATGTCAACTTAGGTACTTTTTTCACTGGGGCCTTTAATTAAAGTTTGTTTAAATTTTTTTACAGTACACCTCAAATATTTCCGAAAAAACAGATTCATTAATTTTCAAATTATTTTTTATTGTTATCTGGCATACTAGATTTGTGCAGAACCTAACCTAGTGAAATTATATTTTACCATTTTGAAATTATCAATTCAGAAGAAAAAGTACAAATTGTAGATTATTTGACTTTTAACATTATTTTTAGATTCATTTATTTATGTTTTGAATATATTAGTTATTAATTGTCGGCATATTTTTTCGGTCTCACTAGATCCGGTTAAGAAAAACTCATGTTGTAAAATTTTTTGGATATGTTTCAAATTCGAAAAGAAGCAAATGTACTGAAAAAATATCAAATTAACAAGTTTTTTAGTTTCACTAAACAGAAGAGAACTGCATCGAACTGACAATCTGAAATGACCTTCTAAATTCCTGAGCAACACTCAAATTCAACCTTGCGGCGAGTAGCGGAACATCTAAGATGGTCGTTACAATCAGGCCATCGAGCCTTGTGAAAATCGAAACACCAAGCAAGAGAGGTGAGTGCTGCATTCAAAAATACAATGTTTTCCGAGTTTAAGCACTCGTAACTCATTGCATTCGGCAGCGAGTGGTTTGTTGTCTCTTAGTGCACTTGCTCAGACAACAGATTTGCTATGCCGTGTTTCTTTGCGCGGCGAACTTACTATTGCAATGGCTATGTTCGTAACGTGCTTAGCCAATGGTAAAATGAATTAAAATTTCGATTTTGATATAAATTAAAAATCAGTACACATGAATTTAAGTTTTTTAAATTTTTATTTTAAGCTTACCGTAAATATTATATTATACATGTTATGTGCATAGAATTTATGATTTAAACGCAAGAACATAAAAAAGTAAATTAAAAAAATTAGTCAATATCATTCATTCTGAAATTGTTTAACTCCGTACCCAAATTACAATGTAGGAACATGAGTTGGTTGATAGAAATAGTATTTTTGCTAATTACTGATCGTTTTTCTGTAATGACACTTCGAGCTTTTGAAAATACTCTTTCAGATGGTGCACTAGTCGCAGGTGTTCCCAAAATTAAGCAACTTACTTTATGTAATATTTTAAATTCACTTTGGTGTACATTCCACCATTCCAAGGCATTGAAATTATCGGTCATTTTAACAGTAACACTTTCATACATTTGAAGTTCATCTGTTATCATATTTTCTGAACTTGATGTAACAGGTGATGACACAAAATCATCAAATAGATCAGATGTATCTGCCGATAATTCTGACGAACATTTGTTTTGATGTACCGGCCGTTGACTGTCCTCCTTATATTTTAGCATTAAACGTTTACATTCTTCCCTAATTAGATTTTTTTCCTCATCATTAAATTGTGTTAATTTGTTCGCAGGTGGAAATAGAAATAGAGCAATTTTGTGAATTAGTTTCAGGTTCGGAATGCCTATAGATTCTATATACATAAGGAGTTTTTCCTTGAAATTTTTCACTATTTGCATATCTTGGGAATCTATTATGCATACTTTTTTCAACTTATGAAAATAAATGTAGGCAAGGTGAAGAGTTGGAAAATTTTCTTCTTCTAATTTTTTTGTTGCATTTTCCACTTGCTTCAAAACTTCTAATAAATCTGTTATACTATTGAGATTCAGATTATTTATGAGGCTCATTTCATTTCTATCTTTTAATTTATTAGTTATGTCTATCCAATTTTTTTTAATGGAGTGCAACAAATAGTACAGGGTGTTCCATCTTGTTGGGCTAAAACTCTTCAATGTACTACTTAATTCCGAATTGATACCGGATTTTTTAAAATATTTTACAAGCTTACTGCATGTTTTGAATAAAGAAGCCACCTCGGCAATATCTTGCACGGACTTTTCGATGCAATTATGAAGTAGATGGTTCGTGCAAAATATATTGTTCTGTCTGGCGAATGCAGCTATCATGTTTGACCCCCTATCGGTAACAACAATTGTTCTCTCATTAAGTTCGCAATCGAAGTCCTCCAAAAGTTTTTCCACTTTTCGGTTGACATTTATTGCTAAAAGTGTGAAAATGTTATATCTTGAACCATAAGTACTATTGATTGCAAATATTACCAGTAGATTTTTCATCTTCCATCGATTTTAGACCAAGTAATTTATTGTAAATTTGTCCGTTTCTGATATAGTGGATGGTGCAGACTAAATACGATGTACGCAAAAAACTATCGGTCCACAGATCACACGTCAAAGCAAAACCTACATTTTTGACTTGCTGTAATTCTTCCTTCAATTTCAATTTATGTATCAAGTATAGCTGTTCAATATTTCTTGATATTGTAGTGGGGTGCGGAAATAATTTTTCTAGATCAATTTTTTTTGAATATTTGGCACCCATAGAAATTAAGAAGTTAGAAACATTCCTTAATCCTGAATCCTCTACTATTTTAAACGACCTACAATTTTGCACGGTCCACTTTGTAATTAAATTCAAAAACAAATGTTTCTCTTCCAAGCTGACTTCTGCTACTGATTCGGTGTTTTCCTTTTGGAATTTCAAAATTGCGTAACACTTGTGTCGAATTAAATTCGAAGTTGTTTTCGAGCTATATTTATAGATATTGCGGCAAGTTTTGCATGCAACAATACCCTTCAATTGATCACCAGCTCCAGTTTCAACACGACCAAATATCTCCCAAACACCACTTTTTCCTTTTTTGTTGCTTATTTTATACAGGCCGCTTAAAATGTTGCTCTTAATAACTGTATCATTCAAGGGTTCGCTTGAATTGGGACTTTCCTATGAAAAAATAACACTAATTTATATATAATTTTAGTTAAGATCGCGATATTTTTAAAATTTAAAATTTTTTTATAAAGGCTAAGATCGATCTTTCTTTTTCGCTTTTTTAAAACGAGTTAAAACAAGATAATTTAAAATTTCCTGCAGCGCCGACTTTTCGAGGATTATTTGTCTTCTTCTTCAGGGCGTCAATTTAATTTGAAAGGGAATACAAGAAAAAACTTCAATTAACCCTCCGTCAGTCAGATGGTTCTGACCACACCTTTTATGATTTCAATTGTATTTTAAATATATTTCCAATTGAGTTAGTGACTTGAAATTCCTTGAGTTTATCTACAATTTTATTGCTTATTTATCAATAAAAAATGAGGAAAAAAAATATACACAAGAATAATTAAAAGGATATATATTTTTTACTATCTCGGACGGTCGGATGTGGTCTGGTTGGACCCCTATACATTCACGGGTATTTTTATAGGAAAATGTCGATATGGCGTCATATTCAAATGTAATTATAAATAATTTGTGGTTTATTTTCGTTTTTTTTTTCTTTTCTGGGTTTTATTTGTTCAGCTAGCTATTTATATAAAAATATTGAAAAATGTGCCGAATGTAAAAAAAGTCGCGATCTTTTCGTTAATTTTTGTCTTCTATTTCGAATAATACACAGCCTAAACAAAAATTTTTGTTTTGGTGTCGCTGAATCTGATTCCAACCTCAGACTTGTTCCATCGCGTCAGGTTTTTTGAGATATCCAAGGTTATCGGAACATCTGACCGACGGAGGGTTAACCTGTGTCATTTTTATTATTTATTTATAGCACAAAAAATTACATTAACAATTTGAATGATGTGTACCGGTAAGAGACGAACGTAAAACAAATCATACATATGTATGTATATATAATCAATTTTTAAAAACCCTACCGTCGCCCTTATGGCGACGTATTAATATCACAGTTAAATCGTTGCATTCATTGCTTTTTCACTCGTGCATACCTCTAATACCTAAGGAAAAACTTTTTCAATATTTTTTTTTTGCAAATCCTATTTTAACGCATAGAGCTTTCAGATAAATTTTCAGTGCGCTAAAAAAGTCACATATAGAAAATCTCATATATTTCTGGACTTGTCTAATGTACATAACTACATAAAACCAGGAGACCACCCATAGTTCAGTTTTACGTTTTGAGGTTGATAAAGTCGAAAAAATATTTTAAATGTTGAAAAAAGTTAAATAAGTTGAATGAGGTTGAATAAGTCGAAAGAATATGGAAAATATTTAATAAGTTGAAAGAGGTTGAAAAAATCGAATAAGTTGAAAACTGTTGGAAAGTATGAGAAAGGCTGATATAAATAAAAAATAAATGAATGGAAGAAACGAATGAATGAACCCGAAAAAGGTTTAAAAGTCAAAAATGTATGGAAAGGCCGAAAAATTCGAAAAAAATGGAAAAGGTTGAGAAAAGTTGAAAGAGGTTGAAAAAATGTTGAAACAAACAGGTAAAAAGGCTGGAAGAGTCGAAAAAACATGAAAAAGTTGAAAAATGTTCAAACAGTTGAAAAAGATTGAAAAACTTGAAAAAGCTAGATGAGGTTGAAAAAGTCGACATAAGTTGAAAAGGTAAAAAAATATATGGAAAATGTTGTAAAATGTTGATTATCATTAATGCAATCTTGTCGCTTTAAAATCAAAGCTTATAGTAACCAAAATCTCCACACACAATTTTATTAGGATTACTCTGTTAGTACGTTAAATATATCTTTAACCAGTTATTCTTGTATGGGAGGTGCCACACCCATTAATGCAATTCCGTTGAATCATCATCTCTGCATCAAATTTGATTAGGATCACTTCCATAGTACACTAAATATAGCATTAAAGGTTTTTTTCTCGCTCGGTTTTTTTCGCCCCCGTTAAAGTTTTAGAAACTTGAACCTCGCCCAGTTTGAATTTTGTTCACATATGCACTAAGTCCTTAATTTTCATCAAAATTGCTGAAGCCGTTCTCAAAATAAATTTGTCATATACATATATATTTTTTATGTATTCTTATACCTACATACAATTTTAGCTCGTTGTTTTTCCGCGAAATAGGACGTTTCTTTTCTTTTCATTGCAAAATGCACAATAAACAAAATGCCAATCTGCTGGGTAGCACTGGCACTTATGCCAATCTGCTGGGTAGCACTGGCACTTAAGCAACTTGCTACTAGCAATTATAATTTTACACGTTAAGCATGCGATTTTGTTTTTGATTTCCCATACAGTAGAAGTTTCTAGCTATAGATAGCTAACAATGGATGTCGAATAAAACACAGCTTATAGTCAGTGCCGGACTAAGGCTACTCGATGCCCTAAGCAATCCAAGCCTGTGGACCCCCCTATCCACTAGTAAACTAGTATTGGTCTTTAAAATGTTTTTTACGTATTTAAGTAGGAAAGACATATGAATGAACTGCTGATAAACTATAATGTCCAAAACTTTTATCTGCGCTATAATTTCACGATGCACTTGTATGGCCATTATCATAATCAAGTCTTCGCGGATGGTTTAAGATAAATATAAGACGTTCGCTTTTCCGTCGTTTCTATATTTGGTTATGTGTGCCGCTAGAATGGGATCAAATTTGCTTATAAAATCCAAAAACCCTAAAAAAAGTTCCCAATTTCTCTATTGTACCTCGAAAAGCAAGGCCTCTTTCTGCTAATGTACAATTCTAATGTTGAATTTGCTTTCCAAAATCTTGTTGCAAGCTTAAGGGGGCAGAATTTTCAACATATCGATTTTTTTTACATTTTCTTATAATATAATATCTTAAAAATATATCCTGAAAATTAATTAATCCGACAATTAATTTTAGAGTAATTCGGCAATAACCAAAGGGCTCTCTCTCTCTCATTCATGTGAGTGTAAAACTTTAAATCCGTTTTTCTTAAAACTATTTTTTCGGAACTGGTGACCACTGTAACCCGAAAACCGCTCGATAGATTTCAATGAAATTTACACAGTTTTTGAAAAACCTAAAAAGCTAGTGCCTGATCGAAGGATTTTTTTTTTAATATAGAATTTTTATGAACAATTTATTGTTGGTATTTTCCCGAAAATCTGGATTTAAGTTTCCTGAGGCCTCCATTTTGTTGATTAAAAAAAACCTTTGATCAGGCACTAGATTATTCATTTAAATAACTAATTTTTCCTATCCGATTGATTTTAGATGATTTTCCAAGGATTTGTGGTGGTCCCCGCAAGGCACTCTGTAAGAGACAGGGTCCATCCAGCTATAACTTTTTTTATTTTTAATTTTTTTTTTAAGTTTTCGTCAAGTCAAGTTGAAACATAATGTAATGATGCCATATTATCACTTTTATTCAATAAATTGAATTAATACCAAAAAAAATTATTGAAAATGCTCTATTACTCACGCCTGTGACTAGACCTGCCCCCTTAAGCCTTGCCTGCGTGTTAAATATGTCAATAGACAATCTCTATGAACAGAACTTTTTCGTTATTTTTAATCATTGTTTTGGTATTCTTCCAGTCACCAAAACCTGTTAATTTTACAAAAAACTGACGATTTTTCAGTGGTAAATAGTTTACATACAAAACTATAAGTGATCCCGTAGACGGCGATTAAAGTAGCCATTCTCTTTGGTTACTTTGCCAGGGCAGTAACGTGACGGGGAAATTGTGGTGCCGTCCAAAAAAGATTCAATGAAATCGGCTAGGCAGACAAATTATGACTTAAATTTAATTGTGTCTAATATGACTCTACGGAGGAGGCTCTTGAAATCAGGATTATCAGCTCACAGTCCGAGAAAAAGACTCCACTTAAAAAAAAAAACACAAAGAAAAACGTCTGCAGTTTGCAAGGAAATCATCGGCAAATGGAGAATTATTTTCTGAAGCGATGAGTCTAAAATCGTTTTGACTCGAGTATGAGCCAGAAGCTCAAAAATAATGTCCGGGGCTACTTTTCTTACTATGGCGTTGGTCCTATTTATAAGATTTATGGCATTATGGATAAGAGTATTTACGTCGAAATAATTCCAAACGTAATGTTACTCGACACTAGGGAAGGTTTAATTCCTAATTTATCTGTCTAGCCGATTACATTGGATCTTTTTTGGACGGCACCACAATTTCGCCATCGACTTGTGGCGAAATTTTTCGTTTTCCAGCTCTTCTCTCCTGATTTCTTCATATTTGATGGCGATAATTATGTTTTTTGTTGAACACGATATAATATCTAGAATATCTTTATAAGATTTCCTTTCCATTCTCAACTTTAAAATGAATTTTAGGTGATTAGTAGTGCAATGTTTGGCGTTAAAAATTAAAATACATGAATAATTTTTCAGTGTAATTTATAAAAAGATTACAAATAAAGAATATTAAACTTACATTCATTAACATTTTTGGGAAAAATGACACTTCATTCAATAAAACTCAAAAAAGATAATCGCACTGCTATTTTAATGTTAAGCGAAAAAACGTAGTAACATGCTGTAGCGAAATTTGGTTTACGCCAGAAAATTCTCGAAATAAAAACCAACAAAAGAAAACTAAACGATACTAGCTAGCATCACTGGCTGTATAAATACTTTTACACCATCTAGCGGCAAAGTGCAGTTTTTGTACTAAAAATAATAAACCGAAAAGACGCTGCAATACACTATAAAAGTCGATAACCGAGAGAAATTATCGCCGTCGTACAACGCCATCTAGAGGGTAGTAGTAACATTCTGGATAGTTGTGAACTCAACGTCGATACGCCATTTAGAAGGTACTGGTAAGTTATGGATAATGGTAGAAGGTACTGGTAAATTATGGATAATGGTAGATTCCACGCCACTTAGAAGGTACTGGATTATTCGAGAAGGTGATGCCTGTAGTATAAAAAGGTTGTCATCTGAGTTGAGTGACACAGTTGAATTAAAACAGTGAAGCAGAACAGTTGAATTAAAACAGTGAAGCAGAACAGTTGAATTAAGACAGTGAAGCAGAACAGTTGAATTTAAACAGTAAAGTAAAACAGTTGTATATAAAGTGTCAGATTAATATTAGACTTTGAATGTTAATGAAATAAACAATTGTAACGTGTAAAAACTAACTTTTGTGATTTAAATAAACCATTTTATAATTAAATAAGTTTGTGTGTTTTTGATTGTTACACAATCCAGCGATCGAACTCAGAAAAGTGTAAGAGATCGAAATTATCGTCCAAGAGACAGGAATTTCGTAACAATACTTTAAAACAGGCTTTCGAACCCTGTAAATTTTGTGTGCGGGTACGGGTTCGGGTTCAATGCATTTAAATTTTGTGGGTCAGGGTTCGGGTTCAGGTTCGATTTTTTCCAAAAAAAAAAAAAATAAAAATGAAACAATTTCATTTAATTTAAATTTTAGAATGCTATTTTATTTATTTTTGGAAAAAATGTTCATTTAAACGCACAAGTATAATATTCTCTAATGATTCTTCATAAAGAAGCGCTCTTTGCGAAGCTAAGACAAACTCCAACGTAGAAAAAGCCCTCTCGACACTCATTTGAGTTGCTGGAACAGCTAATACCTGAGCAGCTTCACACAATAGTGGTGTTTCAATTTTTTTGTTTTCTTAGCAGAATTCTAAAATCTATTTTCTTTAGAAATCTTAGAAGTCTGATAAATTTCGAATTTTTTGTTGTTGAATTGTTTTTCTTGTTCTTAAGCAGCTTTTCTAGCATGTCTGCTCTTTCATCTTCGGAATAAGATACTACTACACTTGTGACGGTAGTATTTTAAGTTGTAAGTTCTATACAAGTTTGTGATACCGATTCTGACTCTATACATATATGTGCATTTCCACCGAAATTGGCATTTTAGCCGGCCACGTTGTTATTTTTTGGAGCACACTGTTCAACCATGATATTTCTTGAAGTTAAGGCTATTTTGATTTTATATTCAAAGTGGAACAACCTTAAATTCAAAAACCTATCTTTTTATGTAATTTTTCATGTTCTTTTTACTTTGAATGGAAATTTAAAGTTTGTCTTCATCTGAATTTTAATTGTTCCTCCTTTAATATTAATTCGAGAAGTCTTAACTTCAAGAAAAACGATGATTTAAGGGTGTGCTCCAAAAAAAATAAATTGAAACATGGCAGGGCTGAAATGACAATTTCACAATTGTTTTTCTTGAAGCTAAGACTGTCTTGAATTAATATTAAAGGAGGAACAAATAAAGTTCTGTGAAATATGTGATTTGAAATTTTAAAAACTTCTGTAAAATATGTATTTTGAATTTCTAAGCGCAATAAAAATTGAACCTGAACCGAATTTTTGAATGGGTTTGGGTTCGAGTTCACATAATTTAAAAAAAACATTGTTACGGACCATGGGAATAGCTCTCTCTTTCGGTGCAGGATTAATTGAATAAAATTATCAAAACTAGCTTTATTTGAATGAATCTATATTAATTTTTCTTTCACTTATCTCCAAAAATCAATTTAGTGGCAACCCTGTGTCAGATGTGCGAATTTTTATCATTTGTATATTGCACGAAGAGGAATTCCATTATTTTGTGGTTTACTCTGAGAAACCATGAACGTCAGTAGTTTTTTAAACGTCCTGAAAGTGCTGTAGAATCTGAGCCAAAATAAAAAAAAAAGTTGGGACTTGGGAAAAAAAGGACTTAACTATTCAAAAGGATCTTTTTTATAACCAATTTACTGCTACACCAGTAGCAGGTTGTAATTATTTTCAAACGGAATTTTCAGCTTTGAGCTGAAAAAAAAAACTAATCCCTCCTTAAAAAAATTCTGGTAACACAGCTGAGCTCCATTTGACTGAGAAGCCAATTTGATTAGTGCAAATATTTAAAATTAAATTACGAGAAACTTTATCAAAAACCGCATTTGCTTTGAACTCACACTGTGTGAAAGATATCAAACTGAAACTTAGTCTGAAATGGTACTCAGATTGGCAAATTTCAGAATTTTGTGCGTCTGTAAAAATCTAAAACACAAACATAAGCTCCATACAAAAAAGTAGCTTTCAACTTATCATATTCCTGGACTAGGGAAATAGAGTACAGTATAATTCGTTTAGCTGCCTTCAATTCCCTTGACAAAATTTATAATAAGAAGAATACATTTGAATTGAAATTAGTGAACATTAAAGGTACTTTGAGATACATTAAAACTTTAACACAAAAGTATATAAGTATGTAGTAAAATTCAAGTTTAACAAAGCTTATTTGATACCGGTTGAAACAATATAAGCAGCTAATTGCCCATTTTTGTCTTTTATGCATATTGCAATTGTAATTTTTTTGTTTTTATTTTTTTTTTTGCACTAAATGGTACTGAAGAGGAAGCACAATAAAATAAAAAAATAGAATTTGAATTAGGACAAATTAGGTTTGAAGAAAAAATCGATTATCACTAAACTGGACTTAAGCCAAATGTTTTTGTGCAGCTAACTCAAACGTGTACTTAAGCGTATAGGCAGTTAAGCGAATTATACTGTGTTTAACAATTAAAGTTATGGTTGTCTGTTAATATATTTTTAGAATCTTTTGCCACTTGAGTTTTCAAACAAAAATGGCGAGGCCAGTATACACAGCATAAATGTATTTTTTTTGGTAATGTTCGACAAAACTATATAATAGTTCTTTGCTAGGATTGAAGAAGTAAAGAAAAACATACCATTTTAGCTCCAACACTTGTTGTATCGACCATTATATCCGATTCCGCTCCATTGTAGCCCAGACTGTCACTAGCCCTACGCTTTAAAGATATTTCAAAATTTGAGCTACTTGCGTCTTCATTATTTAGCCCATCAAAATAGTCCATCATTTCCATTTTTTGTTTCTTTGGACAAGGCTCAGAATGATCTATGTAATTTGTGTACTTTTCTTTAATTTTTGACTCAATTGCCTGTTCCGTCAAACAAGGTTCTTCCTTCACTACAATACACTCTGATGATGAGGCCTGGATTGTTTCCGGAGACTCCATACTTATAAAAGTATTTTCGGTGAACTTATTTATATATTACTTTCTTATAATATAATGCGCGTTGTCTTTTTTATTTTTATAATAATTTCCAAAGATTTTCTCGAAAACAAGTCTCTATTTTGTAAAAGTAGATTTGGAAGATGAACTGGCTTCGTTTAGAAGATACGATAATAAGCGGGTTCAAACCGTCAAATTTTTCATCAAACTGTTTGTCAAACAATTTGACAGCTCAGCGTACACACGATAAAACTTTTCGTCAAATTTCCATTTTGTTCCGATCACCGAAGGGAAAACATCGTGATGACGGACAAATTATTATGTTCATGAAAGTAGATGAAATAGGAAGTTAATTTAACAAAAATTCATACTTAATGTCATTTTCAAGACCATAATAACAATCGGTCATTTTTAGGTCCACAACACCAATTAAAGAAAGAGATAAAATTTTACATACAATCTAAAACATTTCCAATAATCGAATCAATTATAACTAGATTGGTTCCGTCGTTACTTAAGTATAAAATTAGTTTTGATTAAAATTTACATCCTTTAATATTATCAACATCGACTCTTCTAGCCATATTTTAGAACAAAACAGTAAAAACTCCCTTCTTTTATGTAAAATAAATGAGAGCCGCCTACTATTTCATTATCCGCACGATGTGCACTCGTTGAAGTAATTTTTCAAGTGAGTAAAATGTACTAACAGATTTGAAGAGAGTACCCAGCCAGACACCTAATCGTTATATATGCCATATATATGGCATATACCTAACGTCTTGTACGTTAGGTTCATATAAAATTCTTCATACAAAGTACGTTAGGTTTGTTCTAGCGTTGGGAAAAACCTGTGGTGTCATTCGTATCTGTGTGATCTGGCATCTCTGTCTGGCACACACGTTTTACCTATTGAAAAAATTGTGGCTCAACTGCTCACACTAATAACAAATTTAGCTGTAATAGAAGTAAGCAGTTAACGCATGCCCGCTACTCTGCCACCGTAGCCTAGTGGTTAGAACACTGGCCTTTCAACCTCGAAGTCGCTAGTTCGATCACCGTCAAGAACAAAAACATGTTTTGTGTTTTTTTTTTATTTTTTTTAATAATTTTTTCATAAAATTAATGCCATTTTCATTGCTAATATTCAACATATCATGTTATTATCTGATAATTTTGCCTTCTGTATTGATTTTTGTGTATTTTTCGTTGTTGATGACGCTGGTGTGTTGTGGCTGAACTCGAATGAATCTTCCTCATTGAATCTTCAGCGACTTGTTGTTTGTACACATAATCCCAAGTAGCAGAAGCCTTCGCCTTGGGTGTACGTTATGTTTTGTAGTCGGTGTTTCCTTCTTAACTGGAGTTAAATCAAACCGCCCTCTGATTTCGATCATGACTTTTTATTTTGTGCGCTCCCTTTTATTCGACACTTTGACAAAATTATCACTTACAGGGCATATCATAAAATCTGCTATCACAGACTTTTTACAGGCACCTCCAATTTAGACTGGGAAGCAATTTACTTCATTCGTGACTTAAATGAAAAAGTGACAGTTTTTACTAGTCTTATAAATGAACTCTACGAGACTTATGTTCCGATTGTGTCTAGGCAAATTAAATCCAAAAATTGTCCCTGGTTTAATAATAGCATTAAATTATACATTCTTGAAAGAGAGCGCTTCTATAAAACATATAAAAGAAATCCAAATGAATTTAATAAAAGGCAGTTTAAGTTATCAAGAAACAAAGTAAACACGTTAATACGTACTGCCAAACGTTCTTATTTAGGTAAAAAACTTAATCCCAACCTTAAAATAAAAGTTTTATGGAAAAATCTTAAGGATCTTGGCGTTGCTAAAGGAAAATCAAATCCTGGATGTCCTCTCAGTCCAAACGAATTGAGCCTTAGCTTAACTCTGCCTGTTGCCCCTGTCTCAATGTCAGAGACCTTATTTTCTGAACCTGATTCTGATTCTGATTTTTATCTCTATTGTGTGTCTGCTTCTGAAGTTTTAGAGGCCATTAAGGCTGTAAAATCTGAAGCAATCGGCCCCGATAGGATTTGCCCGAAATTTTTTAAGCTTATCCTGCCACAAATTTTACCCTATGTTATTCACATCTTCAATAGTTGCTTATTGAGTAGTCAGTTTGTGGAACTGTGGAAATCTGCAAAGGTTATCCCTATTCAAAAGAAGCCAAATCCGACATTTTCGGCAGACTTTAGGCCCATAAGTATTTTGTCTTTCTTGTCAAAAATTTTAGAAAAACTTATTGCTAACCAAATTTTAAATTACATTAGTCGAACGAATAAGCTGAACCAGTGGCAGTCAGGATTTAGGAGAAAACATAGTTGTGAATCAACTGTTATCAAGGTCACTACTGACTTACGTTCTGCTGTAGACAATGATAATTTATGCATAATGGCCTTATTGGATTTTACTAAAGCATTTGATTATGTAGACCACGAACTACTATTGAAAAAATTGAAATATCAATTTAACTTCTCCAATACTGCTTTGAAGTTAATGAAAAATTACTTATGCAACAGGGCATTGACATTTGTCACTGAACTAGGATCGTCCAGACCCGTTTTATTCAATTGTGGAGTTCCACAAGGCTCTGTTCTAGGACCGCTTCTATTTTCAATGTTTATCAATGATCTGCCTGATATTGTGGTCAATTGTCAAACCCATATGTATGCTGACGATGTACTCATCTACTTCTCTAGGCCCTTAGGGCTCTCCGAGGACTGTGTGGCTAGAATTAATGAAGATTTGAATAATATTCATGCTTGGTCTTTAAAGAATAGGCTAAAACTTAACCCTGCGAAATGTGTTGGGATGATTTGTTCGAATCATCTCTCCACCACTGAAGGCTTTCCGCCTCTTATTTTAAATAATTCTGTTATTCCATATTGTGAAAATGTGAGGTATCTTGGTTACAGAATAAACTGCAAACTATGCTGCTGTGATGCTACTTCAGCTACTATTAAACAAATCTATACCTACCTTAGAAGCCTCAGAGTGTCTGCTTATCTTTTATCTTGTGAAATGAAAATGCGGTTAGTCAAAAGCTTAATTATGCCATATTTTACTTTCAATTGTTCGGTCTATCCTTGTCCTGATTCTATTTGCAAACGCAAATTAAATGTTGCGTTTAATGATTGTCTCAGATTTGTGTATGGTATGGCTAGACATGAAAGAACTGGTCATATTAAGAAAAGTATGATAGGGTTAGATTTAAATCAGTATTATAGTTTTCGTAATGTTATTAAATTGCACAATATTATTAATCATAATTGCCCTGACTATCTTTATGAGTTGTTGCATTTCGCGCAGTCTCGAAGAGGTTTAAGATTGCTGGTGCCTCGACACAGATCTTTAGTTTTGGAACGCTCTTTTCTGGTCGCTGCAATTCGCTTGTGGAATAATCTTCCACTGGAATTGCAAATTGTTAGGTCGGCAGTGCAATTTCGGGAACGACTTTTTGAACACTTTAATTCTTTGATGTCATAATGTGCCTATATTAGAATTAATCAATATATTTTTAATAAGCTATTTAATTTCACAAGCATAATTTTAAGTTTCCTAATCGTAAATCTTTTCATTGCTTAGTATTCAAATTTGTTATATATTATTATTGCTTATTTATAAGATAAATTATCTTGTAGCATGTTGTGAACTTGATTAAATAAATGAAATGAAAAAAAATGAAATCACGTTTGGTGAACTAAAGTATATAAGTTTGTTAGAATTTTGTTTCAGTAGTATCTAGTTTACGCAAAATTTTTCAACTTGATATTTACCTTTTCAGAAATTGTTGCGGAGCACGCCTATTGGGTTTCGGTAATTTGCTGCTTACTTCCGCGGCTTTCATTCGGGTGTCTGTTTTGGTGGTGTGAGGGCGTTTGGTCCTTCGCGTTCAAGATTTTCCTTAGCCTTCGCATGACATAGACCCTGTGCAAAAAGAAACAACAACAAACATTAATAAACAATTGCTAACAGAGTACTATAGTAGTAGTGGTACTTACATTCTCCGGATCTGTCTGGATACGCTGATATAGCTTCTCCGGTGATATCTTATGGAAATCGACATAAAACTACTGCTTGAGATCATCTAAGTTCTCCTTGCTGCCTTAGCCGGCATCTTGCGTCTCGACTGTTGTTGTTAATTGTGTTGAGAATTCCAGTTTGTATTTCATTGATTTCTTCAATGAAGATTAGCGGCTTATCTGTGAATTTTGAGATAGAAGGAAAGTGATATATAACATTTTTACATTAATCTATCAAAATACCTGTGAATTCGGCCAAAAATGTGCCAAAGCTTGCACCGCCAAATAATTTTCGCTATTTTTTTATTTTTTGACACATTAACCCATATAGTACCAAAATATTCAGCATACTTTTTTTTTAAAAAAAGTTGTAATGAGGTGGTAAATTGAGTGGAAAAAATGCCGGAAAATAAGTTTGAGGTCGATTGGAAAGTGTACTTAGCCAACATTTTTTTTTGAATTTATTCAGCGCTTGACCTAATCGAAAAGTGTTATTTCTTCAAGATTGTGAATTTTTTAACGATTGGCCTACTAAAAAAATTGCCAAATAGTTACCCTGGGAAGTGGCCATTGATTCGTATACGCATCACCATAATTGAGTGCTATATATAGCTCACCTAAACAATCTGGATATATAATTTTTATTTTGGAGAGTAACATTAGTCGTTTTGAATCTATTCTGTGTAGGTTTTGTCCACATTTGATCAACATTAACATTTCTGATTGATTTTCAAAAAAGTATCCAAAACAATTGTTTTTTTTAAACTCCCACTTTATCCTAAAAAGTGGGCGTGACACGAGAAAAGAAATTTTTAAAGAAAAGCCAATGCATTAAAATTAAATATAATAGATATAAGCCTTCGAATTTTTTGTTATATTATGATGAAAAAAATGTCCAAACATGAGCAATTTTCGTGATTCGTTAACGAACCAAAGGTACGATATGGGTTAAGCTTATTTTTGATGTGTAAAAGAGCAAGCTATTCATCACATACAGCTTTCCTTGTTTGAGATAGCGTATAAGTGTGTTAGTGAACAACAGATTTTGTTTCAATGTGTTTGTAACTCCGTTAGAGCTGTCAAGCTGGGTACGCACCATCCAATTGTTTGTCAAACAAGCAGAAAAACAAATTTGTTTGTTTTCCATCAAACAATTTAACCAACAGTTTGATGAGCCTTCACACCTTCAAACTCCATATATTTTTTGTTGGTCAAATTGTTTGACAAACTATGGTATGAGTTGTTTGATCATGTGTACACCCCTAATAATATCACAACAGGGCTCCCAGATAAAAACTTTGAAAACATTCCAAAAAAAATTGTTCCCAAAATGCACCTATTTTTAAAAATCTTTTCATCTCAAAAATCTTTTCATCATATGTAATTAAATTTTTGTTGGAAAAGGGAACTCGTATTCATAATATTATCTATAACCAAATTTTTTTTTCCTCCAATTTAACCAAAAATGTTTTTATTATATCGTTCGTTCCATAAATAACAGCATACTTTTTTTAGTTTTTTCGCCGATATTTTAGATTTTTCTATATTGAATAATGCTTATCTATACTAAATTTTTTATATTAACCCATTTTTACCGGAAAACAGAAAAATTGATTCATTATTTTCTATGAAAACTATACCTTTCTTTATGGACAAAAACTGCAACAATATAGACCATGTATAAATATATGGCACGATCAGACTTCCATCACCATCATTCAACAACGGCTTCGTTAGCCACAGCAATGCTACATAGAAGCTAGGGTAATTAGTTGGTCTTCGGCCAAAGCTTAGGGTTAACATCTTAAGTATATCCAACACCTGCTTGCCAGCCGAATTGTTTTCAAACAAGCTAGGATAAGTGGGCGGCATTCGACCGCGGTTAAGGGCTTACATCTTCAATATGTCAAACATTGGCAACGTGGGGGCCTTTGATCGCGTTTTAGTCTATAATATATTTAACTCCTGCTTCGCTAGCCACACCTATTCTAGAAAAAAAGTTCCCATTTAGATGCAGAGCCATCAAGGTCATGGTACCCGGTGGTACCTATGTAATGCTATCTTATCTTATTGTACCCAATTTACATTTTCTAAATAGTGCTTCCTTTCAATCTTTTCTAGAATTTTTTTAGAATTTGGTTGCAAAATCTTATATATTTAACATAACCTTTTTATTTATAACTCTGTCAGCTAAGCACTTTGAAGTGCTAAATTATTTTAGCACGTATGGGACGTGCCACGCCCTATTTTCAAAATTGGCCAACTTTTTGTTTAATTGCATGAATAACACAAAAACAATTGCATATTTGCAAAAATTAGTGACTTCATTGTGTTCAACGACTCAAAATTTATAAAAACAATTATCATAGCATATTTTAAAGTTTTACTTGATCTTAAAAGCATCAAAACCTGTACACAGTTCGTTTCAGTCCCAGTGGTTGAAATTCAACCATTAAAACAAATACGTTTCCTCAGGGTTCAATCTTTTTCTGGATTTCATCAAAATCCGTCCATTAGCTTAGTAGTAAAACATTTTTTCCTGTAAGGGACGTGGTACCGCTCACTCAAAACAAATATCTTTACTCAAGATTCAATCTATCTACATACCAAATTTAATCAAAATCGGTGTTGTGCCACAGCCGTGATACCGTTCTTTCCCATTAGTGACGATGCCACGCCTCCTTAAAGAACTTGAAGATTTTAATACCATTTTTTAGGGTACAATCTCCAAACCGAATTTCCCCAAAATCAGTCCACTTGTTTAACCGTGGAAACGTATTTTCCTGTTGAAGACGTGGCTTCGCCTAGTATTAAAAAAATTTCACATTCTGCACTGGTCCTCTTCATAACTATTACAACAAAAAAAAACTAAGCGATTATGTTGTGTTATGGCAGTTAAAAAAGGATGGATGTATAGATAATCCTCACTCTCTCACAAACAAAAATTAAGAAGCTGTTGCATGTCTCAACTCTAAGATTCGATTAGGGACCGTCCATTAATTACATGAGGTGTATTTTTGAAAATTCGGGCCCTCCTCTCTTCCCCTTGATGAGATTTGGTGAAATCTGACTTATAATTTTTAAATGCAATCTGCTATAATAATGCTTAGTCTCTATATCAAAAAGTTAACGTGAGATTTTTATTGACCACCCTCCCCCTTTGTGAGACTTGGTGAGATTTTTCCGGACCCTCTCCCTCCTTTTTTTGACTCACGTAATTTATGGACTTTCCCTTATAGTATTAAAAAACTGAACTGGAAAGAGTAATTTTTGTCATCACTCTAAAAATTTAGATCATAGTATCATGTTGCTACATCCCTATCACTATCTCTTTCTCTTACCTAGGGCGCAATCTATCTCCATACCAAATTCATCAAAATCGGTTCATTAGCTTAGCTGTGAAAACATATTTTCCTACTGGAGGTTGGTACCGTCCACTTTAAAGCAAATAGCTTGCCTCAGGGTTCAAACTATCCCTGTATAAAATTTCATCAAAATGGGCACATTAGCTTAGTAGTGAAAACTTTTTTTCCTGTTAGAGGTGCTGCCACGCCTCCGAAAAAAATAGAGTTTTTAGAAATCTTTTTTAGGGTTCAGACTATATTCTAACAAAATTTCATCAAAATCGGTCCGTTAGTTTAGTAGTAACGACGTATTTTCCTGTAAGAGGCGTGGTACCGCCCACTAACAAAATATATTTTTACTTAAGATCCAATCTATCTATGTACCAAATTTCATCAAAATCGGTGTAGAGGCACAGCCGTGATACCGTTTTTTCCCATTTGAGGCGATGCCACGCCCTCTTTTAGAAATCAGAGTTTCTAATAATCTTTCTTAGGATTCAATCTATCTTCAAACAAAATTTCATCAAAATCGGTCCATTAGTTTAGTAGTAACGACGTATTTTCCTGTAAGAGGCGTGGTACCGCCCACTAACAAAATATATTTTTACTTAAGATCCAATCTATCTATGTACCAAATTTCATCAAAATCGGTGTAGAGGCACAGCCGTGATACCGTTTTTTCCCATTTGAGGCGATGCCACGCCCTCTTTTAGAAATCAGAGTTTCTAATAATCTTTCTTAGGATTCAATCTATCTTCAAACAAAATTTCATAAAAATCGGTCTATTAGTTTAGCCAAGGAAACGTTTTTCCTTTTTAGGGGCGTGGCACCGCCTACTATTGAAAAACAAAGTATACATGTCCCCCCTTCCCCTCACAACCTTTCCAACAAAAAAAAATTGAGCGATTACGTTGTGCTATGGCTGAGAAAAAGTGGTGCAACCGTTTAGAGATTGCCTATTTATATGATTATCGGAAAAAGCGTTTACCATAAAACGAATAAATGAGCAGGTACGATTTTACGGATCTTGTTTTTGGAATCTCCGAACACTAAATAATAATTGTGCATTGTCAGATTTGGTTGACAATTTTTACCGATCTTGATCTTGCTTGAAACGAACCGTGTCGGCCGAAGTGCTAAACTTAGAATGGCCATAAAACGAGTAAATGAGCAGCTCCGATTTTGCGGATTATGTATTTGGAATCTCCGGACCCTATATAATAATTGTGCATGGTCAGATTTGGTTGACAATTTAATCGATCTTGATCTTGCTTGAAGCGAACCGTGACTGGTAGAACCGAATAGCGACGCAAAACGGGGCTTGTGTATATTAATTCAACTAGTAAATAGGGTATGATCAAACTCAGCCCATAGCTAATACTTGAGTTTTCGTTTGTAGCAGGAAATGTCAGCTATTCTGACTTTTGCTTGGTCTCTAACGCCGCATTTTCGCTGTAACGAGGTGTTCAGTTCTTCTCGTTTAGTAAATTGGCTAGAAATAGGTGCACTTGCATTACCATCATATGACAATAAAGTTTCTTTCCCTTTTTTTGGAGGTGACGATGCATTTCCTTTAAAACCCTACCTTATGAGATCATGTCCAAAAGCTACACTGACTGATAAAAGAAATGTTCGAGTTGATGAAACGTGGAAAAACCGTCAATAAAATAACCAAGTATGCTTGTGGTACATAATTACATTCGTAGAAATGAAGCATGCACTACAAGAAATCATGATATTACACTGAAAATACTTACGGTTAAATAGTGAACTATTCGAATCAACTATGACACTTAGAACGTATAGACTCTATACTATAGAGCAGGAATGGCCAGAAGAGTGGAGTTTGGGAGCAGGAAATCGCTAATCACCTGATTAGGTGAGCGAATGCGTAGTTTGCAATTTAATTCCAAGAATTAAAAAAAGTCAAGAAAAACGAAATGCGAGGGCAGCGATCGCAACAACAATTATGTACATTTCATTTTTTATACACAAGCATGAAGTCAAATGTGGCGAGCGTCGAGCCGTATTTTTCGGTATTGTTGTTAGTGTTTTTTATTTATAAATTATAAATTGAAAATTACAAAAACAAAAACGCAATTGAACTGATGATGAACAACTGAATAGTGACAAGAAATGTTGACAAAATAACAATAGTAACAGTAAATGTAACAATATGTACTTTTTATTGTTGTTTGCCTGTATTTAATTTTTTTACCTTTTGTTGAATCTTCAAATGAAATTTTCATCAAATTTATATGAGAGCAGATCATATTTGGGAATGAGCAGGAATAATTAAATTTTGTTCGACCTGGCCATCCCTGCTATAGAGGATACCCTACCCCAACAATTTCTACTGCTTGGTGTTCCTATCATTTCCCAGAAACTACTCTGTACTTTGGAATTGCTGTTGATTTGTTTTTTTGAAATTACTTAAGATTATAATTCATGTTTTTTTTAATACGTTTACAAAATCTTAATTTCCAACACTGTATTTATTATACCATAAACCGAGGGTATATTCAATTTGTCTCTCCGTTTGTAACACATCGAAGGGGACGTGGCAGGTATGGAAAAGTATATATATTCTTGATCAGCGTCACCACCTGAGTCGATTTAGCGATGTACGTCTGTCTTTCCGTCCGTTGAAATCAGGTTTACGGGAAAACCAAGAAAGCTAATTGAATGAAACTTTCACACACAGGTCACATCTTCTTGCAGGCATTTTGCTATTGAAAATGGGCGAAATTGGTTGACGGACACGCCTACCGCCCATACTCTATGTATATTTACCCAGGCAATTTTGAAAAAAGTTGCTACGATTTTGATGAGACTTGGTGCACATATGAACCAAATTAGGATTAGCCTGGGTTTCAAGTTTCCAAAGGGTCGTACAGGAGCGTGGCACAGCCCTAAATTTTATCATTTATACCACCAATTCTTGTAAGCCGTTCAAGATATTGCAATGAAATTTGGTAAACGGATAAATATCAAATATATCTTGAATTGAAATAAGTGAGCGGAATTAAAAAGTGGGCGTGGCACTTTTCAACTGTTAAAAATTTTGATTCCATATATCTCAAAATTGGCACAAACGATTTTCATAAAAATTTTGGAGATGATGCCACTGAAAGCAGTCATCAATACAAGCTCAGCCACTGTACTGAAAAAACTCGTTGAAAGGCGTGGCACCGCCCACAATATTTATAAACGTTATATTAAGAGAACTAGCAACGTAATCGTGATGAAATTTAATGAGGTAGATATACTTGCTATAAGGTCTCTTCTTACAAAAATTTGGTCCAATAGTATCTAGGGGCGTGGCACCTCGCATATAAGCAAAAACTGTTTATTGTTATAGATAATGTACTAACAGAGTAATCTTCATAAGTGAACTATTGCAACAATTGCTATGAAATTTAATGAAAGTGGTTCAGTTGCTAGAGTATATCTGAATCAAGAGTGGCTGAAATAGCACCAGTGGGCGTGGCACCTCCCATACAAATAAAATACGGTAAGTAGCATATTTATCGAAATATGTGAGCAATCATACTAAAATTTGGTGTTAGGGGTTTGCTTATGAAAAGCTATTTCTGGATCAAAACCGAGCTGGATTGTACCAGTGGGTGTGTCACCGCCCTAATTTTAGATTTAACTGCAACATATATCGCAAACTATACAAGCTATTGTGCTGAAATTTAATATGAGGATGTCGATCACAAATATAATTTGTTGAACCAAAAGTGGGCGGAATTGAAGAAGTGGGCGTGCCATATTTAAAATTTTTCATTTCTATTCGATTTTTTCAACATTTTCCATATTCTTTCGACTTTTTCAACCTCTTTCAACTTCTTCGTAAGTTTTTTTATTTTTTCGACTTTTTCATCAATTTTTAATAGTTTCAAATTTTTTCAACCTCTTTCATTTTTTTTAGAGTTTTTTAACCTCTCTTAACTTTTTTCAACATTTTGCATATATTTACGACTTTTTCAACATTTTTCAACCTCTGTCAACCTTTCTAACATTTCATATTTTTTTGCGACTTATTCAACCTCTTCAACATCTTCTTAACATTTGATTAAAAGGTACTTTCAGTGCAGTGTAGGGTATGTGAGTTTCGGCCTGGCCGAAGATAACACCTTAACTTGTTTGTATTTACTTGACATCTTCAATGCACTGGCAATGCTTTCCCACGCTGCTTAGGTTTTATCCCTGTTGCTGTATTCTTTAAGGTTGAAATCGTATACCGACGGATACTTTTCGACACTTCAATAAGCTGTTGATTCTTGTGGTCACTTGTCATCTTTGAGCAGTACTGATTAAAAAACAAAGTCAATTTCATAAAACTTGTTGCATTAAAAACATTTATTCTAGTGTCATGAAACTGAGTTTTAGCAATTATTTGAAACTCGATATACATTTTCGTAGAGTTTCATGCTTCTGGAAACTAGTTTTTCCGGCGTGCGACCTGCCTAAGGTTTATCTACGAGATATTATACCGTCTAGATAGATATTAAAAACTTACCAGATGCAGCGCCGAAGAGAAAACATTTTTATTATATAGGTGGTATTGTTATTCAAATCTGATTTTTAGTAATTTTTAAATTTTAACTTTTTAAACATTACTCATTAGCAAGCACCGAGATTCAATCACTTGCTTTTCTTAAACAAACATGACATGACAATAGAAGAATCAATTTAAGCATAGATTGTAGCGATTGCATTCAATTTTCTCCAACAATTCCCCGATTCACGTAATTCTTGTTGACAGACTTCAGCTGGTGATTTTCACAAAGTGTCTAATTCATTTCCATTTTTGCTATTTGATTCGAATGGAAATCGGATTCTGATGGCATCTGGTGAGCGATTCGGCATTAGCGATGGCCATAGGCCAACAAATTTTCACGACTTGGCGAAGTCAATAGTTGCAGAACACTTGGAAGTTCCGTTGACAAGCCAAGTTTCTTAGCCGTACAAAATAGCTTCATTGTCGATGACAGGAACGAAGATTGCCAGACATTACAAAGTTGAACGAAAGTACATTTCGCTTTGTTTATTCTAGAATGGACATCCTTACTCGTACCAGCATTAGCTGCTATTACGCTGCCAAATTAAGCCACTTCTATGCTGGATTCGCCTATCATGAAGCTATTGCTGGCATTGGATGGTTGAATGGACATGCTTCTTGTTTTATTTCTGTTGACTGCTTGGTGGCGAAGGGGCATATGTCATCGGCATAAGCAAGGTCTTCCATTTCTATTTGGTAATTGACACCTTTAACGTATTGGAAAAGGGTTTGATAACTCGATTAAGAATGCCAATAACATCATAAATGCTTGTTAATGTGTTACAATTTTCTAAGCTAAAATAACGACGACATCAGCAAGGAGTAGACTGTGGAACAAAACAATACCGAAAGTTAACGTTACCCCTCAGGAAATAATCGTAGCAGATGATTTCCTAGTAGGGAAGAAGAAGAAATCAAAAGTACTATGGCCTGATACTTAAGTAAGTTTATTAAAAATAAGTCAGTTCTAAGTTTGTCAAAACGTCGAGAAAGTATGAACAACGAAAGGAGATTTTAAAGAAAATAAGCAAATTAGCACAAAAAAAAATACCACAACAACAAATAACATTATTTTCTGTTTGTATTTTCTAAGAATGAAAGAAGTGCATTCGATAGCTTTTCAGAATTATCAGCGATTTTTGTCATTGCTTTCGCTTTAACTGTTTCTATTCTAAAAAGTTTTTCATCCTGGGCTGCCAACTGTATATGTTGACTTTTGATTTCTTTTTCTATATTATCAAATCTTTTAAGCAGCTGTTGTTGAAAATTAACCCTTGCTTTTTTTCTTGTAACCGATTTTCCTAAGGATGGAGACGGTGGTGACACTGCAGTAGAGGGGGATGGAGATACACCTGATGTCGAAGTCAGTCGCGGTGAATGTGGATATTCTGCTGGTACTGAAATCAGACATGGAGATGGTACGTTCGGCAGCGAAATCAGAGATGGAGATGGTGCCTGAGTTCGCTGAATCAGAAGTGGAGATGATGTCTGTGTTGGTGGAATCAGTTGTGGAGATGGTGAATGTGTTGGTGGAATCAGTAGTGGTGGTGTATCTGATGTGTTTTCTGAAATAATAATAGTCAATGAATTACTTAATGAAGATTTTAAGATTTCTACCAGTGACGCTCGTTCTTAATGAACCTTCAATGCCGATTCATTTCTGTATTTCCGAACATTATTTATGTTTTGCCAAACAGATTAACATATGGAATGAGCATCACTGTTTGATATCTATTACCTATGTTCTCTTCAATGAGTGCTTCGACATTATTTATCTTGAAGTGCCCAATAATCCGATGCACTTTTGTATACATTGGCCACTCTGAGGGTGATTCTCCAGATGGTCCAATCATCGCTCTTTCCTTTCTGCAATTTAAAACATATACTAATTAGTTCGACCAACAAACTATCATTAAACTTGGCGAGAGTGAATACGCAAACAACGTCCGCGTCAACGACTTCCCTGAAGAGCACGACCATCCAACCCAAGACAACGCCGCTGCCGCACTTCAATGAACTTACTTATATTTAGTGGTGAGATTATGCAATTTTGCACGTACGTCCTCGGCATTGCAAGATAGTCCACTTGTTAATAGTTTATCGGCCATTTCCTGATACACATGGAGGTTTTTTCTCATTCCCCGCAGCATATCACATTTATCCTCCCATTCCTCCACAAGGAGCTCTTCTGCTAGCTGCGTCCATTTTATTTTCTTTTTATATTTTCGTTTTAAATTTATCTGTAAATTAAACACATTTCACATTATATTAAGTACTATTTCGTTTGTATAAACACAGTTTCCATTTTATTTTAAGCAAAATTGAATCTTACTTCTTTCTCTACCCTTTATATATGTACCAAGTTTCATTTATCTGCATCAAATAGTTGATAAGATATGATGAATCGTATTTTCTTTTAGATAAGGGGGCGTGGCATCACCCATTCTATTCTAAGCTATGCCTGTTTATATAAAAGCCACGTGGTGTGAATTCCATGAGAACCGATTAAGCGATCTTCGAGAAAATTATGTTTAAAAAATATATTTGTATGAAGGCCACCCTAACCTAAATATGCTCCCTAAATAAAAGTATTGAAGCCTTAGCTACGCCTCTTAATATAAAAGTTACTTAGTGTAAATTCGGTATGAATCAATTAACCTGTCTTCGTGAAAAAGATATTTAAAAATATTTTTGTATGAGGACCAACCAAAGTGTGAACCTTAAGTAAAATTTTTACTATCTAATCTGTGCCCCTTCATATAAAAGCCATGTGGTGTTAAGACTATGAGAGTCGATTAAACGGTCTTTGAGTAAATGATATTTAAAAAATATTTTTGTGTGAGGCCACCCTAAACAAAAGTTTTGTAGCCTTAACTATGCTTCTTAAAATAAGAAATACGTGGCGTAAGTTCAGTGTGAATAGTCTCACCTGTCTTCGTGAAAATTATTTTTAAAAATATTTTTGTATGAGGGTCACCCTAAGTATGCAATCTGAATAAAAGTTTTACAGCCTTATCTATGCCTCTTAATATAAAATCCAAGTGGAGTAAATTCCATGAGAATCGATTAAGCGGTATTCGAAAAAATGATACAGTGCGACCTCGGTCAACGCAACTAATAAAAACCAAGCCAGTTGCAATAACCGAGGTAGTTGCAATGACTGAGTCAAAAAATCTTAAGTAATTGGGTGTAGGTACTTAATAATAAAAAAACAACGTTCATTCATCAAAAGGAAATCATTCATTTAATCCATTAAGCTAAATTTTACATATGTATGTACATTAGTTAAATAAGGAACAAACAAATTAATAATTAATTATTGTAACAACAATATTTTGAAAAAGTTTGCATCTTCAAATTTGATTTCCGGTTGTGAAAGAACCACCTCAACTTCATATGCGTTCTGAACCTTCGCTTTCTTCAGTATTAAATTCATTTTTATTTGCCATGCAAACTGTTAACATAGTTTTCTAGTTCTTAAATGACCTAGGAGTTTTTGACTTCCCAATTACCAGTAGATTAACTTTATGCGATCCGGATACATTTGTGCACGCAAGAAAAGTTATTGGCTCCTTGCTTACTTTTCGACCAGGTGCTTCTTAAAGAGCACTAAAGTTTTGTTTGGCAGAAGTCTAAAAATCAGACCTGACTCATCCGCATTATAAATCTGATCGGGAACAAAGTTCAGCTTTTCAATTTTATCCCTAAATTCCTATAAAGATTGTCGCACGAGCTCCGCCTTGTTAGATAACTTTTCCCCACAGATTTTCAGCATGCGGATACCAACATTTTTTCTGAAATTATAGAACCAGCCATTACTTGAGTTGAAGGACGTTGGCTTTTCCATAATTTTTTGATGCAATTGTCGAGCTTTTTCTGCTTTCAGCTTTCTGCTGCATATAGAGAATATTCAAATGACAAATGTTGAGGTAATTTTTTAGAAAAGTTGCACTTACTGAGGCTATAATGTAAGAAATTTGCTTGTTGCGCACATCGAGGAGTTGCATTTATCGAGGGTTGCGTTGACCGAGGTCGCACTGTATTTATAAATATTTTTGTATCAGGGCCACCGTAAGTAAAATGTTTACAATCTGTGCTTTTTAATATAAAAGTCATGTGGTGTAAATTCCATAAGAATCGATTTAGCGGTCTTCGAGAAAATGATATTTAAAAAATATTTTTGTGTGATGGCCACCCTAAGCTATGCTTCTTAACATAAGAAATACGTAGAGTAAATTCGGTGTGAATCGATTAACCTGTCTTCGTGAAAATGATATTTAAAAATATATTTGTATGAGGGCCACCCTAAGAATGCACCCAAAATAAAATTTTTACAATCTTATCTGTGTCCCTTAATATAAAAGCCATACTGTGTAAGTTTCATGAGAATCGATTTACCTGTATTTGAGAAATAGTTACTTACTTACTTACTTACTTGGGTGGCCATAACAACCCGTTACCGGGTTACGACCGACCTCAAAAGCTCTCTCCAGGCGCCTCTGCTTTGCGCACGCCTTCTCCAATCATTCACACCAAGCGTGGATAGGGTTTGCTCGGCTTGGTCTTTCCATCGGAGGCATGGTCTTCCTCTTCGTCGTCGCCCAGCGGCTTCCGCATCAAACACCTTTTTCGCCGGAGCTTCTTCTTCCATACGCACAACATGTCCCAGCCAGCGCAGACGTTGAATAGTGATGCGCTTGACTATGTCAATGTCAGCGTAGAGCTCGTACAGTTCGTGGTTCATTCGAATACGGTAGTCGTCGCCGACGTGAACAGGACCGAAGATTTTGCGAAGAATTTTTCTCTCAAACACCCCAAGCGTGGCTGCATCAGTCTGCGACACAACCCATGCTTCTGCGCCGTAAAGTAGCACGGGTAAGATGAGCGTCTTGTAGAGTGTCAGTTTTGTCGGGCGAGAGAGGTCTCTACTAATCAATTGCTTACTGAGACCATAGTAACACCTATTAGCAAGAGTTAGTCTTCGCTTTATCTCCAGGCTGACATCGTTTTGAGTGTTCACGGCGGTGCCAAGATAGGTGAATTCCTTGACAACTTTGAAAGTATAGTTGTTCGCAGTAACAAAGGATCCAATACGCCGCGTCTCCCTGTTTGTGGACAGCATATACTTTGTTTTGCCCTCGTTCACCGTCAAACCCACTTTCGCTGACTCTTTTTCGATAGCAGAGAACGCAGCAGTAACATCTCGCTTACAACGTTCAATGATATCAATATCATCGGCATATGCAAGGAGCTGGACACTTTTGTAGAAAATAGTGCCATTACGATGTACACTGGCTCTTCGCAACACCCCTTCCATCACAAAGTTGAAGAGGTTGCAGGATAATGGATCGCCCTGTCTGAAACCTCGTTCGGTATCAAATGGTTCGGAGAGGTCCCTTCCTACTCTAACGGAGCTGGCTGTGTTGCTCAACGTCATTCTGCAAAGCCGCACCAGCTTCGCAGGTATACCGAACTCAGACATGGTGGCATACAGGCAATCCCGTATCGGACTATCGAAAGCTGCTTTAAAATCGATAAAGAGATGATGGGTATCGATCTGTTTTTCGTAGGTTTTTTCCAGGATTTAACGTAGTGTGAAGATCTGGTCTATGGTGGACTTACCAGGTCTAAAGCCGCACTGATAAGGCCCAATCAGTGTGTTGGCAAACGGCTTAAGTCTTTCACACAGTACAGTCGACAGGACCTTGTAAGAGATGGCAAGAAGACTGATTCCCCGGTAGTTAGCGCAGATTGTCGGGTCACCTTTCTTCAGTACAGGACAAAGGACACTGAGATTCCAATCGTCGGGCATGCTTTCAACTAGCCATATTTTGCAGATGAGTTGATGCATACACCCTATCAGCTCATCGCCGCCGGTCTTGAACAATTCAGCTGGCAGGCCATCGGCACCAGCCGCTTTGTTGTTCTTAAGTCGTTGGATCACAACTCGTACCGCGTCATGGCTAGGTGGTGGTACGTCCAAACCATCGTCGTTGATTGGTGGTATCGGGTTAATTTCTCCAAAGGCGGGATTGGTGGAGTCATCGCCAGCAAACAGCTTGGAAAAGTGTTCCCTCCATAATCTCAGTGTACCCTGCGTATCCGTAACCAGATTTCCATGTTCATCTTTACAGGTAGATGCTCCGGGCTTGAAACCTTGGGTCAGACGCTTGACTTGTTGGTAAAATTTTCGAGCATCATTCCTGCCCCGTAACACTTCGAGTTTCTCACGCTCGTGCCTTTCCTGCTCTCGTTTCTTGCGTCTGAAAAGGCGCCTCTCATCCTTTCTCTTTTCCCGGTAGTTTTCGTGCACGGCTCGCGTTGCTGCTGACTGCAGGGTTCTTTTGTAGGCGGCGTTTTTTACTGCAGTAGCTTCGCGACACTCCTGGTCATACCATTGATTTCGCGGAAGTGGGCGTCGGAAACCAATGACTTCCTCAGCGGCAGAGCGCATGGAGCGGGATATATGCGCCCAAAGTCCACCGGCATCATCGGGTAGAGAGTCAGGTTGAAGGAGCAGTTCTGAGAGGCGAGCGGAATAGGCTTCGGCCGTCCGATGTGATTGCAGCTTAGCGACGTCCAGCTTTCGTTGCGTACCAGAGCGTACATCCTTTGCATTGCACAGCCGCATGCGTATCTTGGCTGCAACAAGATAATGATCGGAGTCAATATTGACTCCCCGGAACGTACGAACATCTAGCACGCTCGAAGCATGCCTTCCGTCGATCACAACATGATCGATTTGGTTGCGTGTTTTCTGATCAGGGGACAGCCAGGTGGCCTTGTGGATATCGAGGTGTTGAAATCTGGTGCTACTTACTACCATGTTTCGCGCCGCGGCGAAGTCGATCAGCCGTAGACCGTTGTTTGAGGTGGTCTCGTGAAGGCTGAACTGACCGACAGTGGGGCCAAATATACCTTCTCTTCCGACCTTTCCGTTGAAATCCCCGAGTACAATTTTAACGTCATGGGCCGGGCAGCTGTCGTATACTTCCTCGAGTCTCGCATAGAAGGCATCTTTGACAGCATCGTTCTTTTCCTCCGTCGGGGCGTGCGCGCAAATCAAGCTGATGTTGAAAAATCGAGCCTTGACGCGGATCGTAGCCAACCTTTCGCTCACAGGTGTGAACCTGGAGATATGGTGGCGAAGTCTCTTGCTTACTACGAATCCGCATCCCAATTCGCGCCTCTCCGCATGACAGCTGTAGTAGATATCGCAACTTGCTTGCTTAGAGCAACCTTGTCCTATCCATCTTATTTCCTGGATGGCGGTGATGTCAGCCTTAATTTTTCCGAGGGCATCCGCCAATTCGATAGAGGCACCTTCCCTATTGAGGGTCCGGATATTCCAGGTGCATATCCTTAAATCATAGTCCTTTTTTCGTTTGCAGTGGTCGTCAACGTTGAGGGGTTCATTGTCCGAGGCTTTTTTAGTCTTCATTGGAGTGTTTTTTTTTTACGTGGCGGGTACCAAACCCTGCGCACAACCCAGTTTACTTCCAGGGAGGACACGCTGCACACATTCGCTCACTATCTCAGCGGATGCGGAGATAGCTACCCAGATGGAGCCGCGGGGAGGCTGTGTGTCAACTTGCTAATGGTTGGCTCAGAGATCGCTCTGGCAATCCCCAGGTGGAAAGCAATCAGAAACTTTACTCTGATCAACCAAAAGCCAATCCATCCAATGAGAAATAGTTATTCTTAAAATATTTGTGTATGAGGGCCACCCTAAATATGCACCTTAAATAAAAGTTTCATCGTCTTAGCTATGCGTCTTAATATAAGAGACATGTGGTGTAAATTCCATGTGAATCGATTAAGTGGTCTTTGTAAAAATGCTATTTTAAAAATATTTGCGTATGAGGGCAACCCTAAATTAAAGTTTTATAGCCACCACGCCCCTGGTGTCTAATCTCGATCATATTTTGTGAAGTGCTTAACATAGGCTATGTGCATCCTGACACCGAATTTTAAGACTCTTGCTATCATATGAACCAAGATATAGCTAGTTAAAGGTTTTAATTGCATGTAAACTGTAGGAATAGTGTAGCTTTCTATTGATAAAAGAATTTTTGGAATCGGTTCTGTAGTTCCAGAGATTACCCTGAACAAACAAACAAACCTTACCTCTTTATATAATAGTATAGATTGACAATTGAAAAAGTTCACAATAAACAAGCTAACTGCCTGTCACTTAATCAGCACTTAGTGGAAACGAAATTATTAGTTTGGCCATAGTATGACTATCTGTTGGTTAAAAGCAAATCGTTTTTAGAATATCCACATTAATTAGCTGATACTTTAGCTGACAGATTTTTTATGAGACTTTATAATAAACTGTCGGTTAAAGTCCCAGTTAACCCTCTAGTGCGCCGTGATGCATATTTGAATCACACTGAATTTCGTTCTCTAGGTCAAAACTTTGAATTCGATGATATGTAACGGATCTCCACATCATTTTTACGATATTGTGTGAATGTTTTTCAACCGTATTTTATACGTATTTGAAGTTGCTTCACATAAGTTTGATATTTTCAGAGAAAACCGTGCTCATAAAGTTAAGTTAAGAGTCATGATTTTTACATAAAAAATACTCTTTTTTATTGAAATAAAATAGTGCACATTGTTTTTATCCGGTAAGTAGCTCGTTGTGAATAAAAAAGTGTTTGATGCAAATTTGCATTTAGGCTAAATGCGCAATGATGCGAATATGCATCAAAGAATATTTTGTCTTCTCCACCCCGAAAAATTAGACAAATTGCTGGAACAAAACTTTGTTTTCTAGACGATTCCTATGACTTCCGAAGCAATTTGTTGAGTTTCATTTTCTTGCGCACTAGAGGGTTAAGATTAAACCGGACATTATGGAAACGACTCTGAGAGTTTTTCAATAGTTTCAGATTTCAGATAGCTTCAGCTTATAGTAGTTGAACTTTTTGAAGTATACTAATAAAGCAAATTTATTAAACATTTTATAAAAAGAGATAAATGACGAATGTTAATTATCTTGTTTTTCCAAATCTCACTGTTTTTCAGATAGTTAAAAAGTTCCAAACTGTTCACTTAACTTAACCTTGGCATAAAGTGATAGTAGTGAGAAAAACTGGTCTAAGGCCCTCTATGGTCTGATGAGACAGAGGCACTAACTATCTACCCAGACATCAAACTCAATAGTGCAATTTACTTAAAAGTGCATAAAAAAACTCATTCTAATCACAAATAATTATTTTCAAAAATTATATAACGATTTTAGAAAAAATCGTTCCCCTAGCGTAACTGTATTTCGGCACTAATCAATGTTTCCACATTTATGTACGGAGAGTTCTTTCCCAAGCCTTTTGAATTTATTAATTTTTTGAAGTTAAAGTTCACCATTTGGTGAGCTCATACACATTTTCTTTTCTGGATTTTTAAATTGATATTTACGGAGCTATGCGCTCTTGAATATTTTCTACGGCCATACTTTGATATCCATAACTTATTCAAATACCACAACGTGCAACTTATTACGGCTTAGCAAGGCAAATATTAGTTGTGTTTTATTCGCCAAGTTGCTAGCTACGTACAAAAAAACGACCAAGTCGCTCAGTTTCTTACTCGTTGTTTAAACGAGTATACGTTCGTTTTTCATTTCAAATTGCTTATTTTTGCCGCCTGACGTTTTAAACAATGGTTTTCCGCGAAATAACTCTTCTTCTTTTCATTTAAAAATGCACAATAGACAAAATCCAAATCTGCTGGGTAGCCCTGACATTTAAGTAACTTACTATGCATGCAAAGCAACTATAATTTTAGTCGTTAAGTTTGCGTATTTTGATTTTCCATACAATTATCGTTGCTAGCTAAAGATAACTAGCAGCGGATGACGAATTAAACGCAGCTATTGATTAATACCGAGAAAATAAATATTATTAAAAAATGATATAAATAAAAATAGTTTTTCCGATCTGACTTTGTTTCTAATCATATATGTATTATATATGAGTTGCCCAATTCCAAAAGCAGTTATTTTAAGTTTTCATAATTGTTGGCAAATCACGAAAAACTGCTTAAAATTTTCATATTCATTATAATGATACAATTTTTTGGTGGATTGAAGGTAATATATTACTGATCCAAATTGCAAAATGTGGATAATCTCAATTTATCTATATATTTAGGATTTAACTTGTTTTACTTCTGTAAACTTTTTTAACTTGTTTTGGAACAGTATTGACTGCCATGTTGTTCTTTTAAACATGTGCAAAACAAGTTAAATAAAAGTTTAGTAGCAAAACAAATCCATTAGTAGAAAATTGTAAAATGGTTCCCCTTGAACAAGAATGATTTTCTTTGTTTTGCTTCATGTGATAATAATTTCTTTTGACTTTTGAAACTTGAAGTGCAATTGTCTAGGTGGCTTAATTTTATCATCTAATGCTTTCCAGTCTTGAACACGACATCTTTCCCCTAAAGGAATAATAGTGCAGTATTTTTCCATTATATCTATAAACCGCTGCGGATTTTCAATTACAGAAAAAGTTCTATATTGTTTCTTCAGACTACCAAATACTCTGTTTGGCAGAATATAAGAATGGCCAACTATTGAGTAATAAACTACTACTTTTGTGATATGGTCAGGAGCAGCACATATAAGCCAAGTAGACAACATTAATATCATTGTTTTATTCTTATTTTGACCTCCGCATCCATCTGTGAACAGTATAACACTATTAACTCTCTCAAGTGATAAATTTGATAATCTGTAATATACTGCGGACGCAATTTGATTGGAACCCGTTTGGTATAAGTCTTTCGTCCAAATATAAGAAAATGTATTGTCAACTGTTTGGTTCCACTTGAGTGACCGATACAACGTGTAAAATTATGCAGGTGGAGATACACAAACAAACGAAAAACACGAGGCCTAATGCCTTCCGTGTCCCCCCGGGACGTGAATTGTTCGAAACGGCTTTCGATGCATAATCCGTTTTTGCCTGCTACGGAAAGTAAGAAAGTGCTTAAATATAGCAGCGAGTGTAGAAACCGTTAAAAGAAGATTCAGGGATATCAATTTGAGTGCACAGAATCCTCGACGAGTTGCATAATTAAAAAAAAAATACATATCAAAAAGTAATCGAACTTTGCGCACGGGTACTTGGTATGGCCGCTTGCAAAGTAGATAAGCATTATGTGGAACGATGCGAGTAAGATAGTTTTTTTTTTGGTGCAAAAGGCACTCGTCAATATGTAAGGCGTAGCCCAAACACAGAATATGATACTTGGAATGATCTTACTCACATCGTTCCACTCTACTTTGCAAGTGGCAATTTTAAGTACCCGTGCGCAAAATCCGATCTCTTTGTGATATGCATTATACGGACAGAGATGCTTGGGAAACGATTTCTTGGGAATAAATATTTAGAACTAGGCGTAATACGTTATGCGGTAAGTTTGAAGTTGTCTTACTGACAGCAAATGATTTGTTCATTTCTATTTATCACATCGAATTGACCTTTTCAATGAGATGCTTTTAATTCACACAAACGTAGTACAGTCCTTTGGGACAAACATAAGCCACGCGCCCATAGGAATATGAAATTCAGAGCAGATCTCTTTTTGTGAAATGAGTGTTTGTGTTATAGTGTCATTTATTTGTTTGAAGAACAATTATGCAGTTAATAATAATATTTGATTAAACATTATATACTCGTACATATGGATATACAAAAAAAAATAAGGCTTACCTAAAAAATTTCATAGATATGACTTCAATAAATAACATATACAGTATGTCAAAGTCAAACTCGTTCATCAAAAGAAATATTTTCCAATTCTTCAAAAAATTTTAAATGAAAAGGATTAAAAAATTCGAAATATTTTTATAAATAGAATTTAAAATCTTTTAATTTTAACAAAAAACAAAACTCCAAATTTTTCTTTTTTATAAGGACTAAAAAGGATACTTATGGAAGAAAGGGAAAAAATTGAACGCAGCTACTGCGAAAAATTTGTCCAAAGCATGCCAAAAACACTAAAGATGATAATTAAACATAAAGGAATGCATACTAAACATTAAACTCATATAAATGTATTAGATTTTCTAAACTGATCGACTTTTGCTTTGGTACTGAATATACATAATTTTTTGATCCTTTTCATTTATTTTTAAAAACAATGCGAAATTTTAAGTTTCTTTTTTGTTAAAAATTAAGGATTAAATAAACAATGAATTTGTTTTAACGACCTTTATAGATTTATGGTTGTTATTTGTTTAACTGGCTCTGGGTCAATTTTAATTAAAAACAAATTTTAAGTTTTTGTTTTTATTTTTAATTAATGTTTTATTTTTTCACCAATATTTCGAGTTGCATTGCAACTCATCCTCAGGGTGCTTAGAACAAATATAAAGTAAAAAACAACAAATCTTAGAACACAAGAACACATTAAATTTAAAAAAAATATACTATTCTTACATTAATATTGCGTGCTTATTGCAACACGGAGTCACTACAACTGGTTTTACTTATTTCTAATTTTCCCCCTTTTGTCTAACTAAGTACCTATACATATGTGCACAATTTTCTGTGTCTGCCTTGTAATTTATGCGGAGCCGGATTAAATAAATTATTTAAAAACGTACTGAAAGTATTTTAAATTATTTTTGCGTAGCTATTTTTGAGGAATTGAAAGATAATATTTTTTGATGTACGAGTTTGGCTTTGATCTACTGTAACAATTTCTTCATATAGAATAATGTGATCGAGAAATCAATAAATAGGTTACAACTATGCTATTAATTTTCTCTCTGTTACCATATTAAAGGAGTTTTGAAGTATAATTTGTCCAACATAGACCCATAGAAATATCGTTTTTTCTCGGTACATCGGTACATTCTGGAAGGAATATTAAAGTTAATTCCTCCTAGTAGATAAGGCAATCAATGCAACCGTGGAAAATTTTAAAAACGAAAAGTAAAAACAAAATACTGCGTCTGTTTGCAAATATTTTAAATTGAGGAGCAAGCAACGCAAATGGTAAGAGGGACTCTTAAAAATTCAAAGAATGTAGAAAAAATCTTAGAAACTATCTCTGAACCCTTTCAAGTCTGTTCGTATGATAGGCATAGTTCTAAGTTAAACAGGCATACTCTAATTGTATAATAATGTTATGTAAAAAAAGTTAAATTTTGAATCAAATATGTTTCATCAAAAGATTTTTAATTTCAGTGGCAGTAACAAACAGGGAACCATAAATATTGAAAGAAAACTGCTGAGGATTTCTCAATTTTGAATAAGAGACATGGAAACATTTGTTCAGGTTTAACATTAGGCAATTATTCAGACACCATCTTTGAAGATTATTTAATAATGATACATCATTAATTCGGGAATAAATTATTAAGTCATCAATAAACAATAAATATTCAGTATATGTAAAGCAATCGCCGATATCATCAATAAATAAAATAAAAAAAAAATTGGCCCTAGAATAGTATCTTGAGTAACACCTGTCAAGGCCATAAATGAATTCGAAATTATTCCTTTAGAGGAAACAAAACAACATCTGTCTTTAAGAAAGGAATCAATCCAACCCCGAAAACTGGAATGAAATCCCAAGTTTCTTAATTTTTCAATTAATAATTTTGGGGGACACTATCAAATATCTTGGAAAGATCCGTATAAATAGTTTCAACTTGTAAACTATCATTAAACGCATTTACACAATCCGAAAACAAAGCAAACTTTGTACTTGTCGAACGACCAGGCACAAAGCCATCTTGATAAAGTGAAATTATACTTTTAATTGCAAACGATTTTTTTTTTTTGATAATTCTTTCAAAAAGTTTCTAGATGATAGATAGTTTAGATATTGATTGATCTCTAATGGGGGTAATTTCCCATTGATAACACAGGACCACAAAAAAAAAAGGTCAAGAAGTTGGAACTTGAGGTGTCATACGGTATGTATTTTGGCCTCCTAAACACGAGTCCGAGGTCAGAATTTTTCCATCAACCTCAGATTTCGACATAACCTCAAAATTACACCTAAAAATACGTTAAAAGAAAATCCTTAAAAAAAAAATTAACCAAAATCCAGAATGTGGACCTTATTTATATTACGTATTTAGGTGTGCTATAATACTATCTTACAATAAAAATTAATTTTAGGTACCCACTTTTCCCCCATATACCCCTAAAGGGGGTTAAAAATCTGTTTTTTGTAAAATTTCAAAATGAATGCGTATTTCTATGTATTTTGGTAGACTAAAGCTGTTACTATAGATAAAAACTGATTTCAACCACTTGGTCCCACCCAAAACCACCCAGTACCCCATTACACCCCCAAAAGTCAAAAAATTTTTTCCTATAAAAAATCAAAATTGATGCATATCCGCAGGTATTTTGGTGCACTAAAACTCATAATCTAGAAATCTAAACTTGTTTCGGAAGCCAACAATGATCATTACGCACATTTAAGAACATTGATTTAAATAGAAATGAGTGTTTAGAGCAGGGGTGCACAAAGTGCGGCCCTCAGAGATATATCTTGCGGCTCGCCATATAACAAATAAATTTTTTATTCCATCAATTTTAAAACTTAAAACAATTATAAAATTGTTGGTGGAATTCGATCTGAAAAACTAGATGTGTTGAAACGAAACTTTCTCTCACAACAAAATATTTTTAAAAGAGTCGGCCAAGATGCTGAGGCGACTCTGGAAACAAGTTATAATCTCGTAATTTTAATTGCATAATCATCTCGTCCATTTACTGAAGGCGAATTTATAAAAAAATTTTTGATAACTGAGAGACCATTCTGCAACATGCAAGTATTTCTCTCTTGCCACAGATGAATCTACTGATATGTCAACAGCACAATTAATGATTTTTTTTCGAGGTGTAACTGGAAATTTTGAAATTATAGAGGAAATGCTTGCTATAAAACCGATGAAACGACATACGACAGGTGAAGAATTGAAAGCTTGCAAGGCTGCAAATTTAAATATGGGAAAGCTGGTTGGAATTACTACTGATGGTGCACCGGCTATGATTGGTGGTAAAAATGGTATGGTGTCTTTGATCGATAAAGATTTCGGCGAGAGAAAACATAAATTATTGCGTTTTCATTGCATAATTCACCAACAAAACCTTTGTAGAAAAGAACTTGGAATGGGCAGTTAATCATCGCCAATTCAAATCATTTCTTGAAGAGATTGAAAATGAATATCATGACTTTGTATATTACAGCGAAGTACGATGGCTTGGTAAGGGAAATTGCCTCAAACGGTTTCTTTATTTGCTACCAGAGATAGAAATTTTCATGACTGATAAACAAATTAATGTTCCTGAAATTAATAATGAGAAATGGCGAAGTGAATTAGCTTTTCTATTGGATATCACAACTCATTTAAACTTATAAAATTTAAAGCTTCAAGAAAAAATCAATTTATATCAGATATGGTCAATCACGTGGAAGCTTTTGAAACTATTCCAAACACAATTTTTAAATGGAGAATGTTTTCATTTCCCAAACTGTCAAAGTTTTATGAAAAATAGCATATATTGCAGATTTTATGCTGCAAAACTAGCAAAATTGATAGAAATTTTTGAGAGAAGATTTTAAGACCTACTTATTATTTTCGAACCCCTTTTCAATAACTCCGGGAGAAGCTAGTACAGATATGCAATTGGGATTAATAGATCTGCAATCTTGTGACATAAGACAAAAATACAATAATGATGGGAGGGAAAATTTTTATAGATGCTTGAATAAGGAGCAATACCCTGCGGCGCGTTACGCCTCTTTGTTTGGTTCGACCTATGTTTGTGAGCAAAACTTTAGTATAATGAGTCTGAATAAAAGCAAGCTACGATCTAGTATTACGGACATAAATCTGGAAGGAGTTTTAAGGTTGGCTACAACTCAATTGACTCCAAACATTTCTAAAATTATAAAGAAAAACGTAAAATAAAATTATATACATATGTACATAAAAAATTCATCTTTTTTTCGCGGTAAAGCGGCGACGAATATACGTTGTCAAAAATTATAACATACTTGATCATGTGAAATTGAACAGAATTGCGGCGTACGACTGGTGACCTGCCGACGGTTAGCCGTCGATTTAGATTTAATTCTATTTTCACCGTCCGATCAGTGTTGCATTTCCAATCAGCTTGTGTCAATTCTTTTGTTTACGTTTGAAATGCAAATTGCGCGAAGAAATTTTAACTTAAATAAAAGAAATAGCTAAAAATAACTTAATTGAAATAAAAAAAGTTTGATAAAAAATTACAAAATGAATAACAGATGAATTTTCCGTCGTTCGTCGTACGCCGCAATTGTGTTTATTCAAACGATTTTTCGTCGCGTTTTTTTTTTGACAGCGTATATTCGTCGCCGCTTTACCGCCACCGCTCTAATTCTGGGCAAAGTATAAGTCAGAATTTTATTTTAGTTATAACTAAGTAATCGATTTGGCATAGACTTTTCTGCTTAGTTATAGCTAAAAGTATATGTAGTTTCAGCTGAAGGTGTAATTAAATTGATATCAAAAATTAAAAAAAAAAATTTATAATTTATTTTAAATTTATCTCAAATGGACGATGGCGATTTCTACGCTTGGTACAGGTTCGATAAGGACACAGTCAAACCCATTATTGAAATCTTCGATATTAATGAAGCGCAAAACGATAGAGGACTGCCTGTCTCTAAGGATTTGCAAGTGCTATGCACCTTACGTTTTTTGGGGCGTAATATCCACCAAAGCGATTTAGGTAAGTACAAGTATTATATATTTTAATTTGCCTTAAAAACTTTATTATTGCTATTTGTTAGCTGATCTTCATGGTTTTTCCCAGCCAACTGTTAGCAAAATTATAAAAAAATTTACGAAAGACGAAATGAACGCTGTTAAATAAAAATTTTTTAATGTATCGCGCTTTCCAAGCTTGCTTGTGGGACAAGTAATGGCAGGTCACTTTAGAAAAAGGAAGGGATATTATTCCTTAAATGTACAGGTACGTTTTCTTAAAATGTTAAAAAAGCAGAAACCTAATTTTAATAAATAAGAATGTGGTGAACACTTTATTAGATTGTTTGCGATGCGGATTGCAAAATTTTGGATATTGTTGCAAGAATTCGTGGTTCAATACATGATGCCAGAATTTGGAATATGTACCCCTTAAAAAATGCCTTAGAAGCAACTAAACACCATCTTAGGGGTGTATTACTTGGCGATGGCGGATACCCGGCTTCTCCAATTTTGTTAACACCTCTACGAAACCCTTCAAAAATTTAGTGCTTAAATGGTTAAATAAAGTCAAAATATCAATCAGCTCTTGAGAGAATTCGCGTAGATTTGGATACTGCGAAAAGTCTTTGTTGCTATTGCAGTACTTCACAACATTGCAAAGGAGAGGAACCTGCAATGTACGCTTAAATTGCTTAAAAATAGTTTAAGTCGTTATAATTATGTAAATATTTTCAGTGTCGGAAACGCATTTCGATAATCCTACTTTGGCTAGAGTTTCTCGAAACACTAATGTAGACTATATTGAAACGGAGTCTGGAAGAGCTTTCAGAGCATTGAAAGACATTTTTGAGTACATATCAAAAGTTATTTCATTTAATTTAAAATATGTACACATGCATTATTTAGTTTAGTTAATAATCAAAAAAATAAAACGAAATTCAAGACATGAACTATATTAAATATTAAGCCTATATTATTTTATTGATTGAAATTTTCAGGTGTGCTTTTTTGGCAATTGGTGCATTTGCTTTCGCAGAAGTTCTTTTTGGAGCTCATGAAGTTCTTTCATTTGGAAAACTTTTTGTTCATGGAGCTCCTTTTGGTATTTTATTTCGCAGCGGAGCTTTTCTACTTGCAACTTATGAATTTCTTCACAGTTCTGCAACTCTTTTTTTATTTGTTTTTGCCTCTCTTCTAAAACTGAGGACTTGTTATGGTTGGGCAAATTTCTCAGGCGGGTGAGCAAGTCACCTTGAGAAGATTTTGGCTTTGGTTGTGGTTGTTTTTGTTGTTGTTGGGGGTGCACCTGAGGCGTAGGACTCAATTGTGGCGAATGAGTTTGATGTGGCGACTGATTGCGCCGTGGCGAATGATTCAACTGTGGCGTACGATTCTGCTGTTCAGTACTTAACGTATTGCTGTCAATCAATATGGAATCGTATGTCAGCTGTTCCGAAATCATATTTAAAATATCATCTTTATTGTCGTCTATTTCAGGAATACGAGTAGCAACACAATTTTCAGTCGCTATTCTTGCCCTACTTACTGATGCAAACTTAGTCTTGGCCCGCGTTTTCATTCGTGCCCATTGCTGTTTCAATTTGCAGACGGTTCTTTTGTAACCTGCCGCCTCCATGTTGCGATTTATATTGCTCCAGGCTTTGTTCTTCTTAACAATCATGCTCATGTCGTTTAGTTTGCTATCCAGTACCGCCACATGTTTCGACACTAGCTTCCGAAACATACTTTTTTCCTCCTGAGACCAATTTGCTTCTCGTTCCCTCTATAAAAGAAAGCCATTTATGTTATGTAAATAAAATGCCTGCATTTGCTTAATTTTACCTCAGCGTTTGCTTCCATCGCACAAAAAACAAAAATCAGTAAACAAATTTGACAGCATATTAAAAAAAACGTTAAAAAAATATATATATGTGACATTCTACGTTAACTGGCCCACCGCCGAGTCCAAAAATGGGAGCCACCTAGAATATCGATTGAGGGCTTAAAATTTTCGTAAAGTCAAGAGCTTTCGAAATTCACGTGGCCTTTTCCCCGAAACCAAGCCCCCCACCCACTATGGCCGCTAACAGCCCGTGGGCCAACATTTTGCATTGTTCATCTTTTAATAAAACCCGCATCGTGTGGCCGACTGAGGTCTACGATGAACCAAATGAAAGGTTTTGAGCTCTACTTTTAAAAAACATGTGATAAGACAATTTTCGGGTGATGTAAAGTGCCGCATGGCTGCAAAAACCACGCGACACGTATTTAAGCCTCTCTATTTTTTATCTCGAAAACCATTGAGTCAAGGAAAAAAGTTTATTGAACAAAAAAGTCTTAGAATTGATCGAGGAACACCCTCAAATTTTTTCAGAATTTTTTGGGTTGATTTTAAATATTCGGAAACGAAGGGAAATCGAATTTCTCAAAATCATTTCCAAAAAATTCTGAAAAAAGACTTTTTTGTTCAATAAACTTTTTTCCTTGACTCAATGGTTTTCGAGATAAAAAATAGAGAGGCTTAAATACGTGTCGCGTGGTTTTTGCAGCCATACGGCACTTTACATCACCCGAAAATGGTGTTATCACATGTTTTTTAAAAGTAGAGCTTAAAACCTTTCATTTGGTTCATGGTAGACCTCAGTCGGCCACACGATGCGGGTTTTATTAAAAGATGAGCAATGCAAAATGTTGGCCCACGGGCTGATAGCGGCCATAGTGGGTGGGGGGCTTGGTTTCGGGGAAAAGGCCACGTGAATTTCGAAAGCCCTTGACTTTACGAAAATTTTAAGCCCTCAATCGATATTCTAGGTGGCTCTCATTTTTGGACTCGGCGGTGGGCCAGTTGACGTGGAATGTCACATATATATTCATATATTGCTTCATTACTTCAAGACTGGCATAACTCAAAAAACATAAAGTGGGAGAAAAACGCATTTAAAGTTTTCAATAACTTTCTTTCTATATGAAAATGATGAAAAGTATGTCTACATAAACTCTTCTCACAAGGCAAGTTTATGAGATACTTCTCTGATTTTTTCACACAAAATAAATCATGAAATGGCGGATATTTCTGAATCGTTAACTCAAAAAATCACGTTTTTTTAGTTATGGCAGTCTTGAAGTAAGTGAGCGATATGTTTTTAGAAAAAATAAACATTTTTACGCACTTTCAGCTATGAGTTCACAGTCCTTACCATTTTGCCACGTTGCTTTGTATATTCGGCTTAAGTTTACTTTAGTACTAATCCTACAATTTTTCGGGAGCGCTATAAGAAGAAAGAATAAATATGCAAAAAAAGAGGGTCGGGCGGATCTAGTTTCGGAGACATAGCGGAAGTTGCGAATATAGCTTTTATAAAAATCAGTATAAGTTGGAAAACCCTGTTAAAATATCCAAAATATTGGTACCATATGAGAGGTAATTGAATAAGGCATAAAATTGACACATAATTATTTAAAATTTGTTGTATAGTTTTCGAAATACAACGATTTTTGTAAAATTTATTAATAAAATTTTTTTAATTATATATATTTATCGACAACAAATTTGTTATAGTAGTTGTTGTTGTTGGTGTTATTATAGTTATTCAAGTCGTTGTTGTCGTAGCTGTCCATAAATAGTTTTCATAAGTAGTTTTCAAAAAAATTTTGTTAATATTTTTGCATTCCGGTAAAAAATGGGTTAATATAAAAAAATTTGGTACAACTGCTACATCATTTTAAAGCAAATAAATTGAGCTTTCTTATGGTGCTAAACAAATTATATGCTAATAATACATTTTATTGGAAAATTAAAGTTTTTTAGAAAAAAATGGGTCAAAATTTTACAAAAATCGTTATGTCTCGAAAACTATACAACAAATTTCAAATGTGTATCTGTCAATTTTATGCCTTATTCAATTACTTTTCATATGGTACCAATATTTTGGATATCTATACAGAGTTTTTCAACTTATACCGATTTTTATAAAAGCTATATCCGCAACTTCCGATAGCTATATCTCCGAAACTAGATCCGTCCGACCCTTTTTTTCTCCTTATTTATTTTTGATTCTTATAGCGCTACTTTCAATAAAAAAATTAAAAAGTTTGGGGGATTTGTACTAAAGCAAACTTGTTCCGTATATTCCAGTTTTTTATTACTCTATTTGTTATTTTATTAATTTAAAATTAAAAAGTCAAAATTTGACAAGTTTACCACGAAAAGTTTTGTGTGGGGAATTCATTAGCTTACGCCAGTTACTCAATAGGTGTGTTTGTTTACTTTCCCAGTAACAATTATCCAGTAACGAAATTTGAGAGAGTAAGAAAGTATTTGCTCTCGGAGAAAAAAATTTTCATAAAAGTAAACAAACACAATCCAGTAAGAATTCGTAAAAACTTTTTGTTGTAATATTAAAATATTTAAGATTTTCAAAACAATTGACTTTTTTATTTATGAAAAAATATTGGCAAGTGTCAAAATCATATATTTTTATTTTTGGAAAATTTTTGCTGGTAAAATTTTATCCAGTAAAAACTAGCAAGCTCTCTCGCAACAAATTGTCACTTTTTTCTCTCACTGCCTCTCTCGTTACTGGATATTTTTTGTAGACAAACACAATCCAGTAAAAATTGTTACAAATTCGTACAAATTTTCTGTAAACAAACAGACCTAATACTACAAATCGACTATGAATAGAAAACAATTTTTAGTCATAACCAAATTTAGTTAGAGTTTAGTTGGTTTCAACTTAGAAAAGCGACTAGGAATATGCGCCATAGAATTTAATATTTAATGCTAAAGGCAAATGGTGAAGACTATGTTCTCAAATAGGCATTTCACATTCTTCTATACTATAATCAAACGATTTGGTAATGGAAAAAAGATCAAAAATGACGAATAAAATCATTTGCCTCTATGGATGGTGTCACGTTCTTATTTTTATTGTTTGGTTTTATGATAGGCGCCATGCCCACTTTCATAATCTCACGAAATTTTGAATTGTACAGTGTTTATCTACTAAGTTTCATTACATTTGCTTTGTAAGGTTCCTTAATATGATCAATGCTATGCCTATCCCCGTCTAAGCTATAATTGCTCTTCTACAAGAATTATAATAATAATTTCACTTAGCTAGAACTATTCTTCAATTTATCATCATACTTAGTCTAGAAAAACTTTGAAGCATCGGCGTAGGAGTTTCTCAGAGTTCTGAGATATCTAGCGTTATATATGGAAAAGTTTTATTTTGTGATTGTGTAGTTAAATAATCCTCCTGACTTCTATTTTTCAATATCCACCTATATCTTCTCTGATTCTTAAAATTTAAAAAAATGCTATCAAATTTTCTGACAAACCGGCGGTGTTACGCTTCACCTCTCACAAGTCAAGGGCTCGTGAAAAGCTTTTCTCAATTTTTGTGTACGTAGTCCGGAATCCGAATCAGCAACTTTAGGTTCTGTAAAGTCAATCTAGACACATGGGCTGTTGCGTCATTATAATATTATTATGAATACTGGGAGAATTACCCTTACACTCTAATTAAAGAACGAAATAATCTCGTTTCGATGAGATAATAAATTTTGTTTAGTATTCAATGATTTTATACGCGTTCTGTATAAGATTTCTTTAACGGGTACTTCTCAACTAATTCACTCAAGTCAAGTATACGCATTTTTTTTTTCACTTCAATTGATCTTTTCCAAGCGATTTTGAGGTTGCAAAGGTTTTTAATGCGCAATATACAGCATATCACACCGAATTTCTACTTTCAACCGCCTCGAAACATCCAAGGGCGGGATATGAGCGCAACCTAGATACGAGTTATTGCTAAGGATACTGTATCTCGCGAGATCATGGTAGCAGCATGATGCTATCAATCGTATTAGGCGAGAGAGAGAGTACTATACTGTTGCCCAAGGTATGGTATACATATGTGGTAGTCTCAGCAACGAATTATTAGATGGAATGGTACTGCATAATCAACAGAAGAAGCTTGCTTTTAATAAGGCTCTGTTGTCTTGAAGACAAGGTTACCCTAAAAGCTAAATAAATGGACACAAGGCCTGCATGTTCACTTTGATGGTATCACCAGACTAAAAGGATTAGGCCAATAAATCCCTGCTTCCGAATTACCAAATTATTTCCAGAAATTTTACAAGAAAACGGTTAGCTCCTCTATGGAGACAATACGCAATGCTTAAAGGTTTGTCCACAATTGAAAGAACCGAAAAATGTAATTCAACTATAAGTGGGCTAAGTAGGTTTCATGATTATCCGCTACTATTAGACCATTTTATAACATACGTATATCGATAGTAAATTTTTTGCAATGCTCATAATATCGCTGTTTGCCCTTCGGAAAATATAACAATATATGTACCTTTTTAGCGCTGGCGCTTCCATTGCCGATTTTGAATTCAGTTTCCTTTTCACTTCGGTCGTCACTAACGTGACGCTTTAACAGGGATATTGCGGAACTCGAGTCACTTGCATCTTCATCATGTTTACATTCTGTCATTTCAATCTTTTGTTGTTCAAAATAATCTTCAGAATTATCTAAGTAATTGATTGTGTATTGTTCTGCAAAATCGTCCTTTGACTGCTCTATTGCTTGCTCAGCCAAACAAGGTTCTTCCTTCACTACAACACTTTCAATAGTTTCCGGAAACTCCATTTGTACAAAAGTATTTTTCGTGGCCTGTATTTCTAAACTATTTGAGCCTCAATTAAAAAAAATATACAAAAGCACTAATATTTATATCTTCAATTTTAGTTTGTGATGGAAAACTAAATCGGCAGCTTAATTTTCTATTGACAAATGCTCCGCTTTACAAAAAGCTTTGAAGCGTATAAGCTGGCTGAACATGCTCAATGTCACAATAACAGTGTTGCCGTTACTATTTCATCTTGTAAGGGCCCACACGAATCAATAAGGTTGAACAGCCTCGAAGCTGTCATATGTACCCTATTTCATGATGACCAATCTGTCAGAATTAAAACTATAAACATAAATAGTTAATTCAATTATTTTAGTAGGTTAGGTTAGGTTAGCACGGGAGATGACAATTGTCATCATAACTTAGGCCGCAATTGAGCCCATTGTATACCCTGTTTATAACTTCGTTATCAACCTACTCAAACCATTTCGAAATTTTTATAAGCCTCAAAATGGGTTTTGGACACTTTTGAGCGATGTCTTCAAGAAAGTCGAAGAAGTGGCATTCGAATACTTTAAACCGCCGATTCGTCAGCGCTGGGCATTCACAGAGATAATGAAAGACTGACACTTCGACGTCCGAATCTTTACAGCTTCTACAAAGATCCCCTAAATCAGAAAGCCCTAGTCTTGCGGCATGTTTACCTATAAAATAATGTCCTGTAATGACACCGACAAAGATTCTCAGGGTTTGTTTGTCTAATGAGAGCACTTTTCGCGTTCTATTAGTATCATAATAAGGCCAGATTGCCCTCGACGTACTACATGTTGTCATGTTAGACCATCTTATATTAGCCCACTTTATACATTTTGAGCCAATTTTGGCTCTAATTAAGGCTAGTGGTTTCATAATATAAGGTTCAGAAATTGTGTCAGACTTAGAGCCTTTTCTAGCAAGTTCATCTGCAGTTTCGTTGCCAATGATGTCGCTATGTCCAGGAACCCAACATACGGTTAAGTTGCATTTCCCGCCTATTTCACATAGTGATTTCCTGCAATCTAGGACCAAACGAGATTTTATTATATTAGAGCCGAGGGCCTTAATGGCTCTGATTAAAAAATATTTTTTTCAATTAAAATATAAATTGAAAATGGGACTATAGTCAAATACAGTCGTATATATATTACTGGGGTACTATGCCAAGCATTAGAAAGACCCAAAAGCAGGAACGGCACAATTTCATTGGTAGCGATGGAAAGCCATTGATGCACTGAAGTTCGAGCAAAATAACACGTTCTGTCGTGTAGTCGTTTGTTGGTCAATTCTGTGCTTGTCAGTAGCAGCTTCGAAAGCAGAAATCTTAGCTCTAGGGAACCTATCACCAAAAAAAAAATCATAAAACCAAAAATGGGAGCGAAGGCACCTTGTGAACCTTTCATACAAGTGAATGTTTTCTGGTACGGTGGTGCAACACCCACCAGCAAAATCCTCCCTATTTTCAAAATTTTATTGCAATCTCTTTACAATTTTACAGATATCAGATTTAAGGGAATGGCCCTAGTAGAATAAAAAGGTCTTAAAGCTTCTTTTACAGACCTTTTAAAGACAAGTAGAAAGACAACATATTCTATTTATAAATTCTTTATAGGGGCTTATAAGAGCCATTTGGCGTATGAAATATAAAGACACTTTCCCCTCATTGTTATCTTTCAAGAGACTCGGTAAAGTATCCTTCCGAGCTGTTTAAAAGACTCCTTAAAAACGCTTAAAAAATATCCGTGTCTTGTAGAAATTTATTATATATAATTTTATTATCCAATTATTTAATGTGCAAATTGTAGAACTTTATAATATTTAATTTTATTTTATTATCAAATTTAATTTTTACTTACGATTTACAAATTCGCAAAGTCAGTCTCGAACCCATGTCCCAGTGATTCGTAGCCCTACGCGCTACCTACTGTCATATATTATATTATATGTCAAAGGCGAATCATATCGTTCTCTCATTTAATTTGGTTAAGCGACAAAAAATGACCAATAATTACGGTGACAATAAATTTAAATTGAAAAAACAGAACAGAAATTGTGTATGTAGAAAAGTATTTTTTTATATTAAAAGTATTAAAAATTCACAAAAAAAAACATAAATCAAATTTCATTGGCTTTGATTTTAATTAACAATAGTGTAACAAAAAAATTTACGTACCAAATGCAAATCATTGATAATTTTCTGAGTTATAAGTTTTTTTCATAATGTTTTTCTGACTTTGTAATTAATCTTTAAACTCTAAGCAGTTAAGATCATAGTTGCATCTCGTTATTAAAATAGATTTTACAGCTTCATTTTTCATACGGGACTTTTCGTCATTCCATATATTGCTTAAGATAGAAAATATCTTTCGGTGTAGGCATTTGAAGCCGGTAAACACAAATTAAATTCTACTATACTTAAAATATTTTGGAAAGGCATGAAATTTGTTATTAAAATGTTGAAATATTACAACACATTTATTCTCGACAAGCTTTCCACCGACATTCCTTTAGCTTTTCACAAGTCACATAGCTTTTAACACACAAATAGTTCGCATCCCATCCTGTAATCTTATACACTCGACTTTTCTACAGCGGGCTCTCCACCTATCCAAAATTATTTTCTTGATCATGAAAGGTAAAAAAATTTCATCTCTGCGTTCAGCGAAAATTTGAGTTCAAATCCAAATCGAAAAACTTAGCGTCACGGTTATTACATCACAATCAGCTTTTTAATAGGGATTGCTAATTGATATCGATAGCAACTTAAATATCGATCAGCAAAAGGGTTGCCGTTAGTAGAAATAGATTTATAATGTAGATTAGTAAATAGTAGATTTGCGTAGCTCATGGAAGCAGAACAATAAACAGAACATTTGCGAAAAACAGAACATTTTTGTAATTTTCCATTAAAAAAAAAAATACGCAGAACAAGCGCCTTAAAAACAGAACTGTTCTGCTAAAAACAGAACGGATGGTCACCGTACCAATTATGTGCCCTATCTCGTGTCTCTAAAAACATGAGACGTCATGTTTTTCAAGTGACTTATATGGCCACAGTATTAAGACATAAGGTGCGTTCCAGAACTTTTTGGGTAAAATCCTGTAAAACTGTCAAACTCGAGAGAATAAGAAAATTGCGCTCTGTGAAAGAGAAATAATGTAAAAAGTACAGGAACGGAAAAAACCATTTTTTTAACACAAGAAGAAACGTCAAAAATTTTTGAATGTAGTTAGTGCAAAAAGTTAATTTACTAAGTCCAGACAATAAATAAACATCTTAAATTGAATGTAGTTGAACAGTAAATTCAATTCTATGAACGCAAAAAATAAAATGGAATATAAAAATAGTCAAAATAAACTCAATGTTTACAATTCAGCTTGCACAACATAGAACAGCTGATAGTTTGACACTTTTAAGACATCACTGTTTTGTAAGCTGGATTTTTGTCTTCATAACTTATCCTGATGCTACGAGGGGGAGGGGGAGGGGGGGCTGTGGCCCATTTTAAGTTAAGTATTATAAACTCTTTTGAGTAATAAACGAGTATTCAAATGTTTTTCTCATAAGCTTTATTCGCATTTATTTTCTCTGCTTTATGTATAGCCTTTAAGAGATAAAGGCATACTTCGAATGGTTAATTTTCCGGTAAAGCAAATTTTTTATACAAAAATGTAATATTAAATATAATATCCTGTTGGAGCAAAACAGATTTCACCGCTTTAAGGCCACGTAATATTAAAAAACAGTATAAATTACATGTAGCTCAGAGTTTCTTTTCCTTTTAATCCATAAGATCTTTTGATAATTGAAGAGTTCCACTTTTCTTCAATTCGGCAGGAAATATCTGATCCGGAACCGCCCTTGCTGGCAAGATATGTAAAATTGTCTACAGACGCAAGAGTGGGACTATCACTGTTAACTCATATGCTTCAAATTGCAGCAAAACTGAAAACCTTTATTTTCGCAGTTGATCTTAAGACCGGTAGACCTTGTTTCAGTGTTAAAGACATTGCCCATTTTAGATAAATCAGTTAGTTGTTGGTCTAGGAGATAAATGTTGGCTGCATATTTTATATGCTGCAGCGTTGTTGTCATGGACTAGCTGAGACCACTGGCTGAAATTGGATATTATGTTGTATCAAAAACATTCCCAATTACAAACAGAAAAAGCACTCAAGACAAAATACAGCACTGTCTCACACCACTGTGGACATCGAAGGGATTAATGGTTTACAAATTTTCAGTGTCGTTTATTTTTTTCATATTTATTTTTATCATATTGTGCAGTTCTACTTTTCTTTGCTCTTCATTTCGAAAATGATTCATGCGAAGTTCATGTTCTTCTTTTCTTTGTTCAAACTCCAGAGCTTTGTACTCCATTTCTTTAAGTGTAATTTTCTTTTGTATATGTATTAGTTCCAATTTTGCTTGGGTTAACATATCAAATTTTGTTTTTTCAATCGGATGTTGAGTTTAAGCCTTCTTTAATTTATGATTTATAGAATTCAAAGTTTGAGAAGAGTTGTGATTAATAGAATTTTTGGAATTCAAAGTTTGAGAAGAGGAGCTTCGGCTTTTTTCACCACTTGTGTTTATAAAATATATTAAAATTTAAAAAATAATAGTAATTAAAAAGCAAATTCGTGTTAAACTAAGAAAAATATCAAACATTATTAATGGTCAAAGATTATTTTTTTAAGATTTGCTTAAGCTTTAACTGACAGGAAAAATTTTGAATGATATAAACAAAATAAAAATCTTATTGTTTACTTAGCGATCTTTAACTTCAATGAATTTTTTATTTTTTCTTGACTAGAGTCCGTTTATTTGAAAGTCTTCGGCAGCAGCACATCGTATAGCAGGTCAAATACTAGCTTCGTTCGCCACATGCGTTCTCCATTAAAGCCTAGTTAATTAGTAAGGCCTAACACGCTTCGGGAAACTAGTTTTTGTTGAAAACCAGAAATAAGAGATTAACTATTGAACCCAGCCCCGTAAACTCAGTTCCAGTTCTATATTAACAACCATCCCACAAAACATTCTACACGTATGTAGTAAATCGGTCTATATTTTCGCTAATTACTCTTATTCTGTATTAAAGCCTGGTTAACTAGTTTGGCCTAGTGCGTTTCAGTTAAACTAATTTTGCTGAAAACCACAAAAAAAAAAGAATAGATTTTTCATTTTTAACATCATGGCTACACTAATAGCTAACCTACGAAAATTCCTATTTAATAAATCGGTCCATATCTTTATTTCACTCCTTTCGAAATTAAACTGTTTCATAAGCATTTGACAAGCATTAAGTACAACTAATAAAAATATAAGACTCAAAATAAAAATTATTATACTTTGATTTTTCCTAGATATTTTCATTAAATGCTTTCTCAAGCATTACCTTTTTTTCTTCAAGCGGTAATTGCTGCGATGATGGACTGTTATCTTTTTCAACAAAGCATCTATGTCTAATGAGATTAGAAGTTTGTTTTCCATTAAACTTCAAAATAGAAAAACAAACACGGCAATAAACAGTATGAGGAATAATTATTCCTTCTTTTTCTATTTCTCCAAAAATAGTCCACACCTCACTTCTACCTGTACGTTTAGGCAAAACTTTGTACACATAGTTTTTAATTATTTCAAATAATCTATTTTGTGATTCCTTCCATAAATTCTTCACCTGCAAACACACCAAAAATAAATAACAAAACGTATTTAAAATCTTGATCATAAGTTCAAAGTAACAAAATCAGAAAGGCACTACAGTTTTTAAATGCAAGTTAGATCCTCAGCACACATCAAATATAAAAACAAAATTCATAGCCATACTCAGACTACTTACAACCAAATGGGAAGAATTGGAAGTTGTTTCCAAGGGAACTAGGCTATAAGCATTGCCAACCAGCAAATTCAAAGACTTTTTTATGTAAAATATTCAGTATCTTATTAAAAATCTTTTGAAATTTTCAAAAACGTACTTAATGTGCTTCTCACGGCAATTATTGAGTTCCTGCAACATCCAAACGTGCTTCCAAAAATGTGATGTGTTAAAAAAATATGCAGTGAGAATCGCATTAGAAGCAGCTTCCAGCTTGGTTGTTTCTCAAAATATCTTCGAATTTTTTTCTTTTAAATTTTTATATGTTATTTTCGAATCAATCCTTAGAATGTATCTGATTTCAAATCGAAATTCTCGGCGTAGATTTGGATCTGAATTAAACTATTTTGCAATATTATTCCAGGCCATAACTTAAATGTTGTTGCTACTAGTGCCATTCTTTTTATTTTCAGGTATGTTATTATGTTCTCATACTAAACACATCAAAACATTAATTTCTGTATGCATACAGTTTACTAAGCGTTACCTTTTTGTGGTTAAATATTTATCATTTGTGCCAAATAATTTTGTTTTACGAATATTTTTGGACCAAAATTTCAGAGATAAATTTTGAATAGTTATACTTTAATTATGTAAAAAAAATTTGGTCTACTAAGTATGTTCTATTTCTTGCGTTGATCAGTTAAGAATCACAGCAAAAAACAAAACAAACTTCTACATTTTAATGCAAGTAGAAGTAGTAGGCTTGCAGACTACTATACTTCGGCTAACAAAGCTTACTGATGATATGACGTAGCGGTCATTGAAACTAGTATAAGCAGCTCGTGGCCCATTTTAATGCATTTTGCGCTTGTAATTTTTTTGTGGTTTTTCGCACTAAAAGTACTGAACAATAAGCTCTGTACAAAAATATTATTATGAAAATTTGTTCCAAAAACACAAATATAAAAAAATTACTTTCGGTGAGCTCGCCGATATGTAGCACTTGCAACTTCGTTCGTATCGCCAAAAAGCCTTCAACGAAGCGCTCGTCAAGAAATGTGTGATATCAAAGGGATTACAAAAGCAATTGCATCAAAATGTAGAAGTTTTATTTTGTTTTTGCTGTGATTATTAACTGATCAACGCAAGAAATAGAACATAGTAGGCTTGCAGACTACTATACTTCGGCTAACAAAGCTTATTGATGATATAACGTAGCGGTCATTGAAACTAGTATAAGAAGCTCGTTGCCCATTTTAATGCATTTTGCGCTTGTAATTTTTTTGTGGTTTTTTGCACTAAAAGTACATTCCCAAATCTAGAAAAATCCTAACTCCTCCGATGGTTACCTGCCGATTTCACTTTTACTAGTTATTTCAAAAACGTTTGATAAGATACTAGCCCAAAGGATTTGGATTATTGCGAAAAACAAAATAGTAAATATTCAGCATGCGTTTCTACTAAAGCATGGAGTGCACACCTTGTGTCATTCGCTAGAGCCACAAATTAAGAAAAAAAAACTCTCAAACAGAAAGCAGTATTGTTCTATCAAAAGATCTTGAAAATGCTTTTGATAGGATATTTCTAACTGTCATTTTAAATGAGCTTTACGATTGGGGCGTTCCTAAAAAATTGCAAAATCTCATGTATTCTTTCCAAAAAATCGAAGAGTTACCGTTGAAGTCGATGGATTTTTGTCTAATACACATGTGTGCCTCAAGGCTATCCGCTTTCGGTCATCCTGTATTCAGTATCCGCCAACTCATTGGCCAAATCGTTGATGTAAAATTAATAAACCAAAGCTTAGCATTCTTGGTTTAATTTTGTCAAAAAATGTACTTTGGAACGAACAAGCGAAGCACATCGTTGACAAGCTCAAAAAAATTAATAATATGGTAAAAATCATTTGCATTCAAAAAAAAGGTCCTCATATAGAAACAGCTATTTCTATATTTCGCTCACGAACAGAAGGCACAATTCAACTTTGTTTGACAATGTATGGATGGACATCTGCCATAAGCAAGCGAAAAATAAACATTGCACTAAACAGATGTTATAGGCAACTGGGCTTTTACAGACAACACTGATGGATGCATTAAGAGTAGAATTTCATGAGGTTGACTGGTTTATACTCAAGAGAGACAGATTTGAATAACTGTAAGAATTGAGTTGATAGGTTTGTCTGGCAAAGGCGTGTTATTATTTTGTAAGTAGTATACGATGCTCTGTATAGCACTAAGATTTTTACAACTTTCTACTAAATATTCCTTATTATTTAGAGCATTCCAAAATGATTCGTGTAAAGGATGGATAGGACAAGTTTGAGACTTAGCAGCTAGTTTAGAGGACCTCTTGTGTATAAGCCAGTCAACCTCATGAAATTATATAACAAAAACTTTTAACGAGAGGAATGTATAAGACTCGCTCGCTTAAGGGTTGACACCACTGTTTTGAATTCTAGTCATTACTTCACTAGAACAAGCCTCAGAATATGCGCTCATTGCCAAACAGCGTTATGCACAAATCATATATTTATGGAATGTCCTACATCAAAGACAAACTTACCGTTAATTAACTCAATAAAACTGATAACCGAACCACTAAACAAACATGAATTACTTTATGAAATCTAAACTATAAACATATGTAAATATGTAAAGTAAAATTATGTTCTTGTATTCCATCCACCGTGGTGTATTGGCCTAGCTGCCCAACACTTCTAGACATATTTTACAAATTAATTTGTAAAATATTAAAAATAAATAAATTTATTTATAGCATAGATACATAGCATTACATGCGTTACATGCGATTCATTTGTTCCGTCCGTTTAGTAACGTTAAACTCAAATTTTTTGATTGATTTACTTTGTTATAATTGATCGAAACACCAACATTTAATTTCAATTTCGATTGAAAATGATTTCCAGAAAATGTCTGATAAATTAAAAATCAGTACATATGAATTAAAGTTTTTAAGTTTTTATTTTAAGCTTACGGTAAAAATTATTGTAATACATTTTATGATTAACGTAAGAACATAAAAATATAAATAAAAATAATTAGTCAATATCATTCATTCCCAAATTATTTAAGTCCATACCCAAATTACAATGAAGGAACATGATTTGGTTGATAGTATTAGCATTTTTGCTGATTACTGATCGTTTTCCTGTAATGATACTTCGAGCTTTTGAAAATACTCTTTCTGATGGTGCACTAGTCGCAGGCGTTCCCAAAATTAAGCAACTTACTTTATGTAATATTTTAAATTCACTTTGGTGTACATACCACCATTCTAAGACATTAAAATTATCGGTCATTTTGACAGTAACACTTTCATACATTTGAATTTCATCTGTTATCATATTTTCTGAACTTGGTGTAACAGGTGATGACACAAAATCATCAAATAGATCAGATGTATCTGCCGATAATTCAGACGAACATTTGTTTTGAACGACCGGCCGTTGACTGTCCTCCTTATATTGTAGCATTAAACGTTTACATTCTTCCCTAATTAGATTTTTTTCCTCATCATTAAATTGTGTTAATTTGTTCGCAGGTGGAAATAGAAATAAAGCGATTTTGTGAATTAGTTTCAGGTTCGGAATGCCTATAGATTCTATATACATAAGGAGTTTTTCCTTAAAATCTTTCACTATTTGAATATCTTGGGAATCTATTACGCATACTTTTTTCAATTTATGAAAATAAATGTAGGCAAGATGAAGAGTTGGATAATTTTCTTCTTCTAATTTGTTGGTTGCATTTTCCACTTGCTCCAAAACTTCTAATAAACCTGTTACACTATTTAGATTTAGATTATTTATGCGGCTCATTTCATTTCTATCTCTTAATTTATTAGTTATGTCTTCCCAATTTGTTTTAATGGAGTGCAACAAATAGTACAGGGTGTTCCATCTTGTTGGGCTAAAACTCTTCAATGTACTACTTAATTCCGAATTGATACCGGATTTTTTAAAATATTTTACAAGCTTACTGCATATTTGGAATAAAGAAGCCACCTCGGCAATATCTTCAACGGACATTTCAATGCAATTATGGAGTAGGTGGCTGGTGCAAAATATATTGTTCTGTCTGGCGAATGCAGCTATCATGTTTGACTTCCTATCGGTAACAACAATTGTTCTTTCATTAAGTTCGCAATCGAAGTCCTCCAAAAATGTTTCCACTTTTCGGTTGACGTTTATTGCTAAAAGTGTTAAAATGTTATATCTTGAACCATGAGTACTATTGATTGCAAATATTACCAGTAGATTTTTCACCTTCCATTGATTTTAGTCCAAGCATTTTATTGTACATTTGTCCGTTTCTGATATAGTGGATGGTGCAGGCTAAGTACGATGTACGCAAAAAATCATCGGTCCACAGATCACACGTCAAAGCAAAACCTACATTTTTGACTTGCTGTAAGTCTTCCTTCAATTTCAATTTATGTATCAAGTACAGCTGTTCAATATTTCTCGATATTGTAGTGGGGTGCGGAAATAATTTTTCTATGTCAATTTTTTTTCCATATTTGGCACCCATAGAAATTAAGAAGTTAGAAACGTTCTTTAATCCCGAATCCTCTACTATTTTAAACGGCCTACAATTTTCCACAGTCCACTTTGTAATTAAATTCAAAAACAAATGTTTATCTTCCATGCTGACTACTGCTACTGATTCGTTGTTTTCTTTTCGTAATTTCAAATTTGTGTAACATTTGTGTCGAACTAAATTCGAAGTTGATTTCGGGTTATTTTTATAGACATTGTGGCAAGTTTTGCATGCAACAATGCTCTCCAGTTGAACACCAGCTCCAGTTTCAACACTACCAAATACGTCCCACACACGACTCCTTCCTCTTTTCTTGTTTATTTTGTACAAGCCGCTTAAAATGTTGCTCCTAATAGTTGCATAACTCAATTCGCTTGAATTGGGACTTTCCTATGAAAAAATAACACTAATTTATTATTATTATTATTATATATTTATTATAAATGAATTTATAAAAAACAATGGTAAGCACTAGCTGCAAAGGCTATCGGCTTTCGTTACAAAATAAGTTTAACATAATTATTAATAAAGATTGCATATATATATATATATATATAGGTGAATATCAGGGGATCATAATAAATTTAAGTAGAAATACGTTTGTACATGAGTATAATTAATTAGATTGAGTTATGTAAGTTTAATTTTTTTAAAAAACTGTATATAAGAAGAACATTCGAGTCAGATGGGTTGGAAAGAATAGGGTAGGGGGAGGAATTCTGGAAACAGGCTGAGTAAACTGAACATAAAGAAGGACAGTTGGAAAGGATATGAGGGATAGTTAGTGGGGAGTTGTTGCAGAATTGACAAATGGGTTGAGGTTCTTTTTTCAAAAGGTATAGATGTGTTGCGACTGAGTGTTCTAACCGGATTCTAGTGAAACATCTATTTTGTGCTGTATTTGTGGAGCTCGGTAATCGTAGAGGAATATTGTTCGGGTTAACTTTTTTATAGTTGTGATTGTAATTGACCCAATCCATGGTGGTTTTCCCGCGCAGTTTGTGGAGTGCACACTTGGTTATGAAATGCTTGGTGTTTGGAATACACGTATATACAGGGTACTGATGAACAGACTTAGCGGCTTGATCTGCGTACTCGTTACCTTTGATACCTGCATGGCCTGGTATCCACATGATCTTGGTCTTATTTTTCATTTCAATGAGAAGTTGTTTTATGACTATAATTGATTCATCGCGGTTCGAAACATTTTTGGCGGCTTCAAATACAGATTTACTGTCAGTGCAAATAATATATCTGTTTTTAGAGTTTTAGAAAATTCCAGCGCAGAGATGATAGCTTTCGCCTCAGCATCAAAGATTGAAGCTGCCTCCACCATTATGCTTTGAGATAAAGTATTGCCAATTTCGTCAACCACAGCAAACGAATTGGAATCTTTGGTTTTGGAGCCATCCGTATAAAGAAGATGCCAACCCAAGTTTTTGAAAGTCTGAGTGCTGTCTAAAAACAATTGATTATATAAAGCTGGAGAGGTTTTGTCCTTTTGAAAGCAGGCCAGGTTAGAGATGGAAGAGATGGGGTCCAAATTCCACGGGGGAAAAAGTTCGCGTTTGGTTAATGTTTCCTTTATGTTAATATCGTAGGCCCTTGTTGTGTCGATCAGGGGCGAAATCGCCGATTGTTTTTTCATTTTGGTTTTCCTCTTTTTGATGGACGTAACTAACTTATACAGAAGGCTGGGGTTCGGGTTAGCGAGTTTATGAATGTTACGGTATCTTAGATTTAAAATTCTGTTTTGAATGGGATCCAGTCCACTTTCAGCATGCAAGTTCAGCATTGGAGATGTTCGAAAGGCCCTGAGGCTCGATCTAATGGCAGCATGATAAGGAGCTTGCATATTCACTATATGAGTTTTGGCACAGTTTCCATAAATAAGCAGCCCATAGTCAATCTTTGACAGAATAGTAAGCTTAGTAAAATTTAGGAGGAAGTTAGTGTGGACTTGACTCTTAGTAGATGCTAGATATTTAAGAACGTTAAGTCGGGAAAATAAATTTTTTTTAAAATATTTAAAGTGCTCTTTAAAAGTATATTTACAATCAAAATAAATTCCAAGAATTTTCAAATAATCAACATTTTCAATTTTAGAGTTATTATGAAATAAATCAATGTTATTACAGTTAATTTTTTTACAAATATGAAGATGCTTGGTTTTTGCTAAAGAAATGTCTGCTCCGGATGACTTTGACCATATGTCTATTGCGTTCAGAGAAGCGGAAAAATTGTTCGCAATCTCATTGACATCTTGTTGTTTTACTATAATGAATAAATCGTCGGCGTAAATGCAGTGCTCTAGTTTCCTCATGCTGAGAATTATACGACTAAGGTCGTCGAAAGCAATTATGAACAAGGTAACTGATAGAGGTGAGCCTTGGGGAATGCCGTTGAACAGTGGATACATTTTTGAAAAAACGTTGTTGATTTTGCATCTAAATTGCCTATGCGTTAAGAAGGATTTAATAAAAGTATAGATTTTTGGGCCGATACGCCAATCGGAAAGTTTTTTTAAGACCATGTGTATTCAAATCCTATCAAAGGCCTTTAAAAAGTCAATCGATAAGACTGAAATATGATTTTTAGCAGAGAGATTTCTACATATCAGATGATCAAGGTAAAGTAAAGCGTCCAAAGTACCGGAACCGGGTTGAAATGCAACTTGATGAGGGGAAATAAGCTTATGAGTTTTTACTAACCACATAACTCGTTTGGATATAATTTTTACTAAGAGCTTGCCAACACAAGGAAGTAGAGAAATTGGTCTATAGGAATCAATGAGATCACTAGACTTATTTGGTTTCTTAATCGGACAAATAATAGCAGTTTTGTAGCTTTGAGGGATGATACCAGAGTCAAAAATATTGTTGAACAGGTTTAGAATGCGGCGTTTAAAGGATGTTGGAGAATTTTTGATCATATCGGAAGGTATTTTATCGAAACCAGGGGTTTTGCCTGTAGATGTTTTTAAGCAAAGCTCTAGTTCATTCAAGGTTAAGACTGTTTCAATTTGTTTTGCAAAATTTGAGCAGCTAGAAGAAGTTGGAAGATCAAGAATAGTTTGTTTACTTATCTGAAAGTCAAGTGAAAATTTTGTATCATAGGAGTTGGCTGACCAAGTTTTTGCAAACTCCTCTGTGATATCAGAGGGTTCGGTAATACAGCTATTGCTTGTGCTAATTCTTTTTATACTGTTGGAGGTCGAAGTTCCTACCAAAGTACGAATAATTCTCCAACTGTCAGAGGGGGATGCGTTGGGCTTAACAGACCTTGTAAAATCGTTGAAACTTCGGGCCTTGGCTTCCTTTTTGGCTTTGTTGAAAAGAGCATTTTTGCGTTTATAATCTATTAAGTTTCCAATTGAGGCATGTCTTTGATAGGAACGCCATACATTTTGTTTTGTATCCCTGAGAAATTTCAATTCTGGAGACCACCAAGCAACTGTTTTGGAAGATTTTCTATAAGTGGTTTGAGGTACCGAACAATTAGCAGAAGACCGAAAGATTTTGTGGATCTGTGCAGCTTCCTTATTAACACAAGGTGCTAAGGGATAATTGTCAGAAATTTCAAAAACTTTGTTTTGGAACAAACGCCAATTTGCACGTTTAGTATTATAATGAGATAGCCTAGGAGAGTTATGTACCGAATTAAGTGCAACAGATGTGATTATTGGGAAGTGATCGCTGTTGTGGAGATCATTAATTGTATGCCATGTATAATGAGGCATTAAACGAGCAGAACATAGACTGACATCTACATTAGTAAAAGAGTTGTGTGAGCTGAAGTGAGTGGCAGTGCCATCATTCAGGACGCAAAGGTTGGAGGCTAAAGTAAAATTTTCAAGTATCTGACCTCTCTGATAAGTTGAAGCCGACTCCCATAGTGGACTCCACCCGTTGAGGTCACCCACCATCAGAATAGGAGAAGTTATATTTGTTAGTAAATACAGTAAATCGGTTGTTGAAAAAGATTACATGGCAGGAATGTAAATCGATACAACCGTAAAATTGATTTTTAAGTACAATTCAACAGCCACAACAGATAAATTGGAAGTAAAAATAAGCCGCTTGTGAGGTAAAGATTTTTTAATTAGTACACCAGTACCTTGCTTTGCAGATATATTGTACGAAAAGTTATGAAAATAACCAGTGTACGATTTAGGCACAACAGGATTGTCGACAAATTTACAGTGGGTTTCTTGAAGACAGATGATGGATGGAATTTTCTCTTTGATGAGCATTTCTAAATCTATATAATTATTACGATAGCCTCTGATATTCCATTGAAGAACATTGAGCATCTCAAGTTATAAAGAAGAGAAAGAAAAAATAGAATCAACAAAACTCCACATTATTTACAATAAAGGGACATGTTTATATAAGGACTGTCCCAGAAAAAACTTGCACTTTGTTTTTTAGTTATAAAAAAATACCCAGCAATTTTTTTGGTTTTTTTTATTAATAATGGCTAGTGTTCAGAATATAAATATCTAAAAACTAATTAACAATTTTGTTTTTTCTATAAAAATTTCTTACTTTTTTTTTAAGGCCCTTCATTAAATTTTGCACAGTTGTTTCATCGACAGTACGGTACGATCTTTTCCACTTAAGTCTGAAGTTTTGAAAATTGTTTGCAGTCCTGCCACTCTTTCGAAGATCTCTTTTCATTAGAGCCCAATATCTTTCAATTGGGACAAGCTCTGGGCAGTTAGGCGGATTTGCTATTTTTGGTACAAAATTGATCTTTTTACTTGCATACCATTCCATCGTAGCTTTAGAGTAATGAGAGGTTGCTTAATCTGGCCAGAATATCACGGTACCCTCATGTGCACGAATAAATGGTAGAAGACGTTTTTCGAGGCACTCGTCAATATAAACTTTGGAATTGATTGTGCCTTGCGTAACAAAGAAGCTGCTTCTGAGGCCACAGGTGCATATGGCCTGCCAAACCATATATTGCTTCGGAAATTTCGAAATTTTTTTTTTTTGAATTTACTAGGCACATTCCCCTTCTTCGGTGATGTATAATATTCGTGCCCAGGTAGCTGCTTAAAATCTGCTTTAACGTAAGTTTCGTCGTCCATAACACAGCAGTCAAATTTAGTCAGGTACCTTTCATACAATTTTCGGGCTCGCATCTGAGCAACCAACTGCTTTTCATCAGAACGGTCTGGTACTTTTTGAACTCTATATGTCTTCAGCTTACTTTTTTCCTTTATCCTTTGCACAGTAGATTTTGATGTACCTGCTCTATCCGCCATATTTCGCACTGAGGTGTTGGGATTCTGCTTAAAAAGGCGCTTCACCTTCGCCGCTACCTTTGGGTTAGAAAATTCTGGTTTTCTGCCTGAACCCTTTTTTCGTGAAACAGGTAGACCCTTCTTATAATTAGAAATAACCGTTTTGACAGTTCTTTCTGATGCACCAACTATTTTTGCCATAGCTGAATATTTTAACCCTAGATTTTGCAGGTATGTGGACAAAATCAGTTCGCGGACTTTTTCTTGCTTGCTAGACATCTTTGTCATTAGAAGTGCTATCTTCAAGTGTTATACATCATATCAAACGTCACTTTATATGGAATAAATATTTTGTCTTTTTAGACCTATAAGATTATCAGGTAGAGTATAATCTTAAAAAATAAAAGTGCAATTTTTTTCTGGGACAGTCCTTATATGTACATTGGATGAGATTTTTATTTATTCGATTTGCTGAGGGCTTGTGATTTTTTAAGAGTTTTTGGGGTTACTATAACTGAAAGCTCTGGGAACTTTTTGTATAATCGAGAATTGGCTGAAGTTTCTGAGTCGTTTAATGTGTTTGATTTAGTTTTATTTGGTGACAATGATATTTCTGTATCCATTTGTGTAGTAGTGTTATTATGTATGTCTAACGATTCAAAATTGCTTTCGTATGGTGATGATGGTATTGTTATTGTTGTTGAGTTAACTGTGTGCTTTTGCTGTATGTTTTCTTGGTTCGTTGTTTGTACTGTTTCAATTGCTGAATTAGTGTTTGTCTCTGAGTTGAATGGTTTATTATTGATATTTTGATCTAGCTGTTGTGGTAGTTGATGTTGTTGGTTTGCTTGATGTTCCGTTGTTTATGATGTATTTTGTTCCGTTACTGTAGCGTTGGTGTTTCTTAAAACTTGTGCAAATGTGGGTGTATTAGATGTTTTTTTAAAAGGTTGAATGGTGTGATGTGTTGGATTGTTGTTGAAAATTTTCCAAGCCTCTCGCACAGGGCATCTTCTATCTATTTTGATTTTATTAACTGATTTGTGTTTAAGGAAAGTTGTACAGGAGGGATCGTACGAAGGATGCGATTCGTTGTTGCAGTTAACACAATACTTCCTTATGGGGGGTAGGCACATTCTCTGCAGACCTCAATATTGCGGCACCATTTTTTTGTATGACCTAATTTTTGGCAATTAGCACATCTCATTGGATTAGGTATGAATTCAGCGACGGGCACTCTTTGCCAGCCTAGTTTGATAAATTCAGGACGACGGATCAAGTCAAAAGTTATAATTGCTACACCGGTTGCAGTCAACTTGCCTTCCACATTTTTCATTATTTTTTTATTGTCACAGATTTTTTGATCTTTCAAGGAAAAAATCAATTCTTCTTCTGTAATATTAATAATGTTTTTAGAAAAAATTCTACCCTGTGTGGAATTGAGACTCTTGTGTGAAGATATTTTAACTGGTACAGTATCAACATGTTTCGCTTTTAAAAATTTTTCAGCTGATTTAAGGTTCAAAGTTTTTAGAAGAAGGTCACCAGATTCAAGTTCTACCACTTCTGTGTAATCCCGAGATATATAATTTAACCCTTTCTCTATTTGAAAAACATTGTAAGATGATAAAGGAGGTACTTGTTCCTCGGTGTTATACCCGACGGCAGTGATTATTAAGTAGCGTGGTATGTGATCATCATTATGTATTATTTCTGGAAGAGGTTCAAATTCGGTAGATCGTAAACGCTTGTTATTTGTTTTAGTTGTTCGTGCTATTTTTGAAGGATTATCTGGGTCTAGGATTTTAAACCTGTTGTGGTTAGGGGGATCAACCCCGTTCATTTTTTATTTTTTTTGATCCGAGATTTTTATATGCCACTAGTATATAAGATTGTAAAATATAAATTTACAAACAAAGAAAACAAAAGTAATTAGATAGGTGCGAGAGAGACTCAATTAAAGTGAGAACCGTAAAAAAAAACAGCGAACGGAATTGATCTATACGCGGCGATTGACTGAGCAAGACTGAACACTAATTTAATTTGAAAAGTAATATAGGAAAAAGCTTCAATTAACTGTGCTATTTCCATTTTTAATTATAGCAACAACAAAAATATACATTAACCATTTGAATGACGCGTGCCGCTAAGAAACGAACGCAAAACAAATCATAACATACATAAGTATAATCAATCTTTAAAAACCCTACCGTTGACCTTTTAGCAACGCATTGATATTACAGTTAACTCGTTGCAGTTATTGCATTTTCTCATGTTGGCTGTTGTAAATATTTTGTTTAGCTTGAACAATGTTGACTGCGAAATACGAGTTAGAGTACAAACGAAGTCTAGTCATGTTATGTGATCGTTCTGTTTTGTGCGAGTCTATTGATTACTCGCAGAATGTCAATCGAACCATTATACTCGACAGCAAGTACAATAATATGTCGACTTAACAAGCGCACTCGAGAAGACTTCTAATAGATATGTTTCACCAGAACCGAACAGTTTCGATTAGTTTAGATAATTTAGTCTTGTTTTGAATTTAATGGTTTAGTTTTCAATATATTACTTGAATATAATTGATAAATCATAAAAACATGGTCAATGGTCTGTTTTGCGATGTCAAAAACATTAAATGTTATGTGTAAAAAATATAATTGCAAAATACTTCTTTTTTCTAGCGACCGTCACAAATTTTAGAGATATGTTACAGATTTGCATGAGCACAGACTCAGTATAAAATTAATTATTAAGAAAAAATATAACGAAAAACATTCAAAGTTTGAAAAAAAATTGACGATAGCACTCCTTATTTTCAATACAAAATAAAATTGACTTAGCCATAATATGCGCAATTTGGTTTTTGAGCAACGCTTGCTGTAGCTACAATTTTATAATTTGTAAAAAGAGAGTCATGACATGATTCGAAAATGTGGAAATCTACATAAAAACTGTAAATATTTCAAACTCTTAATATTTCAAATAATTTTGAAGTAGTTTGTAGTTACATTGCTTCGAACACTGAGATAATAGAATTGAAGTCGATATGGAAAACGTTTTTATTGTCCCGAATATGTATTGCCACCCATTTAAGAAAAATTGGCCCTAAATGCGAGTGACAACCCAAGTTTAAGACCGGATTCGACAAGGCAACCCTATATATTCTATTTAGGCTCTTTGAGAGCTATCGTTTGACATACATTTCAATATATAATATTACTTACTTACTTACTTAGATGGCCATAACAACCCGTTGTCAGGTTACGGCCGACCTCATTAGCTCTCGCCAGGCGCCTCTGTTTTGCGCGCGCCTTCTCCAATCGTTAATGCCAAGCGCGGTTAGGGCTTCCTCAGCTTGGTCTATCCACCGGAGGCATGGTCTCCCTCTTCGTCGTTGACCGGGGACCTTCCCTTCGAATACCTTTTTCGCTGGAGCTTCTATATCCATACGATGGACATGACCCAGCCAGCGTAGTCGTTGTATTGTTATACGCTTAACTATGTCAATGTCGGCGTAGAGCTCATACAGTTCGTGGTTCAATCGAATGCGATAGTCGTCGCCAACTCGAACAGGACCAAAGATTTTGCGGAGAACTTTCCTCTCGAATACCCCAAGAGCGGCTGCGTCTGTTGTCGAAACCACCCATGCCTCAGCGCCATAAAGAAGCATAGGTAGAATGAGCGTCTTGTAGAGTGTTAGCTTTGTCGATCGAGAGAGAGCTCTGCAACGTAATTGCTTACTGAGACTGTAGTAGCACCTATTAGCAATTGTTATTCTCCGCTTAATCTCCAGACTCACATCATTGTTGCTGGTTACGGCAGTGCCAAGGTAAGTGAATTCCTTGACAACTTCTAATTTACAGTTGCCCGCTGTAACATGAGAGTCTAGATCCCGTGCTCTCTTGTTGTTGTTAGTAGACATCATGTATTTCGTTTACCTCGTTTACCGTCAAACCCACTTTGGCTGATTCCTTTTCAATAGCAGTGAAAGCAGCAGTAACATCTCTCTTACTCCGACCGATAATATCAATATCATCAGCGTACGCAAGGAGCTGAACACCTTTGAAGAAAATGGTGCCATTATGATGCACACCAGCTTTTCGTACGATCCCCTCCATAATGAAATTGAAGAGATCGCACGAGAGCGGGTCGCCTTGTCTGAAACCTCGCTCGGTATTAAAAGTTCCGGAGAGGTCATTCCCTACCTTGACGGAGCTACACGTATTTCTCAACGTCATCCTGCAGAGCCTTATCAACTTTGCAGGTATACCGAACTCAGACATTGTTGCGTATAGGCAATCCCGCACTGGGCTATCGAACGCAGCTTTATAATCGACGAAGAGATGGTGAGTGTCGATTTGATATTCATGGGTTTTCTCCAGGATTTGGCGTAGTGTAAAAATCTGATCTATGGTGGACTTACCAGATCCAAAGCCACACTGATAGGATCCGATCAGCGTTTCTGTATACGGCTTCAATCTTTCAAACAATACGCTCGAGAGGATCTTATATGCGATGGAAATAAGACTGATATAATATATATTACTAAAAACTGCCCCGGTAGCAACCCAGGTTGGGGACAGGATTCAACAATGCAACCCTTTATATTTAGGCCTCTTTGAGCTCTATCATTTGACATATATTTTGAGGCACATATTATATTACAGTTTCGATTAAAACAACAAAATTGGTTAAAATTTGGGCGCCGGGACAGACTTTGAAAATGCAATCCTGCTTGCCTGCAACTCTGCCTAAGTTGTCATGTACATTAGGGTGGTTCTTAAGTGTACTTTTTTGCGAAATTCAAATGCGACGCCCCCTCAATTGGTTCGAAATAGGGTGAAAAAATTTAAAGTTTTTTTCTTTAACCCCCACGGGCCCTATTTCAAAATGAAATTTGACATTCGCCGCCATTTTTTTAAACTATTTTTTCTTGAGGCTTTTAATTTTAAGGAAGAATATATTAAAAAAAGTATCATTTGGATCTAGTTTTTGAGATATAGTCATGGGAAGTTGCGGATATAGCTTTTCTAGAAATCATTTTAAGTTGGAAACTCCTGAAGAGATCTTAGTCATACACCTTTTCAATGAGAAGTGCAGAAAAATGCGGAATCCTCAACCGCAGACAAGACTATCAAGCCGCTTGTATTAAAAAGGATTAGTCTATGTTGAAAAGGTATAAGCGCGCATTTTCAGAAATTTTGTCATTTTTTTTTTCTTTACAGAGATGCTGTAGCTTTTCGCGGTTGCATTTATTTGAGTTTGACAACCTTGATAGGCTAGGACCACACGAGTGTTTTTCAATTGGATACAGAGCTATCTTTAAACAAAAATATCGAATTCGATAGTCGAAAAATAAAATCGAATTTCGATACATCAAATTAAAAAATATCATTGATATTTATCGAAAAAAATATCGCAAATATCGATAATCGATATATTTTGCACAAGCCTAATTAACACAGTACAAGCGCAAGTGTGAGGGCAAGTCGTACGTTTTCATGCTTCATGCGGATATAGCTTTTGTAAAAATCAATATAAGTTTAAAACCCCAAGACTTATGTTTATCCAAATTATGGGTGTCTTATGAAAGACAATTTAACGAGCTATAATATTGGTGAAAACATTTTTCGAATTTGATTGTTTTTTCAATAAATGTATTAATAGCCTATATATTTTTTTTATAAGTCTAAAAAGTTTAGTTAAAATGATGTATCGTTTCTTTTGAATTACTGCGCACTTACGTTTTTTTTAACAAAACCAACTAAGAAATCAAGAAATATACAAATAATATACAAAGAATGTAGAAATAAACGACGCTGGCGTACGCTTTTTTTGTTGTTTGCTTGTGCGATTGGTTACTTTTTTCTTCTTCTTTGTCAGCGTTTACACGAGGAAGCTTTTTCGGCAAAGTTTCCTTGTTTGTAGGCAAGAGGGGAAAAACGAAAGGGACGATTTTTATTCAGCGTTTACACGAGGAAACTCTTGCCGGAAAGTTCCTTGTTTGTAGGCAAGAGGGGAAAAACGAAAGGGTGGTGTACAGAATTTTCCGTACCCGCAAATTCTCTTTCGTTCTGATCGTTAGCTTATATTATGCTTTGACTCTACGTTTGTTGTGGTGGATCGACGTAGTAACTGCTATGATATTCACAAGCAGAAAGAAATTGCAGTTTTCGTGTGTAAACGCAAAACAAATTCACAAAAGGGAATGGACAAGAATTTCTTTCACGAAATTCTTCGTGTAAACCTTGACTTATACGTCGCAAGCGCAAAATGAAAATCACAAAAGAGGATAGACAAGAATTTGTCTCTCAGACTTTCCTCGTGTAAACGCCGACTTAAGAAAAACGACGTAGTTGTACACATGGTTGCTACTTAAGAATTTTTTTTGTACCAAATTTACCGAAAAAATGTACCAAATAGGAAAAAAATGTACCACCATTTTTTTAATGAACAGTTCACTTAAAAGCAAATGTACCTTATTTTATATATGTACCAACATTTTTTTAATAAACAGTTCACAGGTATAAACTTAAAAGCAAATGTACACATAAACATATTTTATATATGGGCATTTTTTTAATATACAGCTGCATACATATGTATGTATTTAGTCTTCCACGAAAAAAGACCTATTTTCCAAAAAATCGATATTCCCTGAATTGGTGATTATGATAGAAAAAAGTACGCCTTTTCAGCGAAACAAACCGCATATCCAGCTTTATAATTTATTTGACAAATTTTTGAAGCAATTACTGAATCTGGATAGCATACACTTAATAAATTCTGTAGGTAATCCATCAGAAGAAATGCCAAACTATGCACAATGCAGAACATCACCAAGCCAAGCTCAGCTTGGCATACTGTATTTTCAAAAGTTGTATCTTTTTCGCTCGTCAATGCATCAATTTTCAATGGGTTCCTTTTTTTTAATATTTTGGGCAAGCAAACCATTTTGTGCATGCCGTTTCAAATTAGACAAGTGATGATTAAAAATTTGCGCAAACAGTGCAAAAATATATTTATTTTTTTATTTGCTAGAAGGAGCATCAACTCTATAAAATATAATTTATGTAACTAGGCAACACCTTTATCTTTGACGTCGCCAAAAATTAAATTAATCTTTTATAAAAGTGGTTAGGCCAAAATAAACATTTTTAGAACATAGTTTTTATTTTATAGGCTTAAAAGATGCCTTAGCATCTTGAACTTGACATACTGAAAGGGTTATGACGATCAAAATATCTAAGGACTAGAATTTTAAATTTTGGTGGCCCACTTCCAGAACGTACTGGTCTATAGGCACGGTTTTTTTCGAAACAACATTTTTCAAGTTGACTAAGCACATAGCACGGACAATTTTCGACCGACTGGAATAAGGTTTTGACTGAAACAAAACTCGAAAACGCAGCACTGAGAGACTTATATAAAGCAATAAAACCAAACTTCACACAAATATAAGATGACGGTGAGCTCTAACCAAGTTTAAATGCAAGTGTGAGCTGTAACAAAAACTTGAATTGGTAATCGTTTGGGAGTCGATATACATACAGCAGCGGTCAAAATAATAGTAGTGCGGTGTCATTTTTAGAATTGAAAGAAAATATTTCGAATAAATGACTTTTTATTTCTTCTAATCTTTCGAAAAATAGTTACTTGATGAGTGCACAAAATAAGCACATAACATTTTGTTCCAGAAAAATAACGGTACTTTCTAAGTTTGCTATTGTATTGAGTAATTTGTACTTTCGAGCGGTCAAAATAATAGCAGTGCTCAACTCCTTTTCTTCTCAAGACTAGGTATTTACTTTTATTAAAAAAATATGATCGTAACAAGTAAGTTCAATGATTTTTTCAAGTTTTTGCATTTTAGTGGGCCGTGGAAAGCATTCTACGACAGAGCAAAGTAAAATTATTAAAAAATTCCATTTCGCAAGGCAAAACTTTTAAGGAAATCTAAAATTTTATCGGATGTTCTGCGAAAATGGTTTCGAATACGATAAAATACACAAATAAATGAAAAACACGAGACCGAATGTATTTCATGTCCCGCCGGGACGTGAATTGTTCGATACGGCTTTCGATACATAATCCGCTTTTGCCTGCTACGGAAATAAAGAAAGTTTGCGCACGGGTACTTGGAATGGCTGGTTGCAAAGTTCACAGCGAACTACAAATCATAAGCAAACGACGCTAAGTCATTTCGTTCTATCGTTCTGTTTCGTGCTACTGCTACTGATGAGTTGCAGAATGTCAAATTTGATATATATGTACTTGTCAGTACTTCCTATAGTCTGACGTCATAGCAAGCGCACTTACGCAGACCTCTAATAGTTATACAAGGTCTTGACAATACATAATATAGGAGACTAATTTCATTCGCTCAGGATTAAATTCAAATTGTAGGGACTTTCATAAACTCATAACTTTGACTTTTGAGCTAAAGTTCTACTTGCCTTGATAACACCACCATGTTCAGAATCGTTTTTACAATCAGTTTGACAATCAACGCGGCGCTTTAATAACGATGTTGCTGAACTTGAGTTACTTGCATCTTCATTATATAGGACTTCAAAGTATTCCAATTTTTCATATTCTCTGCTATGTTCTGAAGTACTTATAAATTCTGAAAAATCTTTTTTTGGCCGCTTTACTTCGCGTTCCTCCACACACGGTTCCTCCTTCACCATAAAACTTTCCATTTCTGAGGAATAAGGTGCTTCCGATAACTCCATTCTTGCAGAAGTACTTCTCGTAAGCCACTTTATATATAATCAATTTAAATATAATATGATGTGATTTTATTTTTCTATTTGTAAATTACTTTGTCGTATAATAAGATATAAACAACTTTAATGCGATATATTTATTTAAAATGCCAAAAGATGACAACTGTCATGATAGTGTTGCCATTTAATAGTGTCAAACATATGTCTGTGCCAGAGACATCTACATTGTAGAAACTTTCAGCCTACAACTATAAAGTTGTCTCAATTTATACTCAAGAAATTTTGTGATTTGACTACGGTTTTCTTTCCGACAAGAGCCCTTTCAGCACAGATTTATAATTTAAGTACCTCTGCTTTGATAAAGAGGTGGAAGACTATCTATGGCAACATCGAACATTTTTCCTTTAGTTGTTTTAATAGAAAGTTATGTTGCTGCATATATCTCCAAATTCTACAACTCAAGGGAAAAAAATGCGATCAATAAATAGTCAAAAGATTGAAAGGAAATAAATCAAATAAACTCGTTTGATATGTTAAGGGGTTTTATGGAACAAATAACGGTAAAATTCCAATTTACCGGTTTTTTGAAAAGCAATCTCTGCAACTTTCGGTATCTACATCTTGCATCTGGATTCAAGTGACATATTTTGATAAATAAAGTTTTTTATTTTGCGAGTTCGTACTTTTTCTATTAGTAATTCTTCTTAAATCAATTCATTTATATTCTAATTTATATTAGAGTTCCATCTCATAAAATTAACATTACAAGCTCAAATTAATAAATTGACACAAGCTGAATAGAAATACGACACTGATCAGTCGACTATGGCGGATAAAATAGAATTAAATTTTAAATCAGTGACCGGCAGCCCATATGGCCGCGGCCAAGCGAAGAGCATCAGGTTTGAGCTAGGAAGCTCAAATGTTGGGACAATTATTTTTATTCCTCAAGCTATAATATAGGAAAAAAATAAATAAAATCCATTTCCAAAAGTTTCAAAATAAACACCCTAATATACATACATACAAATGGCTATAATTCGCTAACTGTCAATCGAACTGACTCATACTCATATTATTTTGGTTGAGAATTACCTCCAAAATATGTATCAAGATCATCAACTTCAGATCACGAGATCGCTTTTTATCTTCACATACTTGCAAATACATTTAATATCGAAACTGTAGCACCTTCGAACAAAATTTTGTTGTGGAATTTTTCTGTTAAAATTCTTTGGCAATCACCCAGATCATTTCTCCAAAAAGCGAAATGTAAAAGAGACATCGGCAAATATTACTTTTGGGCCACTTTCTTTGACCTTTTGAGGGTGACACTGACTTTCCTCAAAGAGGAAAAATTAAGGGCTTGCTTATGAGATACTCGTACATACATACGAACCATTTCCGAACATAATTTGCTTTGAATTATTTTCGCTAAAAATTACTTGTCGTATGCCCTAATAGATACATATATCCACAAGTTAATTCGCAAAAGATATTTATATTTTCAAAAAAAAAAAAAAATAAAAACATTCTAACATGTTTGTTGTCACATAGCGGGGAGAGAAATCATTTTATAAAAGCAGTTAAGTGCAAACATTTTAGTTTCTTATATCCTAAAATCTAATTTCATGTTACATCTAAAGCCAACAATAAAATAAAATTGAAAATACTTATGTAATTAATATAAAAATATAAGCAGTTTAAAACAAATTAGTTCCAATGATTAATAAAAAAATAAAATTTAATACGTTTTTAATTTGAAAGACACCCTCTTCATTCCTTTTACTAGTTTGCACCTACATTGTTGACTTCTGCCACATCAATCTTTCGCTCATGTTCGCTTTAAGCTACATTTTCATCTTGTAAATTTAACCTATGGTAATAAAGACTTAATGTCATCCGAGTCCGAAAACATTGCATATTTTTAATAACGTAATAGTTTTTAGTTACCTCTTTAAAAGCTGATTATATTTTATGCTCCAAATAATTAACGCGCTAATTGTATAATTAAAGCTGCGCACATTTCAAAAAACTCCATAGTATGGTGTCCCGTAGGCTGTTGCGGCATTATACCGCTTGTGCTCAATGGTGGCGGTGTCAAGCTTTCCATTATAACATCATCACCCTGTTCCACTTCGTCGTTAGTAAGCGATTTGAAATCAAGCAAATAGCTTTTAGCATCCACCTGATATAGTTGCAGCGACATTTTTGCATACTTGCCAGTCAATGTATTCTGACGACGTACACGCACATGGTAGGGGTTTATTATCTTCCATTCATAATCTAAAGCTTTCATTGCACGATAAACTTCAAGCATTATATCGTTAGGTTTGCTTTGCGAACGTATGCCCAAATGCCATTTGGCACGTTTAATGGGTGTGCCACGCGCTGTTTTTTCCGGAAAAGCACCTCCGCCAGTATTCTGTATACACATGGCCAATTGACGCTCACGTAATGGCGCTATGCGTTCGGGATGTGGACGCAAGCTACTTGTGTTAATGCTGCCGCCTCCTCCTGCCGTTGCTGAACTGTTTGGTGTTGCTGTTCCTCCACTGGCACCACTAGTGCCGTGACCAATCTCATGTGCACGCTCGCTAGGCGAATGTGATACAGGCGGTGGCGAACCGGCTACAAAAAAATTGCTTAACTCCGTTTTAGCCGCTTCGTCAGCAAAACGTTGGTTATCAATAATCAAGTGGTAGGCAATTGCCAGCTGATCATGCGGATCACCGCTCAATAAAGCATTGTGTACTTCAGCCTCTTTGACGCCAAATTTAGAACAAACCTCTGAAACAGCATAAGTATCGATGACATTGGAGTCCTGTTCAATGCTCGATGGAAAGAGATATGACGGTAAATCTTTTTGGAACCATTCATGTTTCTTGATTTCTTCGATATTGGCACGTTTCAGAGGATCAACTTGCAACATTTGGCATACTAAGTTTACCACTTGTTTGTTTAAATACTCAGGAATTGGAAATATGCCAGATTTTATTTTGCGAAATAGTGTTGGAACATGCTCATCGTCGAAAGGCAATGTACCACAGAGTAGCGCATATAAAATAACACCACAAGACCAAATGTCTACCTCAGGTCCAGCATATAGCTTGCCAGAAATAACTTCTGGGGCGGCATAATTTGGTGAGCCGCAAGAAGTACGCAAGAACTCACCATCTAACATCATGTTTGAGAGGCCAAAATCGGCAATCTTGACATGCATATTGTGATCGAGTAAAAGATTTTCAGGTTTAAGATCGCGATGTACGATCATATGGCGATGGCAGTAATCAACACCTGAAATAATTTGCTGGAAAAAGCGACGTGCTTCATGTTCCTGCAATTTTCCATGCTTTACAATATAATCGAATAATTCGCCACCGCTAACATATTCCATTATCATGAAGATATCTGTTGGAGTAGAAATAACCTGAAAAAAGAGAAAACTTATTAAAAATATTTTAGTTTAGAAACAAATACAGTTTTTTACAAATGGTAATGCAATTCTACAAAGTCAACCCAATTTCATCTCTATAAAATTGACAATCGTAAGGAATTTCATATCATGGCTTTAGTGCACATAGCGGTAATTAATTGTTTGTGTATACTCTGTCATTATTACGAAAATACTCAAATGAGGTGTTTATAATTTCTTTATACGACTACTAATTCAGGCTTTTAGACCAAGGGATCTGGTATGAACGTTCATCAGGTCCATTAACGAAGATTCGATCTACCTTTTCTTCTCGTCCTTGGCGGTTGTGAATTAAAGATTATTTTCTTAGTTACGGTTTTTGGAGGTTTATGACCAGTGGATTTTAATTGCACTAAAAAATCATTTAGTCAATTTTGTCCCAACGTTATGCTGCTTTCAATATACATTTTATCAAATGAAATGTAACCAAAACAAATATTTTGAATAATACATGGGTGCATGCAAAAACTGTTAAAAAGCATACAAAAAGCCTCATAACTCGATAAAATGAATATGTAGACAGTGACTTCTTGTCGCTGAAGTAAAATAATAATGAAAAAATCTATTCGTTCTAAATACAGAACTGCATTCCCGAAAAACAGTGGAGTTTAATGGGTGCCTCTTAACGATGTACAGGGTGGTATCTGGAAGCGTAGCTTGGTAACTCCATCTTGTTGGAACCATGTTTCATCATTATCTTCGATCGATGGGCGCAAGCAACTTTCAAGAATTGTCTTAATAACAATATTGAGCACCGGAGTTCACGTATCTCCTTAGACCACATCACACTGTTATATCTATAGAAAAGGGTTAAGCATCTGCGATGGTTTTGTCGTTGCAAACTAACAGTAAGTTCATTATTATATTTTAAATTATAAGATAGTATATAAAAGACCACACACAAATTTGAGGGTCTTTCACGATAGTCGAGTAAAATATTTTTAAAATTGTTATTTACTCAGTTTTCAAAACTGTTAAGTTTTTGTAAATATCAACGGCGTATAAAATTGTTAGTTGAAGAAAATCCATGGAAAACTAGACTTTATTAACACAAGATCCCACTTCAAAAATGTGTAAAATATCACTAAAATTCTAACAAATATAATCGTTATTTTTTTTACAAAACCGCTGTTCAAGTTTTAAACACTCCTGAGGTGGAAACTTTTGAGATTTTAATATTTAAATCACTTTGAAAAAAATCATTAAATTTTAAGCAGTTAGGATTTTTTCTCCCCATGCCTATGTTTTTTTTTTATTTCTTTACTATACTTTGACGAGCTATTTGAATCAAGGTTTTCCACGTCGTCATTAAAAATAAAAATTTTCCCCAAGATTTTTTATGTATTCCACAGTAACCTTGTCATTTCTTAATATGTATGTACCTGATACAACTTAATGATGTGTGGATGCCGGAAGAGCTTCAAATTTTGTATTTCACGTCGAATTTTTCCAACAACATCTAAGCTCTTAATCTTCTGACGATTAAGTATCTTGACGGCTACTTTATGTTTGGTCATCTGATGTTCGCCAATTTTGACTTTGCCAAAGGTACCTGTACCCAAAGTGGCACCCAACAGATAGTGACCGATTTTAACAAGAGGCTGTGCGGCAGCATTGGCCACCACGTCAACAGCTGCGGCGCGTGCTTGCGGCATTGCTTTCGATTGATTCAATTTAGACTTTTTTTTAAGTGTGGATGCCAAGCAAATAAATTTTTTTGCGAAGTCGATAAAGGTTTTTCTTCGTCGTAATTATCGTAGAATATCGGATATGAGATGGTGGTATTGAAGACAGGAGCTGAAGCAAGTAAAAATTGCACTTTATTTCACTTGCACTGCTCCTCTGGCGTGCGCGTTTGGTGTTGAACGAAAATTATCCACAACACACATCTAAATTATATTTTTGTGTACGTTTGGTTTAAAAGTTTCGCGTTGTTCTTTTGAAATAATATCTTCGAAATTTATTCTTTTTTGCACTTCTATGAAAAAATGGCTGATAAAGAAAAATATGTCATATGCCCAAGTCTTATTATTCTGTCACTTGTGCTGGTTAAACATTAATGTCACTATTAAAACATTAGTGTCACTTTTAAGACATTAGTGTTTTGAAGACTCCGATCAGAAACTTGCAAATAGAAACTCAAATTAGAATTTTACGAATAGATCACATATTAAGCCCAATTTCCATGTGATTTTTCTTGAACTTATCTTATTAAATTTTTGTAAGAAAGAAAAAGCATGCGAGCATAACCTAACGCGCTTAGAGAATGCGAGAGTGAATAGGAACACATTTGCTATTTTTTATAGCATGTAATATTCTCCGTGATTTCGGAGATCAGAAAGTTCAAAAAGTTGAACTTTTTTATTAAAGTTGATTACATGCTATAAATTTGACTGTCATTTTTATAGTTGCGCTATAATTTTATGAAGTGTCAAGTTTGACAGTTTTCTAAAAATAAAAGTCTATAAGCAAAAGTTTATAAGCTGCTGAAAAATTAATTTATTAACAATTTATCTAACAATTTGACAATGAGTGACGATTATTTAAGTAAACCATTTTCACAAACGCCGTCGCATTCAAGTAAGTGAATAAATCGAATTTTCACTGTTGTCATCATGATGCTGTTTGTTATGATCACCCGCTTAAGAATCGAATTCACACCAGTGTACAAAATCTCTGCAAAAGATGTTGTAAAGGAACGTGATAATCCACGTTTCACAATGCGAAAAATACCAAAAAACTTAGTCGATTTATGGCAAAATTACATACTCTCTACTGTAAGATTTTCAAATGAATATCTTGCAAGTGTTGGAGAATCCCTATGATGAGCGTGTTGCTTCGCAAATTCCCAAAGTACACTGTGAATTTCATCCGGAATTCGGTTCAGAACGTTTTAAGCCGGCAGAGAGCTTATTTGATCATGCTATGTTGGGTACCGGTCGGTTGGCATCTACCAGTGTTGGCATGTGCGATGCTAATGTACGTTTATCGCTTTTTGGCTGTCATAACCGGTAAGAGTTGCTTCATATTTGTTTTACTAAAAGCCATTTAAATTGTGTAAACTTTAATCAACAGGTGGTAATACGCTGTTGCAGGGTTTCCCTGAACGTCTTAATCGCGATTTGCAGCTACGTGCTCCATCGAATACGCGTCTCAAAATGATTTCTGCAAATGGGAGCATTGAACGTCGGCTTGGTGCTGGTGGCTCAATATTAGCGAGCATAGGTACATTCCAGCAAATGTGGATATCTACACAAGAATATAAAGAATCTGGCAAGAATCAAGTTGAACGAAAGTGTCCCTAAACACCCAGAAAATTTAACAATTTATGAAGTCAATAAAAGTAATTTATTCTAGTAAACAACGGTTGAAGATTATTTTCTTTTGTGCTTGCTGATATTTCTGTAAAATTAATATTTTCAATATTGAGAAAAGCAGTTTTTATTGACTATGTCTGCAGGCAATGTTAAAATCTATTTTTATTTCACGACTTCATCATAACACTACCACTGACAACGTTAAAAACTTTATTAGACAAAATGAAAATATTCCTGCCGACGCCTTTGATTCTTGCAGGAAAATCGGTAATAAACCAAATCATGCGTCTTTTAAAATAGCAGTGGCCTCTTCTCATATTTCTGCCATTCTTAAATCTACTGCATGGGTAGATAATATCTATATTTCAGAATTTAAGTCGAAAAAAAATAAGACTGTCTGACACGCCGTCCTTTCGAATTCCAAAAAATTGAAGCGGCTATCCCTTTACTATCAAAATGTAAGGGTTTGCGTTCCAAGACGCACGATATTTTGTTATCGACTCAGAATTTCTCTGAAGGTATTATCGTTTTTACCGAAACTTGGTTAAATAACACTTTTCTCAATTGGGAACTTTTTGACAATAGTTTCAATGTTTTTATTTCTTCTGTTGGTGGAGGCGTCTTTATAGCTATTAAGAATCTTTTAACTAGTTTATTAATCGAAGTTGCCTGTGCGTCTAATATTGTGCTTTTATGCGTTAAAGTTGATTTATGTTAAAATTGCATTTTTTTTTACAAAAATACCTTTAAAAAACTGAAGTTTTCTTATACATATTTTAGTGCACCATAATACTACCTACAAGTTCACTATAGAAATTTTTTGCCCTGAGTCAGTCGTACACTTTTCCAGGTATAAATTTATCTTAATACCAAAGTGACTTAGGTTACCTACTTTCCTGAATGACTTATGAGATTGGATTGTAAATTGATGCAATTTGCCATAGTATAAAAACTGTTTTATTAGAAAAGTTATTATTTATTAGAAAAAAAGTTTGACTGGAAAAAATTGTCATTTTGATATTAACACTTGTAAAAGTGCACGACGCAGGGCAAAACTTTGTATAGTAAACTTGTAGGTAGTATTATGATGGACTAAAATATATACATATAACAAAGACAACTTTTATTTTTTATATTAAAATGTAACAGTCATTATCATCAAATAGCTTGTAATTCTAGAATATAACAAATTTGCTTACATGAATTGTAATGTGAATAAAAATTAAAAAAGAAAACAAAGTCTTTTATATACCAATAAATATTTTTTAGGAACGCATACTAACATTCAACATTCTTGAAAATTATTTGAAGTTACAGTATATTTTTACGGCAGCAACTCTACGTACTCCTAACCTAATGATTGTTATTTTTAAAGCAATAAACAAAATTTTAATTTTGAATCAACTTTATTGTTTACTAGTTCTTAACAGAATCCATTATCCCGCTCGCGTTTTGCAAAATGCTTAACACAGATAAAATACATCTACATACTCGTATGTAAAAGTGAAATTTTTGTTTTCGTTTCTCAAACAGCAAAATTATTGATATCATAAATGGCTTTTCACATATGTTTTCAGACTTCTGAAAAATCGTTTATGGTGTGGACCTTCTCTTATGTGCAATTATTACGATAAAGAAGATGAAGTAAAAAGATTTTGTGTGCATCCAAAACACATAATTTTTATTGTAAGTGTGAGCACTCTTATAAAGCACAATGCAATTTTAAAAAAATTAGCTAACTATTTAAGGCACGTATAATAGTGTTTCTTTTCCTTTGTGCACTTAATTCGACAGAATCTGTGTAAATTGACTTTTCAATTTGATCAAAAATTATGAAGAATGCAGCACGATATTATGAGTTGGGGAATATGTTCCGGTCGCCTGATATTTAATTTAATTGTCAAGCGGAGTGAATAATGCACATGGTTATACGTTTTCGGCTCAGGGGTTAGATTTTTGCAGTCCATGAAAGGTGTTAATAGGTACGTCTTCAATCCATACCCTTGGTCGCCTATCAAATGCCGGTTGTCAGCAATCTGTATAGCACCTTAATTTGAAGAACAAGTAATTTTACAAAATATTGTAATGAAAAACAAATGTCGTTTAATACCTTCGGAAATTTTTTTGAATAAATTGGATCTTCTAAAAACACAGGAATCATTAACAGAACCTGCCTCATCAGCATAGCAATCAGTAAACTTCATTTTATCATCGCAAACTCCTTGCAGCCAAACTGAGTGTACATTTTTACGATTCAGTGACTTCCTCTAATGGATCCAATGACACCTGAGAAAATAGATTTTGCAAAATTAAAAAAAAAACCAATTTGTACCGTTTATAAAAGTCGTCTTAGTGTATTTATTTTCAATTCGATATATTTGCAGGATTGAATTGATATGTATGTTAAGGCTGTGTATTTTCTGCATCAATATTTGGAGTAACTAATCATTTTTAAGAGACTTATAATGAACTAAAGTCACTTTTAAAGTTAAAAATATTTCACATAATTACCTCAATTTATATATATCTTAACAATTATTTCTATAATATTGAATAGTTATGCACAAGCAAATATATAAAATCCATTTACATTTTCGTCTAATTGTGATTTGTTTACATGCCGAAATGTCAAACTTTTATAGTAATAATGACATATATCCATCTCGCTCATTATGGCAAAAAATCTGTGAATTTAATAAGATAAGTTCAAGAAAAATCACATGGAAATTGGGCTTTAAGCCCAATTTCCATGCGATCTTATCTTATCCCATATCAGGGATATCAAATCAAATTTTTGTAAGAAAGAAAAAGCATGCGAACAGAACCTAATGCGCTTGGAGAACGCGAGAGTGAATAGCATACATTTGCTATCAGAATAGCATGTGATGTCCTCCCTGATATTTGATAAAATTAGATAAGATAAGATCACATGGAAATTGGGCTTTAGGAGTCGTCCATACAAGCAGGGGAGGGTCTTTTTTTTTTTTTAAAAAATCACTTGAATTTTTTGTTTTCTTTTGTTCATATGAAACGAAAAAAATATCAAAAGGGTAGTGCCATAAACCTTTGTGGACTTCCTTGAGGAATGGAGTAGCAAAAAACGGACAAAGGTGGACAATTTGGGAGGAGACGGTGGGGGAGGGGGGCTGGTGTCACTAAAATTCCATAACTTTTGTCGACGTCTTTTATGGGCAGTCTCTTAGCCTAATTCATGATCCGGTGCATATGGTCTTGAAAAAGAGCATATGCAAAACATTGCAAAACTTGCGATCGCAACAATTGAATATATGCCTTTGGTTCAAAGACGTGCTTGGATTTTTATTTTTGCCACATCTTTTGAAATTGGCGTGTTCTCCTTGTTTTTAAGAAATTGTTTTTAGCGATTAAAAATTATTTATAATAATTAATCATTAGCCATGTTTTATTCGTTATGGCAACTATACTTGAAATTGCAGAAATGATTTTGAGTCACGCAAGGCCCCATTCATTCAGTAGGTGATATGCCCAAACATTAAAATCAAGCCAAATAATAAAAAAACAAAAACTGTGATGAAAAAACTTACATTGATCGCTGCTTTGGCTCTGCTTTCACTTCTTCTTTTAATACAACCTCAAATAGTTTTGTTCTTCACTTCTATCGTCAATTTTTGTTCATGCACGAAAAATTAAAAAAAAAAAAACTGGTTTAAGCCCAATTTCCATGTGATCTTATCTTATCCCATATCAGGGATATCAAATCAAATTTTTGTAAGAAAGAAAAAGCATGCGAACAGAACCTAATGCGCTTGGAGAATGTGAGAGTGAATAGCATACATTTGCTATATTCATAGCATGTAATGTCCTCCCTGATAGCATGTAATGTCCTCCCTGATATTGAAAATTGGGCTTTAGCGTACACAACTATACAAAAACAGTTTAAATGCGTTTGATAGCAATTTTTCGAAAGAAACAAATTATATACTGGCGCGTGGCCCAACTCCGCACTAAGCTCTGTGCAACCATACGAGTTTCCCGGCAATTAAGCCAGCTCTTATTTTAAAACAGAAGTTCTGTCAAACACTGTCATGATTCCAAGTGGTCAGTGGGAGAATAATAGAAGATATTATGCGTTTTTTTTTCACTTTTAGGTTTAACCAAAACGAATAAAACACGGATAATAAAACTCCTTATATTGATTGCATTTAATCTTTGAAATTGCAGCTCACAGCGCAAAAAATACTATAATAATACTGCAATTGTTCTTTTATTATTTTGTTTAGCAGTGTATTGTATGATACAATATTGGTAGTATTTTGTTGCACAGTGTTTTGTATTGCACTTTACTTTGCTAAGCAGACAAATATTTAAATTTAATTATTTACTTTTGCTTGAATAGCATTTATTTAAACTAAATATTATACTACTGCTTGCTTATCATATGCTGAGTAAATAATTGCTTACTCAGCACATGAGTAGAGTATTTTTTGTTGGTAAGGTAAATCACTGACTTAGAAACTTATTGTAAGTAATAATAAGCCAAGTAAAATTAATTAAATTATTCATTATTATTCAAACCAAATATAGTGTTTCAATGCAGCAAAACTTGCCCTCACCAGCGGTAAGCAGTTTTGTTTGCTAAAGATAAAATAAGTATTAAGCCCAATTTCCATGTGATCTTATCTTATTTTATCTTATCAAATATCAGGGAGGACATCACATGCTATTAAAATAGCAAATGTATGCTATTCTCTCTCGCATTCTCCAAGCGCAACCTAATGCGTCCGCATGCTTTTTCTTCCTTACAAAAATTTGGTTTGATAACCCTGATATGGGATAAGATAAGATAATATCACATGGAAATTGAGCTTTAAGGCTTCCCCCCACAATCGGTAAGAGGTCTTATATCATTTTATTTCATTGCATTTAATCTTTGAAATCGCAGCTCACAGCGCAAATAACACTACTGAGCCATTTGTGAAAATATTCTGTGTATTTTACATGCATATTGTGGAGAAGTGTGAATGCATGCGAGGCTGAATCAGTGTTACCATATTAGCACTTTTAACTGCAAGTTGAAGCTTTTTAGACACGCTAGCATTTTTTTCTTACAAATCTCAATTTTTTTTTATAAAATTATGACCAAAAAAATGGTTATCAACTATTAATAACCACTAAAATTTTATATTTCCCAAAAAAATCTGGTTTATTTCTGGCTAGCAATTTTTTAGTTTTTTTCAGAATTACTTTTTTTTTAAAAAAATCTGGCAGTACTGAGCTGAGGTTAAGTTAATTGTAAAAGATTAAGATGGTTAAAATCCCATCGCTAATCAAGTTTTGACACTTTACATATGTATGACATTTGCCTTCCAGACCTTGACAGTTCTTTTAGATAGAAAAAAAAAACACAAAGCAGAACAGAAGCAGCACAAACAAAGAAAGAACTACGAATGTTTCTTCAAAACAGCAGTCTCTGACTTCATTGCTCCTACTCTGTATGTGTGTGAATTTGTGGCCAAGTTGGGAAAGAAAGTTGGTCTCTTACATCGCCGTGTATTTTTCTTAAGTTTAATTTATGCGAATTTTATGCATAAAATTTGCAAAATTCATTTAAGTTAAAAATGATAAAAAAGAGAGTACAAAAGTGAAGTTAAATGCATATTACCAGTGCCACAAAAAGAAAATCAAGATTAGTGAAAAAAAAAAAAAAGAATTTAAGTTAGATTTTCAACGTCAGCAAAATCTAGCAATTTGTGTGCGTTGCAGACGTTGTGCCAGCATCAGTTAAAAAAGAAAATTTTTCTAATTAAATTATAAAAAGTGCGCTGCTATTTCTTAATTGCAACAACAACAGTGACCGCGATCCCAGCCAAATCAAAAGTGTTTACGTGTTTTTCTCGTCTACATCTACGTGCATGTGGGTGTGCGCGCGAAAAGCCCCAATGGGTGGTTTTTCCCTGGTCGCTGCCGTGCGGTTCCATTCTGTGTTGTCATCGCTTTTGTTACTGACAGCATCAGTAGCAACTTACGCGGAAGATGAATCATTCCTTGAACCTCCACCGCACTACTTAAACAACAAAGAGGTGGGTGACCTTTTTGCCAGATTGCAGAAAGAGCATCCTCAGTTAGCGCAAGCGTATTCTATTGGAAAGACGCTGGAGGGCCGTGAGATGCATGCACTGGCACTGAAAAGTAGCGCCACAAGCGATTCAGATTTGTTGCGCCCTATGATTAAAGTTACGGCTAACATACACGGTGATGAAACACTTGGCAGGCAAATGATACTCTTTTTAGCACAATATCTCACGGCTAATTATGAGTCCATGCCAGAAGTGCAGCAGCTGCTTAACACTACTGAAATACATCTTTTGCCGAGTTGTAACCCAGATGGTTTTGCTGGCGCGAAGGTTAGTGGGAACATTTTACTATTTATAACTATAATTGATATGGATATGTGCATATAATCGATGATATCTTTAGATATTGCAAAAACTTCTTCCAAACATTGTTAACAAGAGACGTGCTTATTGAAAAGAAAATTTCAGGATAGTGCGAATATAAACATTGACCGTCTGGTCATGGTCACATCACAATAATTCGAAGATGCATCGAAAGGAGTTCCAATCAGTATCAGATCAGATAGCTCCGAAAGTTTTGTGTGCGTTAACCATGACATATTTTTCGCATTTAACCTAAACGCCTTAAGCAAAAAGCTAAAAACTGTCATACTGAGACATACAAGGAGAGAAGCGTAAAATAATAAATGTTTTGTTTAACTCTAATTTCCATAATTTTATATCTTCCCTACAAAATTTACATTTATTTTAATACATTTCTTAAGTTAGTAGATCCATTTTTCAAAACATTCCTCAAAACGTTTCTATAAAGCTTCTCAATTTCGAGACTCTTCCGCCTATTTTTTATTTTTGGAAACAATTAGAAATTGTACGGCGCTAGATCCGGGGAATGTGGTGCTTGGCGAATTTCTTAAAATTTTCTAAAAGCGCAGTAGCGTTACAAATTTCTGGCGACTTTTGCAATTTTCTATACACTATAGAGAAACTAACGCCAGGCTTGTTTTCAGGTGAATAGCAGTTACAGTTTTGCACTGGTGAAATAATGCGACAATTTTTGTACTTTGAAGGTATAGATTATAAAATTTCCTATTTCAGGAGTGATTTTTCAAAAAACTTATTTCCATATTAAACCCTTATAGAAATAAGCCCTTTTGAAAAATCACTCCTCATATATACTTTTTCTCTCTCAGAAAAATTAGTAAAGATATCGGAATGGGACGGGACAAAACTAAAAAAAAATTAGGAAAAAAATAATTTTTTTACAAATTCAATATAAAAATTACCACTTTAATCTCTTGTATCTCCTCCTCTATCAAGTCACTGTTGATACTTGATTTTGAAACTAAACGGGAAAATTAATTTCAAAAAAACCACTAACTAAGTTTCAAAAACCTTCCAGCATGTTATTTCGATAGACCAAAGCAGAACCGATGCCAGGTTTACAATCGTTAGACAAAACTAAGGAAGGAAAAAAACTATTAAAGCTCTAATTTTTTTTTACGTTAAGTGATTCAGTGGGTTCAAAGTTCAACTTTGAACACCAAAAATGTTCTATGGAACTTTTAGAACAAGTTTACTTTAGTACAAATCCCCCAAATTTTTTAATTTTTTTTAGGGAAAGTAGCGCTATAAGAATAAAAAATAAATATGCAAAAAAAAAGGGTCGGACGGATCTAGTTTCGGAGATATAGCTATCGGGAGTTGCGGATATAGCTATTATAAAAATCGGCATAAGTTGAAAAACTCTGTATAGATATCCAAAATATTTGTACCATATGAAAAGTAATTGAATAAGGCATAAAATTGACACATACACATTTAAAATTTGTTATGTAGTTTTTGAGATATGACGATTTTTGTAAAATGTTGTCCCTTTTTTTTCTAAAAAGCGTTAATTTTTGCAAAAAAAAAAACCATTATTAGCATATAACTTTTTTAGCACCATAAGAAAGCTCAATTTATTTGCTTTAAAATGATGTAGCAGTTGTACACATTTTTTTTTATATTAATCCATTTTTTACCGGAATGTAAAAATATTATTTAACAAAACTTTTTTGAAAACTACTTATGAAAACTATTTATGGACAGCTACAACAACAACAACGACTTGAACAACGATAATAATACCAACAACAACAACTATTATAACAAATATTACAACAACAGCAACCGGCTTTCGGCCGCGGATCAGTCTATAATGTATTCAACACCTGGTCACAGTAATTTTACATAAAAGTAAGGGTAAGTGGGCGGACTTCGGCCGCGGCTTAGGATTCAAAATTCCCAAAAAAGCAACATCGGCTTCGAGGCGGCCTTCGGCCGCGGATCAGTCTATAATATATTCAACACCTAGTTTACTAGTCACAGTACTTTTACATAAGAGTAAGGGTAAGTGGGCGGCTTTCAACCGCTGCTCAGTTGTTTTGTTGTTGTTGTTGTAATTGTTGTTGTATCGATGTTGTTGTTGTCTATGTCACTGTAGTCTTAAAGCCCCTTCAGACTATGTGAGAAGTCATATAAAAAGTCTTAAAGCCCCTTCAGACTATGTGAGAAGTCATATAAAAAGTCTTAAAGCCCCTTCAGACTATGTGAGAAGTCATATAAAAAGTCTTATGAGTCGTCAAATATGACAACTCTCACAGTTTACAGGGTTTTTCAACTTATACTGATTTTTACAAAAGCTATATCCGCAACTTCCGATAGCTATATCTCCGAAACTAGATCCGTCTGACCCTCTTTTATTTTTATAGCGCTACTTTCCCGAAAATTTATAAAAAATTTGGAGGACTTGTACTAAAGTAAACTCAGGCGGAACTTTTAATATTATCAACTGTTGGTTGGATGGAGCGCTCCTGTTAAGATGTTTAAAGCAAATTTAGCATATTGGCGGAACGTACATTGTTTCCACTTTATGAAGACCTTATTTTTCTTCTATCAATATATGAAATGTACTGATTTTTCAAAAATTAGCATAATATGCATCCCCGGATTTAGAAAATTGTTTTATATATGTATTATGTATGAAAGTATGGTTAACCAATATCATAAGTTCCAGGTGTAGTTTTTTATAACTTTCATTTTCATGATTTTTTTATTTCTTCACATTTTGCTAAAGCTAGGCTACAATAATTTATCAATTTTAAAACCTTACAGTGTGAGGGGTGTGTTTAAATTCAGAAGGGAGTTTCCTTAAAGGAAGTTGAACACGTAAAGGGTATTTTTCCCCTTTTCATCCTCCTTGGGGTGAAAAATATGACATTGAATGCTTTTTAAAAACAAGAAAAATGCCTTCAATAACTTAAAAACTATAAAATGTTCAGTATTTTTGAAATCAGCATTGCCAAACTAATGAAATTTAATACCCATTTTGAAGAAAAACCTCAACCACATGCCACCTTTGTATGGGAACTAGGTGTGTTAAGTGGGCGGTTTTTTTTTATGAACACAAATTTTTGTTCTTTTAACCCAAGAAATATCTGTACCGAATTTCAAGAGTCTACCACTATTATTACTATTTATGGCCACCGTTACATGCAAACCCATCCACTGTGTAACGGCTAAATCTTGCATTTTCGCACACGAAACTGTCATACTATTTAAATTGACTAAACCTTTTACCACAAAGATTTTTTTTTAGTTTATAAATAAGAAAGTAACTTTAAGTAATTCATGATTTTTTTTTTTACATGTACAACAATGTCTAGGGCTTTTGCCTCAATAAGTGGGAACTACAAATATATATATGTAGGAAGTCTCTCGACTTATATTTCTATTGTATTTAAATTCTGCAGCTCCATGTGGTTTTTTATTTTATTTAATTGGTATATTTTCCTAAAAATAAGGTAAAAGAGAAAGTCAACATTCAAATAGCAATAATTTGCGAAATTAATTCACTGAAGCACAATATTTCAAAACAAAAACAATTTTTTTTTCCACAAATAAGCATTTAAATTTCTAGGTGAAACTTGGGTGAGACAATTATGTGAAACTGTGTCTGGAAAGAAATAAAAAAACAACAATGTAAAAGATAACACAGAGAAATAAAAGTAAATATAAAGTACGTAGTAAAACAGCCCAAACCAGAACGTGACTCACACGGACTTCGTAGCATTTCGATTTGAAAGAGACAAATCTTATTGTTAGATATTCACAAAACACATTGTTTTGCTTCGTAAGCACTTCAACGTATATATAACTTACATTTTTTATTTTTATAATTTAAACACTTGAGAATTTAAATTTCAGCAGCTGTTTCCGACAGTCATTATGTAAATATATGTATGTTATCTCTGAAAGTGTCATCACCGAATTGTAGCCCAGATTTTTTTTTTTGTTATTCTTTTATTTCTTATTTTCTTTCACTTGTCGGCACTTGTTGAACGGCTTCAGCTACTCAAAAATAAACGAACTACATACTTAATGTAAGAGATAACGTTTAGTTAGTAGTTTTTCAAGTTCAATGGCACCTTTTGCAACCTAAAGACATTGTCACTATACTGGCGCTTTATTTGTCGTCATCGATGTTCATCTTCATTCAACAAATTGTTAACCATTTACTTAGTTGTTTGTTGTTATTTATATTTTGCCGGTAAATTAAAATTTGTTCAATATTGCCAGCATTGTATTTAATGCATTCACAGTCCCATATTTAAGCTATGCACATAGCTAAGGGAACATATTAGTTTTCGAGACGCCAAGTTTTACCACAAAATGTTCAGAAAAAGTTTTTGATAAAATTTGTATGCTCTACATCAGCGATGGGCAACATAAGAAAAATGTGCCACTTGTGGCACATTGCAACAATCACGTCGATTTTCTCAATAAAAATAACTATAGACAAAAAACTCACGTACTCACCACTGCTACGCACAGTTTTATTGTTGTGGTTTTGTTTATATGCGCTGTGCACGGGAGTACATTGAGGACAGCTTCTTTCGTTTCGTTTGATCAGTGTACTTTTATTTCTACACTTTTTTGATTATTGGAATAAGCTTTCGGTTTATTGGTGATTTTTTTTTGCAATTGGAATCGAATTCATGGTGAGGATTTTTTCTGTTGTAATTATTTTTAATTGCTTTTATTGCAAATTTTGCTCATCTATGCTCTACTCTTAGAAAATAAATCTGGTAAATCTAACCACAGCTTTGCCAAATCACAGCATAAAATTTTCTAACCATGGCACGTTATGGTGCGCAATTGTGAAACAACGGTTCGTTACAATTTTATTTTTTATTTAATATACATAAATACTTTAAAAAATTAAAAATTTCCATTTTATCAAAAGTGCCATGTATTTTGCCTTTACATATTATTTAAAACTTAATTTGGTTTACTTTTAAAATTTCAAGGAAAACTTTTTTTTATTCGAAAACAATTGGATTTGAACCTTTGTTTTCTGTATTTTACCAACTAAGCAGCTGAGCTACACGTATTTTTAATGTCTCTGTCTTAAAATGAAAAAATAAGTTTTCATTTTGTAAGGAAAATTTAGAACAATAGTATTTTTTTTTTTCATCGGGTGATTATGAAGTTTTGCCAGCAATAGATTCGTGATAGGCGAATTCAGCATAGAAGAAAATAATCAATTTAGCTACTTAGACAGTGTAATTTTACCTGCTGGTGGTACCATTAAAGTTATCCATGCTAGAACAAACAAAGCGAAAGGTACCTCTGTCCAACATCGAAATGTCTGGCAATCTTCGTTCCTGTCAACGACAACGAAGCTCAAAGTTTTTGAGTGAAACGTGAAGCCAGTTCTTTTGTACGGCTGTGAAACTTGGAAAGCCCACAGCACCAAATGTTCACCAACAATTATCTTCGCCGAATTCTGAAAATTTGGTGGCCTAGAGCCATCTCTAATGTCGATTTGCTCACCCGATGCCATCAAAATCCGATTTCCATTCAAATAAAACAGCGAAAATGGAAATTGATTGGACACACGTTTCGAAAACCACCAACTCAAGTCTGTCGACAGACACTAGAATGGAATCCTCAGGGTAGTAGAAAATGCGGCCATCCTAAATCATCGTGCAAATGATGAACAGGAAATACGTGAATCATGAAAATGTTAGAGAGAATTGAAGGTACATGCTACGATTCGTGCACGTTGGAAGAGTTTTGTGGAGACGCTGTGCTCCGTGAAGAGATAAAGGACACACGAAAAAGGATAATTAATTAAAATTGAAAATTATATTTAATTCAACTTACAGTGATTAGAATTCTTATGAATTTAAAAAGCGATCAATGTTTTTTTTTCTAAAACACACATGACAAGACAATATATGGAATCTAATAATTGGTGACATACAGTCGTGATCAAAAGTATTAGGCACCTTGTGTATTTTCATATACTTAGACCTATTTCCGATTGTGAATTTGTGGAAAATACTAAAAGTAAAGGTGCACAGACGGTTTTATTCAAACCAGGAGCAATTGGTTGAATGTATAAAAGGAGATGTGAGTGAAAGGGGGGAGTCAACTATATATAATTTTTTTTAAAGGAAATAGCTTATATAAAAATTGTAAATAATAACTTTTTAAACATTCTGAGTGATACATACTAACAGAATTGAAAAAATTTAGGGGTGCCTAATACTTTTGACCACGGCTGTACATATGTGTATGTTTTAGGTAGTATCACATACATATAAACATATTCATAGCCTCATCAGATAATTTTTTGTTAATTTGTACCATGTGAGATTTGAACCTTGGGTAGTCCATGCAATATATTAAGCACTACCGTTTAAACACTTCGGCTTTCGTGGTTCGTGATTGTCAGCTGTGTAAAGTGCATCGTTCATAACGCACAATTTAGCATCTGTCACTTCTCATTTGTTGTGAAACTTTCGGCACTAAAAAGCATGCAAAGGGTATTCCTCTAAACGCGAAAACTCGAAAAGCATGTAAAGCTCGAAAGTTTTCGAGCTTGCTTCCGGGAACACCCCGATCAATGCAAACGTGCAAACGAATGAGCAATGGCAATTTGACAGTTTGATCAGTGTTGCCGCAGCCATGAAAAAAGGTATCACACCAGAAAGGAAAAATGCATCAAAATAGGTCGAATTAAGTTAATAATAAATAGTTATGTTAAATTTATGTGCAAATTTCTAAAAAAATTTCAAATTGGCAGTAAATTATTTTGACAAACCAGCATCACTGATTCACTTTCAGACTTTTTGAGGATACTTTCTCATCAAATTCGCCTCGAAAGTTTTCGAGGCTTGCGTGAACTTTGCTCCACACGAATTATTTTCGAGGCTCGGAAATGCTCTCAGCTTACATAGTTTTCGAGGCATCTTCGCGTTTAGAGGAATACCCTCGCTATGTTTATTTGAAAATTGTAACATTGTCACTTATATTTTGAAATTGAGCGTGCTCTTCCGATTTTAGTTTTATTTTGTTATTTTATAAATAGAAATAAATTAAAGATATAATTTAATAAATTGTAAGTAATACCCAAGGCATTTTTTAATTTAGTCCTTAGTTATTGAGATAAAATAAATTTTTCAAAATTAAAGTTATTCCTCTTACAAAAATCAGAACTTTTTTCGAAAGTATTATGCATATATATAAATGCAATATATTTCTTTTAAAATTATTTGCATTATGATTATGAAAAATTAGCAAATTTGTAGTTTCATTAGTGTAAAAGTTGCATATACTATGTAACATATCTACTACGGCTTATAGCTTAATATCCTGGGCCGCGGTCTAAGACCGCAGACATATTCCAACTGAAGGGAGAATAATCTTCTGTCATTTGTTTGAATAACTAATCCGTATAAGCTCCAGATTGTGAACTACAATAAAATCTTACAAATACAAATGTTTACTTTGAAAATATGTTGCTATAAAATAACAGCTTAAGCCGATATATGATCACAAGGCAAAGCAACATAAGTTTTGTGTATAAGCAGGTAATTTTTACTATTTCGGATTGTCATCGTAGATCGACTTAGGCTGTTATTGCTTGTTGCCACAGAAATCATTCTTTCGTCTCTCATTTTCTGCTCATTTATCTATGATTGCATTTTTGGAATCATATCTGTGAGATATTTTCTGCTTACATATTCATATTTGTTGAAATGCATTAAAACAGAACAATTTTATAAATAAATAAAATTTGTCGCTTTAGTAAGCTTATGCCAAATCATAAACAAAATGTTTGTTATTTGAAATATGACGGAAAAATCATGATACAGATATTAAAATACTTTTTGTCATTGACACAATATTAATTGGTTTAGCTCAGCAGAAAAAAATACAAATTCCAAATCTGGAAACTCTAATAAAATGAAGATTCAAATGAAATCTTATAGAAAAATTATCATATAATACTTATCTCTTATGTCCTTCATCTCCTCACGGAGCACAGAGCTTCCACAAATTCTTTCAATAACCTGATTCAGATTGAAACATTTATGTGTAAGTATCTCGAGAATTGAACCAGTTAGGAAAAACATTTATTTATTTAGTATTTGTAACTTGTCTCATTGCGCTTTTCGAGAATCAAGAGTTAAAACAATAATAATTTCGGTTTGCGCAAGTGTTTTTAGGGCAAACGTACAGCAAATTCGCTGTCGCCGCAAATTGAGCAAATAAGGCACGAAACAAAGAGGAAACAGTTTTTGAAGAATTTAATGCTATTTTGGCCTTGTCCTTGTTAATAAAATTTTCATTGGTCTTAGTACGAATGAGTGATGCCATATAATTTTATATCTGGGCTTATGAATGTAGAGACATTTTCATTAGATCTACCAAAAGTTTATTCAGATGACCAAGACCTATATTAACTATATAGGCTGAGAGCCGGCTGTAGAAAAGTCGAGTGTATAAGATTACAGGATGAGATGTATGCCAAATGATAGAGCTCAATGAGCCTAAATAGAATATCTAGGGTTGCCTTGCCAAAGCCTGTCCCTATGGCCGAAAATGCCCGAATTTTAGCCAATTTTGTTGTTCTAATTAAAACTGTAGTACATAACAGCTTGAAATGTATGCCAAATGATAGAACTCGAAGAGGCCTAAATATAGTACCTGGGATTGTATTGTTAAATCCTGTCCCAAACATGGGTTTTCACCGGTTTTTTGGGTCAATTTTCATTAATGAAGATATCAGCTTAAAATTCGTGCCAAATGATAGATATCGAAGAGCCTAAATAGAATATATAGGGTTGCCTTGTCGAATCATGTCCTAAACATTATTTGACACCCGTTTTTGGGGTCAACTTTTCTTAAATGAGTGGCAACTCATGTTTGGGACAGGATTCTACAAGGCAACCCTATATATTCTATTAAGGCTCTTCGATATCTATCATTTGGCACAAATTTCAAGCTGTTATCTTCATTAATGAAAATTGACCTAAAAAACCGTTGAAAACCCATGTTTGGGACAGGATTCAACAATGCAATTCCAGGTATTATAATTAGGCCTCTTCGAGTTCTATCATTTGGCATTCATTTCGAGCTGTTATGTAATACAGTTTTAATTAGAACAATAAAATTGGCTAAAATTCGGGCATTTTCGGCCATCGGGACAGGCTTTGGCAAGGCAACCCTAGATATTCTATTTAGGCTCGTCGAGCTCTATCATTTGGCATGCATCCCATCCTGTAATCTTATACACTCGACTTTTCTACAGCCGGCTCTTGGACTAATAGGTTAATCTGTTGTAGAACTCGTATTTCTTTTTAGGCTCCACAACTTTCTGTTGTACTAATGTTAATTTTCTTACTCTGGAATTGAGTCTTACTGTCATAGTTAGTTCAGGTGGAAATATGTTGCTACACTTTGAGCGATTATAATACTGCCTTATATAGAATAAAAGCTACGCATTTAATGTGGTAGTTGTCATGTTCGTAGTATAAAAATTTTTCACCTGAACTCCAAGAAGGCAAACTTTATGTACTGAATTTCGAAAACAGCCTAATTGTATGAGGTTCCTATTATTTGCAAAAGTCGGGGTCGTTAGTTATTTTATTTAGTATTAGGAGGAGGAATAAGTGATTGCTTCAAGAGCCCTAATACGGTGAAAAGGCTGCTATATTTGATATACATACCTATAAGAAGTTTGAAATTTAGTTTTAAAAACTGCGTACAGTATTCGATCTGAGTATTTTAAAGTGATAACCATGATGGACTTAACTACACAGTCGCCCACCTCTCTAGATCGACATTGCACTGGTATTCATAAGGTCGTTGGTTTTGTCAGCACTTTCCATAAAAAAGATGTGCCGGCGAAAATAATAATGTGAGGGAAATACAATTATTCACATTTTATTTTCTGAACAAACGAGCTTCTGGATTCTTATTTTTTAACTACCTTTTGTCCACGACTTTGTAAGCGTAGCCTGTTTTTAGTTTGTTCTGCGAAGGCAAAGAATTAAAATTTTTTTTTTTTGGTAGACCTATTGTAATTTTTGATCATTCCTCACAAGTCCCGCGTTTTTGTTGTTTGCAATTTAAATTTACAAATTGAGAACTAAAGCGAGCGTAAAATTTGAGTATTCCGTTGTTTCTCTTCCATAAATATTCCATTGTATTGCCATGGGAAATACAAAAACAAAATACACACAACGCATTAACTTCCCATTAAACGATTTGTTATGCTTGCATTCTTATTTCTTTGTGTGTAATTCATTTTTTATAGCAATTTTAAAACTTTAATATTTTGATATTTAATAGGAATATCGTGATAATTTTAATTGGAGATTGAGACTAAGTATCTACATAATAAAACTTATCAAATTTAATTAATATTGGTTCAGTAATTTTTACGTGATGCTCGAACATCGAAAACGCCTATAATTTTATTTATATGGATTTAAATTTTGATACAGAAATACATATCGTCGGCTAAGAGTGTAAAGTTGAATTAAAGCAAATTTGAATTTTATGTGTCATTCGAGAGATAATGAGACAACGGATCGTGCAATCAAAAATCTGCTAACCCCTCACGAGTCCCCTTCACATTAGTAGCTACAATAAAAAGGTATAGGTATGTGAATTCAACTCCAGTTTCAAAAGGGAATGTAAATAAATCTATATGTGTTTTGGATTTATTTCTAAAGTAAATTAAGGTTCAATTATAATCTATAATCTAATTAGTTTTCCTTTCTCTTGTCAAATTTAATGTTTGTGAGTTAGCAGATTTACACTCTTAGCCGAAGATATATTGCTTTTGGGTTTCCATTGAAATATCTTCAAAGTTGAAAAATTACAATTTTATTTTAATAAAGAAGATTTATTTCGAACTCATTCACATTGTTAATCAGCGTAATTAATAAATTTAACTGATATTTACTGAACGTAAATATATTAATAGCACAGTAATAGAAATAAAAAAGTTAAAAAGCCCTAACACTTATTGTAAACAAATAATAAAGTAACTTAAATTGAAAAGCGTCAAAGTAAATATTAGAAAAAGTGACATTTTTAAGGTGCCATAAATTCATATGTAATCGTTTGTGACATCAAATACCGGAAAATTTTATGTTAAGTAACTATTTGAGTCCTCTAATAGAAGCTACTAACTTAAACTACTCGTTAACCGTGATAGTGAATGTGCTTTAACTTGCAACAATGACTTAGCGTTATATGAGAAATATAAAATTACAAAACTGTTTTCACATCGCCCCCCTGAAATATTCTTTATATAATATAATTTTGTACAAAGTTTCAAGATAATTGGATGAGAAGAAGGCGTGTCTTATTGACCATGCCGGCTCTGAACAATTTTACTATAGAAAGTTTTGTCATTGTTTCTTTTTTTGCTGAATTTTGTTAAGCAAATTTTAAACAAATTAAAGGAAAAAAAATTATCTATTTCAAAGTAGACAAATGGGAGGGCGTTGGAATTACCCATATCAAAGCCCTAGGAACGAGAGAACTTAAAACATGTTTTTTTTTTTACTTGATTTAAAACTTCAAACTTAATAGCTAAGAAGGCTAATAGCTGTAGTTGCTAAACTCTATTTTTATTACATTACATTATGTATCTCATTTATTATCCTCATACTTTTTCGAAAACAACAAGTAGGTTTCGGACAGATCGTGAAATGGATCAAATTAATACCCTTCGCATTAGTTATAGTTGAACAGGTAAACGAATGGCAAACGTCCTTACATTTAACTTTCAGCGATTACAGTACCGCTTTTGATAGCATGGACCGCAACTGCGTCTTTGACGAGGTGCAGCAGCCAAAATCATTGATCTCATCAAGGCTCCGTACGAAGATTTAAATGTAGGATAAAACATTATGGGTAACTTTCTGATCAATTTCAGTTTGTCACAGGTGTGCGCCAAGGTTTTTTGCTGTCATCACTCTTGTTTCTGATAGTATTTGACGATGTAATCAGTAGAGCCCTAGACTCTACAAATCGTGGCAATCAATGGACCTTAAGCGAACATTAGGTTGATGACATATGCATCCTCGCAACCAAGCAGTCCTACATGTCTCGATTACTGCCGTAAACCGGTACCAGCAATAGATTCTTAAAAGGCGAATCCAGCATTGAAAAAGTGGATCACTTTATTTACTTAAGCAGAGAATTAATAACTGATGACAGTACCAGTAAGGACACCCATGCCAGAATCAACAAAGCGAAAGGTACCTTCGCTCAATTTTTGCATCTCTTTTGTTTCTTAAAAGGTTCTATCCGCTTTTAATCCCATTATGTTTAATGTGATAAGCCAATGCGATGTGAGTCTTTACAAAAAATTTCGAACAAAAGTTTCCTTAAGAACTTGTTTCCTGTGGTGCCAATTTATATTCTAAAAAAACGACATTTATTGCATATGGTTTTTTGAAATCTAAAGTAAGTACCCTTTTTTGCTTTTTGAAGATGGCGAGTTCTGAAAAAAAATTAAAAAAAGGGCTTACGTGAGTCTTTAGGTGCGTGCTCAGCTAGTTGGATCTATTAAAAAAAAAAACGTTCTTAACACCTTAACTTACTAAGGTAACGACTTACGAATATGTTTCTCATTTATTTCCGCTTATTGCGGAACTTAAAGCGATAGGTATATAAATTCGTGTTGGCGGCCAATCTCTTTGTTGACCTAATCACCATGAAAAATTATCTAGATATTTCCTTTTTTTCTCGGCACAGACTGTGGTTTATTTGCTTTCGAAATTTTAATTTTTCGTGTTTGCTCACTATATTAAATAATATCAAAAGCTGTACAAAATAAATAAAGTAATTATTATGTTTCTTAACTGAGTATTTACTTTTGCGTAGCATTTAACATTTTTGCTTAAAAATTATGCTAATTAAAATATAACCAACGATTTTGTAGCTAAATAAGTACTTACTTAGTTCTATTACTTCAGTTAGTTAGCAAAAGATTACGAGCAGATTAAATATTTTCATAAGCAATATTGACATATATAATAAAGTTTTAATTTGTGAATGCGATAAGGAATCATGTTAAAGTTAACACCCCGATAAGCACCAAGCTAAAGAAAAAACAATAAACTGAAAAAATTGTCAACAGTAAAAATTGTAGGTAACTCATTTAAATCATGCGAATTTAATCTGACACAATGTGATAGAGCAGTGTGGGTGCACAGTAGCAAATGGAGCTAAATTTGACTCTAGCTAAGTAGGCAGGTAAATACGAAAAAATGGAAATCATTCATTTTTGAAAAGGTGGGAGACCTATTACAGCGAACTTTTTCTTGAATAGACAAAAACTTCTATATGCAGTAGAGCTTGGGGCAGAAATATCAAAAATGATTTTATCTGCTAATCCCAAAAGGATTCTGGCCATATCCTAAATCAGCACCAAATGCTCCTCTATGGTTGGAACTGGGCTTAGTAAAAGTAACCACCAGGATTTATATTAAAAATCGGCTTGCTTTGTCGGATACTTGGAAATGCATGAATAAAATTGCATTTGAGCGCTTTGATTGTCATTCGAAGTTCCAAGAAGTTCTCAGTTGCTCAAACTCTATCTCTCTAAACTGCAGAATACTGAGGCTCACTTGAAGATCAAAGGGCGTCTATCTTGTTTATCGCAGCCAACTCTTTATGACAAAGCTGTTTGCATAACTTCACTTGCCAACTAGGCATGTCTTAAGATTTTGCATAAAGGAGCAAAACAGTCCAAACGGTTTATCTATGCCATTACTTCCTGCTACAAGAAAGCAGTAAAAAAATAATTGATGTGAAATATTAAAGTAGTAGTTATAATTTGTGTTAACAATTTGTATCAGATGTTTACTTAGTGTGATTGTTTTTACAAATAAAATTTTGTTATAAAGGGTGATTTCTTAGAGTGACAAAATTTCAAATTAAATTTTTTTTTTATTCAAAAAGATATTTTATGTAGTCTATTGCTGCTTCTTGCTGCAGTGGCGTATGGTGGGAAATATTTATTTTAGGGTTTAAATTAAATTCATAAATTTGTTTTATTTATACCGCATTGTTTTTTTTAAAAAAGCAATATCGCGTACAATGAAATTTAATTCTTCGCTGTCTGTCGATGATTTCTTCAATATAAAAATCAAAGGCATCAGAACTACTTACATATATGTCAAACTCTGATTTCCTGTCGACTAAATTTTTAAATTTTATATTATAATAGCTGGTCTTAGTCTAATCCTGTCTACATGTTTCTGTGTGCTTTAGGGGCTGTTTTTCGACATTTTTGATCTACCCGCCCTGTGTGTCACAACTTGTCATATAAGCCCTAACCCAAACTGTCTTATTTCCGGAACTTGCTAAGTTATAGGGTCTTAAGTGTTTTTATTGTATAAAAGATGCCACTCCTTATCTAATTCCGTCTACAATTCGCAAAGTACTTAGGGGCCGTCCATTAATTAAGTGAGGATTTTTTTTTGAAAATTCCGAACCCCTTCCCTTCCGTGAGAATTGCCTTATAATTTTTAAATGTAATCTGGTATAATAATGTATATTCTTTGCATTAAAAAGTTGACGTGAGATTTTCAGTGACCCCCTCCCCCTTGGTGAGATTTTGCCGGACCCCCTGCCCCCATATTTTGACTCACGTAAATCATAGATGTCCCCTTAAGACGAACCATAAACATACCTACATCCATCTATCGCATATCTTAAGTGGACTCTAACATGTGCATTAGGGCGATTAAAATTTTTTTTAAATGCTTGTTTTTAAAGTGTTGTTACGGAAAAATTAAGTTTATGAACTAAGAATGCTTTTTAGGTTGTTGAATAGAAGCACATTTTAGAAGTACATAAAAATATAAAAGTATATAAAAATTGCGCTAGATATATTCAATGAAGCTTATTACAGAAAAAAAGACTAAACTAATTTTCTTATTTGTCTCCTATCAGATTCGAACATAGGCCTCCTGTGTTATGCCAGTGTTCTGAGATGCTCACATCTTAACCAACTGAGCTACTCTTATTATTAATTTCGTAGTGACCAAAACTACACTAGTTTTCTGTCAAAATGAATAGTTGAGTTTTCGATTTATATAGTTGCCACTTGATAATTCATATAATATACTTTTAGCCAGCTTGGCTGATCTTGTTAAACTGTGCATGTAACAGCACGGAATACCCAGGTTAAATTCCCAGTGGATCCGGAATAAAAGGTTTTCTTTTTTAAATCAAATAAAATTTCGAATTAAATGCTATCGAAGAAGCACATCTGACGTGCTTCCAGATTTCCCGTTGTTCGAATATAAATATTTTGGGGTGAAACAATTTGATGAAATTATGTACATATGAAAGCATAATATCTTGAACAACTTAAACCAATTAACAGTAAATGGCACACACAAGTTTCTAAATATCTTTTAAAAAAATTATTAATTTTTTTACATATCCATATAAAACAAAACGATACCCTTTGTGCGTAGGCATTTAGTAAGAAATTTAAAATGTGCTAGTAAGTGTTAAGTCTTATTGCACATCTCTATATAACTGCTGATTGCTTGTGTGAAGGCATGTTCAATACGCTTATCAACAAAAAAACAAAACGAGAGAGCGAAACAGAAAGTTGAAGGGAAAAAAGAGAAATACCTAAAATGCGCCTGAGCTAAACAAAAGCACACGAGAGCTAAACAGAGTGAGAGAGCGCTACTAAGCTTAGTTGCTGCATTTTCCCAACAACTCCCAAGCACAGAAAACTTTGGCTCTTCCTTGCTTGCGTGAAGCACGCAAAATTCAACGAGACATAAATCACACTTCAACACCGAAGTCTCATTCAGTCGTTAGATTTCAATTGAGCAGTAACGAGCAAAAAGCGAAGCGGGAATCCCAAATTTAATTTAATCTCTTGCCACTTTCTAAGTGGAGGAGTACAGACGCAGAGTTGTTGTCGCCGACGCACGACACATTGATTGATTGAGAAAATTGCATGGAAGCGAAATTTCACGAACAGAACGAACAAGAATAAAAAATTCCAAACAAATTAAGTAAACACACACAATAAACAGTTAATGAATCAACGCATACGTACGCCCTCTGCACGAGCACAAAGTGAACTAAATCAACTGAACTAATCTAGTTTTTCGACGTCAACGCCGGCCGCTCTACGAAGTCATAGCCAAAGCCAAAGTCTGCGCCAATTTGCAACAAAGTGATAACGAGCAGGTCAAACAAAAAGTTGTGAACGACAACGACCATAATCCGCATATTGCCACCGAATTGCTGCTCCACTTTTATTTTCTGATCGAAGCTTAAGCGATTAGTTGGCTTGTGGCACTTGCGGACAAAACATCGTCAACGACAATAGCGGCGAAAACGACGAAGCACAATATAACACACATTCTAAAAATAACACCACACAAAAAGGAAAGTACCAACTTCGTTTATTGGATTTTTTTGGATTTTTGCCTGTGTAATAGAACGCCTACACAAAAAGAAAACGGGAAGAAAGGAAGACCAGTGACGCACTAAGGAACGCAACTGAAATATACGCGTCACCAATCACTCAACCATTAAATAAAAATCTTTAGTCGTTTTGTATATTACGACGCAAATCCTAAAAAAAAGGAGTCCCTCAACTCAAGTGGTTATTAGGAAGTGAAAAAACAAAAAAACTAAAATGTTGACCATACTGCTCCTGCTGACCGTCATCATATCACCATTGTGCCAAAGTTATATTATAAAAGAAAATGAATTCTTCCTACAGAATCCTAGCTATCAAACGCAGGATGAACTCGAGGATTTCTTTGCTCGCTTAGAGAAAGCTTTTCCCGAAAATGCAAAAGTGGAGACTATTGGACGCTCCCTGGAGGGCCGTAATTTAATTGTACTGCAGATTGGTAAAAATGTACGAAATCGCAATCTGCTGACGCCTATGGTCAAGTACATTGGTAATATGCATGGTGATGAGACCATCGGGCGACAGCTGTTGGTTTATTTGGCGCAATACTTACTCTATAACTATGATACCAACACGGAGGTTGCAAATCTCGTCAATACTACGGATATTTATTTGATGCCAACCATGAATCCAGATGGATATGCACGGTCAAAGGTAAATTTTCAATTTTTGTGCATATTCCCCCCGTTGCCTAAATCTCGTTTCCGTACCCGAAATACTTTGTTGCCTGCTTGGCAGCACTTCTTCCCGAGGAAGTTCTTAGCAGTAGTGCTAAGTTTAAAAGAGTTGTTTTTTTCGCTTTTAAGAATTTTGTTTGTAGTTATTACAGCTCAGAATGTTCTGTAGCAGACTGTAAAGATGTTATCACAAATATTATCAGCCTCGTGTATTTTAAACGGGTGAACTTAAGGTCACTTTTGTGCTGCGGCATCATGTCTATTCTATAGAAATTTTTCGTACACTTCGTAGTAATTTTTTAATAATAGTAGTCAAATCGTAGAACTGAGGATAATTTACTTTGAAGATTTAGAATCTGTACACTGAGAAACAAATTATATGTACTTCAACTAACATATACCACTATTTGATCCAAATACAAATACAAACCTCCACCGCAAAGCTTTGAAACTCTAAAATGATCCAGTGCAGATCAGAATTTTATCAACTATTTATTAAAGAATGAAATTAAAACACACATAGTTACTCCTTCAAATGCAAGGTAGAATTGTAGATCTTTCTTGTCACTCCAATTATCGCAAATCTTCCCGTGGTGGAGACCATATCGTTCCTATTTTCCTACACTAACACTAATTTTCTAGAGCTTTTTCAAAAATTAAAAATAAACTAAGCAACAGAAATGTATTTTATGTTCAATCCGCGGAGATTCCATACTGATTTATTTAATTATCCATTCCTCTGGAGGTTTTGAACCTCAAAATTCCCAATTTTTATAGTTTTTCGGAGGGGTCAATATTTTGCAAGACAAAGAACGTGTACTCCAAGAGGAAGTAAACGGAAAATTTATATCTAGATGCTTATTTTTTTTTTTATTATCAGGTTTCTAGACCTGCAAACACTGAAAAAATGGTCAATTTTTTCGGGTTTTCTAAATTTTTTTCTAGAAAAGGGGGCATTATTTTGCAAAACAAGTAACGGAATCATGTACCACAGATGCATCGAAAATCGTATTGTCGCTATAATTGATATAGAAAAACTTTAAATAAAAGCACAAAATGAGCATGGGCGACAGCTAAATCGACAGAAAGTTGGCTAAAAAATTTGGAAGTACATTGTATCCTTTCGATTGCTTAAAGCTATTGTATTTTTTTTGGACCACCCTAATCCGCATATCACGTACTGAGTAGCTATCTAAAAATTTATATTTTTTTATATTTTCTTTATGTGAAAGATGCCACACCCAATTTCTGAAATCTGCCCACATTTTCCTTACTACACCATTATTGAATGTTGCCATATCAACTCTTAAAATATCAGTAATAGATCGATACTTCGTTAAAGCTTTTTACAAACTTTGCTTGTGTTCTAGGTGCCACGCCGTCTGCCATAGCTTGCTTATTTATTGTTTATGTGTACTTGGCATCCGTATAATTTAAAAAAAAATTCGTTGCAAAGTTTTCTTTGATATTACTTATGATATTTCAAAGTATTTGTTTTTTGCCATTGATCCTTTCACTCATCCTAAATTTTCTCAATGCATTTCCTACATCATTAAAATTATTTACATACATTTTTATAAAAATTCCACTGACAGTTTCCAAAAAATTGCATAAACTTTGCTTGCAAGTTTCATAACTTTGGGGAGCGCCATGCTTCTTTTGGGGTGCTGAAAATCCATTCACATTCAAAAAATTTTTTAGAAATACGTTTTTTTTCACTACTAGCTACTGAACTACTTCTTTTAAAATATTTGTACTTTCTAATTTTTGTGCCATTTTTCACTTGGAAAAAGTGCCAGCAAACAATGTAAAAAATAACTAACCACCTTAAAAGTAATTCTATTTCTATCTTTAAATAAAAGTATTTTTACGATTTTTCATTGTAACTTTTTTTTTGCAATATTACTATGGGCACATTGCATTTGCAATTTTTTTTTGGGGTATATTTTTTCAACTAAAACTCCATAGTATTATCTAGAATTGCTACAATATGTTTTGTATGAATACACGTCATTTGTTTTTCATGAACGTCACCAACCACCTACACAACATTTTACCTTCCTCAAATAACATTTGTTTACCATGCACTTTTTCATATGAAATAGATATGCGCTGATACAACGAATACCAAACTTTTTTTGGGGAAAATCAATAACTACCTACCTATATACATCCATCCCCTAAGTAGAAAGTAAAGTTTGAAAACTGTCTACCGAGCTGTCAGTTCGCATTAATTTAACATTCTTCAGCCAAATGTCAAACGATGTGAACATTAAAGCCGCCAGACAACATGTTATGTATCTCATTTTCATTTTACATTTAACAGCCTCTTCACCATCCCTTGCTGTAAAATTCCTAACCATACCGGGTATATTTTTTTACATTGCTCTGTCCATTTAACACTTTTTTTGTTGGTTTTATTTTTTTTTCCGCATAATTCTTTCATCACAACTATCGGTTAGTTGGTGTATGTTTGCATGTCACCATACAATAAAATGTGAATTAACTTGCTCTATTAAAATTTAATCATTTACGTAGTCTAGCGGCATAGAAATTTGTGTATGTAGGTATGTGGTACTTTTACAAACATTCATACTCGTATATAGTATACATTGGGTTGTGCAAACTTTGCTAGACCTTTGTCAAGGTGTATCTTTTATGTGCAGGCATGATGAGTGTGCTTTGAATTTTAGTTTTTACCAGTTTTACATATAGTGTTATGGTAATTTTCTGGGAAAAACACCAATTTAATTTTTGAACTTTAAAAATACTGACAATTTCCTATTCAAAAACTGTCTTAAGAAACTATTTAATGACTTAATTTGCAAATTGAAAATCATTAAAAATAAACGCTTTTACGAGAATTGATCAATAAGTGCAGATGATATTGGTAAGTAAAATTGACATTACCATCAGGTACTGTAGACTGTTAAACGACCTTGCTGAATTTCAGATAAATTCGTAGGTTATCTCGATAAAATGAAAAAAACCCAATATCGATCGGTAATTTGGTTTTTTATTTTTGGATGAAAAAACATGCGATGAAATAAAAGTGAAGTTGGATGCTGTCTATGGGGACCCCTCACCATCTATGACAGCCGTGAGATATTGGTTTAACGAGTTTAAGCGTGGTCGTACAACTGTTTTCGATGAAGAACGGCCAGCACATCCGTCAGATGTGGTTATCGAGAAATTCTCAAAAAGTTCCATGACATGATTCTCGCTGATCGCCGAACGAAAGTGCGCGAAGTAGCTGAGGCCATATATGTCTCGTACGGAATGGTAATCAAGATTTTAAATGATAAGATAGGTGTGGGAAAAGTGTCGGTCCGATGGGTGCCGAGATTGCTCACGGTGAACAACAAGCGGGTACTATGTCAAGGCAGTGTTTGAACCGCTTTAAGTGAAATCCACAGAGAAGTGGAGTCGTCACCTTAGATGAAACCTGGATACATTATTAGATACATGCCAGAGACCATGACACAGTCAAAACAATTGATTTTTCCTGGTGAATCTGCTCCAAAGGAGGCAAAAACGGTTCCATTAGCCGACAAAAATTATGGGCACTATTTTTTTTGGGATTAATATTCTACATGGACTTTCTGCAGAAAGAAAAAACAATCACACGGCAGTACTACAGTGAGTTATTGGACAGATTCGATCAGAAATTAAAGGAGACACGGTCTTATTTGGCTCAGAAAAAGTGCTCTTCCATAGCGATAGCGCACGAGCACATTAATCTTTGATTGTCGCGGCCTGTAACTTTTTTCTATGCCCTAACATGAAAACATGGCTCGTATGAAAAAAAATTCAGCTCAAATGAAAAGGTTATTGCGGAGATAAAAGCGTTCTTTAAAGAGTTTGAAAAATCGTATTTCTTGGAAGGGTTAATCAAATGGTACCAACGTTGGGAAAAGTGTATAGAGGAGGAAAAAATTACGTCTTTATTTCAAACACGGGTACTTATTGATCAAGCCTCGTATGAACCAACGACCAGAAAAGTTGTTACCGTACAGTTTGAATGCATGCTTTCTCATGCATTCTAAAACAATGAATATAAATAATTCTCCAAGTGGTAATACCATACCAATCCATAAATCCAAGAAGAGTAAGGCTCGTAGTTAAGTAAAAGTAACAGAATTTACCAAACTTGGAGTTCTTTGGAAACTTAAATATTTTCCTGTACTTGCGATATATTTCCTATATTTGCTATATAATTCTATCGGTTCTATAAAATCGTTTGAGCATGGACAAATGGTTTTGAATAACCGTTTGATTTGCTTTTTCTAAAAAATTCCAAAAATGCTAAATTTCATAGAAAAATCATTTTGTATTTTATGCCGCAGTTCCATCCATGGCTTCTTTTTTAATTGCAACAAATTGATAAAAAAAATTTGAATAGTTAACATAGAAGTGGTTGACTGTAATTTACAAATTGTTTTTCGTGTCGGTTTTAATTAAAAATTAAAAAAAAAAAAATTTAGAAAAATTGATGTTCATTGTCAGAGAAAATGTGTATCCTCATTATATTAAAATTATTATTCGCTTGAAAAATTACTATGAATGAGAACTGTACGAAACCTTTTTTATTCTTTATTTTTTGTGTATTAATTTTTTATATATTAATCAAATATGTTACAACTGTGTTCTCAGGTTTTCCCTTGAACGTTAAAATTTGTTTTCAAAGGAAACATAATATTTAAAAAAAAAATTTTATGAATATTCTTTGACGATGTGTAACATATAACTATCATGGATACACTGCAAGGATTTTTTTTTTTTGAAAATTGTGTATTCTAGCGCCTGATGAAGGTAGGGCGAAGTTGGACTATAGCCCCAAGCTATAACGGATTTTGTAACATATATGTAATGCTTAATAGCTTGCATAAAAACTCTAAGAAAAAAAATTTAAATGAGAAATTAAAATTACTACTAAAAGAAATACTAAAAATCGCACTAATTTTAATAAAAAATGTTTCTCTTCGGTGCCGCTTCAGAATATAAAAAATTTTTTAAAAAGTCTGGGGACTGACAACTGAAATGTGTCACTCATTTTCTAGGGTTTTTTACTTTCGGAATTGAAAATGGGAAACTTTTTTTTTCTTGGATACAGCGGAAAAAACAAGTACTGAGAAAATTTGAAAATTTCTAAAAAAAAGAGCTCCCTATAAGTCCTTATACATGGGCCTCGCGAGCTTTAAATCCGACACTGTCGTCTTTTTCAAAAAACTTTCAAACGCTTCATTGAGAAACTGAGAAAAAGCAGTCTCACCATATTTTAACTTCAGTTTTGCGTGTGTATCGATATTCCACGCTAAAAAAAAAAATTGACTTTTGTCTGATGGTGTTTTTTTATGTATAATAATAACTCATTTTATATAGAAAATCTATTGTCTTTTATTCATATTCGACAAAAACGAACTGTTTGATTGACAATGTAAACATAAAAAATGAATTTTGTTCTATTTGATTTTATGCTTAATTACACTGTGCAACACAATTGTAAGTTTTTTAAGTGAGAGTTTTTTGAGTTAGCTTTGCTGAACGTACTCGTATTAGTAAGATTCCGCGCAGAATATCGCACCAGACGCGAAAAACCACGGTTTTTTTTTTTAATTTTCTCTTACATCCCTCAAAAAAGAAAAAATTTCCGGCTACTTACTGCACGTCATATGTACTTCACAAAAGTGTGGCACATACTTGTATGAATATAAAATTACATGAAACTATTTATATCAAACCCTGGTAAATTAATTGGCGTTTTGATACGGTTTACTACGTGTTTATTTTCTTTTAAGTGAATTACCATATTGATCACGTGACTTTACACCATATACAATCGGTTTATTTGAAATCGGTATTTAATGATATTTTACTGCACTGAGAGAAAAATACCATGAAATCAATTAGAAGTGGTATTGAATTAATAGTATATTACTTTTGTTTTTAGTCAATGTGATTCATTCTATTAATTTAAATCACCTATGTCATATTGTTCTTTTTTTAATTTTTTCAATTTTATAATAGTAGTTATGTTTGCATTGAATTAAACTGATACCACATTACTTTAAGAACAATTTATATTTATTTAATTTTGACGATAGTGAAAATAAATGTGTGCATATGCTGGTGGTTAGAACGTTTGCCTGCGACGCAGCGCGCACGGGTTCAATTCCTCAAAATGAAATTAAATTTTTCTTACAATTTTTATTAAAAAAATGTTTTAAATAACACAACTTGAATTCGAACCTGCTTCGTTTCTTGTATAGTTTGAATGTGATCCCGTTCCTTAGTTAGGTCGGCTATAGAATGTTGATGTTATATGAAATAAAATTGAACAATTAAAATTAAGTGGGAATTTGATAAATACAAATATTATTAAATTAATAGTACAATATCATATATACCATAAAAAAATTAATAGTTTACCTGATTCACTTTATAGTAGACGTAGTATTGCACAATAGTACAAGTCCTATTACTTTTTCATGAAAGCTATTTTCTCAACTATAAAATCAATAGGACCAATATTGATCGTTTATTGTATATTTTTCCGTGAGTGTGCAAAACTTCTACTCCAAATGTTCAAGCTACAATTGACACATCAAAGTCGTTTTAAATGCATACGTTGCTTACATTGCCATTTTAGTCAATTAACTTTTGTTTGAGCAGAATTTAAAATTACTATTATAGATAATTATTACGTAACGAAAAACTTGTGGAAAAAAAAAAGTTATAAAACTTTTTTACGTAGTTTTCATTTTGATCGATATCATGCGTCCATTGCTGCGGCTTTGGATTTTTATTTTTGCGTAAACTTTATTTATATTTATTGAAAACTTCAATTCGCACTATTAATGCTTGTGAGTGATGGTAATGCAATTTATCGTATTAATTTATTTTATGATATAAACAATTAATAAAGCTAACCATTGAACTAAATCATAAGCCACAGTAGTTCGTCAAATATAAAAAAAAAAAATATAAAACAAATCAGTGATATCGAAATTGAAAAAAAAAAAATTCCTTCATAATTTGATCTCTTTAAGAGTAACTTTTTAGCTACTTTACTTTCACCCAGTAAATACTGAAATAACTCTTAGGTATGCGATATTCCGGCGAATACGTTGAAAAAAAAGTTATTACTTCTTTTTTAGGCTTAAAGTATTTTAAATTTAGGCTTAGTTGACTTTACCAAACGTCTTTTTAAAAATAAACCTACAAACGGGTCCATTTTTTTATCGATCACTTCTCTTAAATATAAATTGCAAAAATATTTACGTTTTTTTTTTAATATAAGTACTTTTATTCTGCCCACTATAGCTTTCTCTCTTGTGTCCCATTATCTTCTCACGGAGAAGATGGCTCCACAAAACTCTTCCAATATGAACAATCAGTAGTGAGTGGTCGCTCCAACATTTCCCTGATTTACGTCTTTCCAGCGCTAGCGATCGTTTCGACAATGATTTAGTACGGCCGCTTTTTCTGCTTCCCTGATAGTTTCACTCTAATGCTTGCTGACAGACTTCAGTTGGTGATTTTTGAAATGTGTGCCCATTCGGAAATCGGATCTTGACAGCAACTGGTAAGGATCCTGGGCCACCAAATACTTAGAATTCGACGAAGACAGACTAAATTTTCAATAAAGCTAAATACGTACATACATTATTAATACAAAACAAAAATAGAATTTGGTCTCGGCCGAAGTTATTTAACCATTATAGTGACAAAACAAAAAATACTTCTTGGTATTAAAAAGCTGTTATAAAAAATTAATATTAATTAATGTCATCGCTTCCAAAAATAAAAATCATGGCATCATATATACCTATTTCAGAGTTCAATATATGTACATATCTCCATACCAAATTTCATCAAAATTAGTCGATTAGTTTAGCTAAGCAAACAAATTTACCCACTTAAAACCTTTACTAAACTTTATCAAAATCGTTGACTAGTTTAGCTGTAAAAACGTATTTTCCTATTCGGGGCATGGCACCCGATAAATATATATATATATAATATATACCTTTCCTCAGGGTTCAATTTATTCCTGAACCAAAATTCATCAAAATCAGTGCATTAACTTAGAAGTTTTTAACAATATTTTTGTACAGAGCTTCTTGTTCAGTACTTTTAGTGCAAAAAACAACAAAAAAATTACAAGCGCAAAGAAGTTTAGTATTTAGAAGTTTTTTTCCTGTCAAAAAAAGAAATATCGCACACATTTAGCTAAAGAGGCACAACTCAAAATTTTCAAATTTTCAGAAAACGCAAAAAACTGTTTTGAGCTTGTGAACTAGTTTTTATAAATAAAGTGTGAATTTTTTAGATGCAGATACTAATAGGATATGGTTGGAAGCTACGTCGCAGTCACAACAGCTTGAACTCTCCGACACTAAAAATCGGACACTTTTGCACATTGTAGCCTAATTTCTATTGCAATATGAAGAAAGACATAACTGTTTTTTGACACCAAAGTACAGCAATAAACGAGCTAATCTCTTTTTTGCTGACAGATATGTGTATGATGAACAGTTTTAACAAGTAAACTCGAAAATGGGAAATTTTTAGTTATGCCTCTTTAGCTAAATGTGTGCGATATCTTAACTCAGAATTCAATCTATCTCCGTACCAAATTTCATCAAATTCGGTGTAGCGGGTCAGCCGTGATAGCGTTTTTTTACATTAAGGCCAGCGCCACGCCTTCTTAAAGAACTTAAAGCCTTTAATAACCCCTCTTAGAGTTCAATCTATCTTCAAACCAAATTTCATCAAAATCAGTACATTAGCTTAGCCGTGGAAACGTATTTCCATTTTAGAGGCGCCTACATTCTGTACTGCGCCTTTTCACAACCTTTCCAGCGAAAAAAAAATTGGTTATTATGTTGTGTTATGGCAGTTAAAAAGGTTTCTAAACATAGATTTATGTTGCTCGCTATTTATCTCTGGGTGTTGCTTTGTACCACAAATAAGTAAGATTATTCTACTGCGTGGCATATGATTCAATGTTGGTAGTAATATTAAATAAAGCAGAGTGTCTTTCTTGCGAATTCATATTTTTTTTTGCGTACAATTTCATTGGAAATCTGCTGAATGTTGTCAAGATAAAGTGTGATTTCAGCTGAACTTTATGTCCCCAATATACTTTATCTGTATAAAAATAATGACAATATTTGCTGCCGTCAATTGTTATCTTGTACGTCCCACTTGTTTGCGTATATAGTATATGTATGTATATATCCATATTTTCTATATCAATGAATTAACATTTACAGGAAGGAAATTGCGAATCTCTTACCAGCTATGTTGGGCGCACTAATGCCGCTGGTGTTGATTTAAATCGTGATTTCCCGGATCGATTTGATAATCAACAGACCATACAACTAAAATCGCAGTCGCGTCAACCTGAAACAGCGGCATTAGTGGAATGGATCGTAAGCAAACCATTTGTTTTGTCAGCAAATTTTCATGGTGGCGCTGTAGTTGCCAGTTATCCATATGATAATTCAATGTAAGTATAAATGGTGAAATGGTATTGGGTCGAAGACTTAAGTTGATGAGCGAAACGTTCTCTCTTCACTTTCGCATACATCGTTTTAGCTTAAATCTCGACCGCAAATGAAACACTCAGCAGTATTATATTTGAGATTTTAATTTAATGCTAAATCTTCTTTACCATTTAGTGCTCATCATGAATGCTGCGAAGAGAGTATTGCTCCTGACGATCGTGTCTTTAAACTTATGGCACACACATACGCCGACGCTCATCCGATTATGCGCCAAGGCAACAATTGTAATGACAGCTTTACCGATGGCATAACCAATGGTGCTCACTGGTATGAACTAAATGGTGGCATGCAAGATTTCAACTATGCTTTTAGCAATTGTTTCGAGTTAACAATTGAATTATCGTGTTGCAAATTTCCGCCAGCATCATCATTACCAAGTGAATGGCATCAAAATAAACGTAGTTTGATACAGCTGCTGAAATTGGCGCATATCGGTGTGAAAGGTCTGGTTAAAGATGCCAGCGGTTATCCAATACATGATGCAACAATTTTAGTCTCAGGCTTGGAGGATAAACCCATACGTACAACAAAGCGTGGCGAATATTGGCGACTTTTAACGCCGGGCATATATAATGTGCAAGCAGCGGCCTTTGGGTATGTTGTTTATATTAGGCGCTTCGAAGGTATAGCGTTGTAGAAAATATCTCATTAGTGTAGAAGGGTAAACAATTTGAGCTTAGAAAGTTTTTGCAATGCTGTAACTTTTAAATCTATTGAGATGTAGTAGGAGATAAACTGTGAATGCATTTGAAATGTTTTCTTCGTACAGAATATATTTTTTGATTTAAACAATTTTCCGAGTAAATCAAAAAAAAAAAAAAACGGAAAAAATAGCAATTTTCGCAAAAAAATCAAATTTTGTAATAAAAAACAAAAATTAAAGGGGCGTGACTCAGAGGTGCAACCTTGTAGATTTTTTTTTTTTCATTAAAAAGTTTTTTGAAACAAAAATGAAACATTCAGGTCTTTGAGTCTTTTTGCACTTAAAAGAATAAACTTTGAGCTCTGCTGCTTTTTTTTCTGTAGACTAGTGCTATTTTTCCAATGATATATACTCATTTTGTTAAGAGCTGTTCAAGGGCTTCCAACTTTTAGAGAAACTATATATGTTGCTAAATAAAAAAACTGGAAATTTCCTCTCTGATATGCAGCCAAAATTAAATAAATTTAAATTTATTAAAGAAAATCTATTTTGCTTATGCGACTTAACCGTTTTTGATATTCATCGGGTCATATCCGCAATATCCGATTTCTATATCTCTGTTAATAACGCCGATCAGTAGTCATCACCGCAGGTAAAATTGAGCAGTACGGTTTTAAATACTCCAGGGGAAATTTTATTTATTTTTTTATAGTTTCGATCATATTTTTGCCTATGGCAGTGAAACGATGTGATTGTGATGCAGCGGACTTTACGTTACGCTATCTGATTCTCCTGTCAAAATTATACAAAAAAAAAGTTTTTAAAATTTTTTTGTTATAAAGCTCCACTTTGCAACAATCAAAAAATCGTTTGTGCCAAGGGGTCGTCCACAGCGAGGGGAGGGAGAAGGTCGTAAAAACGAAAAAAAGGACAAGCAGGGGGAAGGGGTCGAGGCCTTTTCGGACGTTGACTTTTTTAAAAATCACTAAAATTTTTGTTCATAAGAAACGAAAAAAATCAAATCCTTTGTGGACATTCACTAGCGGGGGCGGAGGTAGCAAAATCGTAAAAAACAGAAAACCACGAGAAAGGGGATTTAAATTGCAGAATTTTCGCGGACATTTTTTATGAGCGACCCCTCCTAATTGCTATTTCTAAATTTGTAAATAAAAGTGACACTAGCGACCTCTAAAAATTTACATTTTTACTAAACATTTTTAATAAATACTTCTAATATAAGGCTTTCTAGTCTGTGAGCGAAAGAGTGTAGGTCTTTTTTTTTAGTGCTTGTATAATATACAAAATATCCAAAAACCGATCCGAATGCCAAAATGTGAGTAAGGTTGGAACTTAGTTTTTAGATAGTTCTTTCATCCTATTTACTAGATAAATTGCTGTCGTGGCATCCAGTAAATAGCAGAGTTAATATTAAATTAAAATATTATTAAATTTTAACAATACCTACATTGTTCTTATGATTTCAGCTATCAACCCGTTACACAACAAGTGCATGTGCTGAATGACAACCATGAGGCGCTGCGTCTTGACTTTACGCTGTCACCAATTGAGACTAATTACGATGGTATTAGCAGTTACTATAGTCCATATTTTTTTAGGCATTAAATTTGTTAATACATACATATTTATACATGTGTTCTTTTGTCTCTTCTGTTGATTTTTATGTTAAATCAAAGCTAAAAATACCACTTTTTAGTTTTATACTTCTCAGTAGTAGTATAATCTAGACATACATACTTCATAAACGTATACAAAAAAATGCACTTTTACAAACTTATTAACACCAACAAATCATAGTATATTAAAAACTTAGCAGTAAAACGGCCTATATGCTTCAGTAATAAATTATTTATTGTATATTACGCAGTGTACATAGTTAGAAATAAATTTACAATTGATTTTGAAGCCAAAAATTATCCCAAAAACCTGTTTGCTTCATAATTGTATAATTTATTTTTCGATTTTTTGTTTTTATTTTATTCCTGTGAATTAAATTAGCGTCAGTTGAAGTCATTACCTAATTAATATTTCAATTTGTTTTAGTACGATTTTGACCATTACTTTTTTTAAGAAAAAATAAATTTTAATTTGATAGAGAATAAAATTCAAAAAATATAATTTTGTTATTAGCTGCCCAAATTTTGTAGAAAGCTTCTAAAATTGTCGCGAAAATGCACCAATTTTTGGTAATAAACATTTATGTTTTTTTTTTTTGCAATAATCAATACTGAAAATTTGTTGTCAAACGAAAGATAATTTTAATTAACATCGATTAATACACATACGAAAGAAAAATGTGTTGTCATGCTATTTTGTTATTGTTAAAATTTAACGCAACTTATCCCGCCTTGAGCATTTTAAATAATGGTATTTATTTGTAACTTCAGCATACTAAAATTTATTTAATGCTATTTTTTTATTAAATTTTTTATATAATTTTAAATTTAAATTTTTGTAAACACAATCTTATGACAAAAAAGTTAACTCAAAACAAAAAAAAATTTAAAATGAAATGTTGAATTCATAGAAACATCAATCGTTGCAAAATTAAGTTGGTTTTCGTTTGACTTATGTATATTTTATTTATAGCCAAATAACTAAAAATTAGTAAATTTTCAGTACCCATTTTGAACTCTTTCTACAAAATTTAGTCAGCTAATAGCCAAATTATATTCTAAGAATTGAATTCTCTACAATATATTCAAAATTCATCAAAATCGTCATATGACATAAAAAATTAATATTATATTATTAGTGGTGAACAATTGGGTGCACCTAACCTAAATTATGTCCTAAGTATAGAACTTTTACCAAACATTTACTAAAACACTGAAAATATAAATTTTATCTTTGAGTTGAGTTTTGTTTTTTGTATCAATAAGGTCGTTTTATTGCTAAGCTTCTCATATTCGCACTTTAAGCTAATAGATTTCTTACATTTTAAATGGTGTATCAAATGCAATTAGTCTAGTTATCTTTCATTAAATCACAACACTGCATTTTTCTTGTCATTCATTCCCATTTTATGCTCTAAACTTTTCCATTTATTTTTGTGTTGTCCTTCATATGAACTTTTTTATATTTTACACCTAGCGCACTTAAAGCATATTAATCCACACATATGAACAGAGTTTAAATACATACCCATGATAAATATTTAAATAAACATGTTATTGTTATCGTATTGTGTATAAAATAATAAAGAAACCTTAAAAAATTTAACAAAATAAATAAATATCCAGTGTTAATTTTTCTTTTACACTATTCATTGTTTTGTTATATTTACTTTTCATGTTAATTTGGTATTAAGTATTTTTTAAAAAGTGTCAATAATTCAAGATTTTGCGTGGAAATCTGAAACTATTAAATCACATATATTTGTGAGTAGATTCGAAGCTTTCCGCAGAAATGAAAATTCTGAAATTAATGACAGTTATAGGTATTTTGAATATTTTTTATGTAGTATGCACCTGACATCGATAAATCGCAAACGCAATTTAAGTACTCATATGGTAACTTTAGATTTAGGATTTTTCTCAAATCTATCAGCATAATATCAAAGATTCTGCAGCGTTGTAATTGCAAACTGCTAAGCCTAATGATGCTGTTAATTAATATAGACTAAATGGATATCTTTGTAAATCTTTCCAAACATTATAATAATAATATTTACAATAGCATGGAAACTCAGTTATATTTTTAATTTATTAAATTGTATAATATTTCTAAAGCAAGAAATAATTCGCCTTAAAAGTATAAACACAAATAGAATGATAGATTAAAGTGTCGAGAGAAAGAACGGTTTTGTGGTATCGTTAATCATTCGTAGGATACAACATTTAAGCGTGAAGGCTTAGGTTAGGTAGGAGCTGCAGTCATTTTAACAATGCTTTCATTTAGACCAAATGATTATCCATTGTGATACCTAAACTATCGTTCTTCTTTACAATTTCTACAGAAATCAAAAGACCAAACTCCTAATCTCTCTGCATATTTGCCGATGAGAGAGCGAGAGCGCTTTCCATCCGATTTCGGCCAGATTTGCCTTTGTATATTGCAAGTTAAACCTTGGGTCCATATTGCTTTTGAAGCTTAGAATAAGCAAAATGGAACCTCCTATGCAAACACAAAATCATTTTTTAAACATAAATCATTCTCTATCTAAAACGTTTTATACACAGAGCACTTCATGATTTCATATGGAGAAGAGTTTTACTTAGGCGTTTCTTAGCTGTTGGAAGTAGATTAGGTTACAATTGAGTTTGGGATGGAAAACTCTTCATGCACCAATGAACTGTTTCCACCACAACACAAATTAGTGTGCTGGTGAGAATATTATCAGGCAAAGAAATTAGAAACTTTTTCAGTACAAATAAATTGAAAAATATATTACCTTAAGAGTAAGTATGCGTTTTAACGAAAAAGTTGTGCTCCTTGAATGCTTATAAAAATCTCTGAAACAAAATATTTTTAAAAATTAACTTTTTTAAAATAATTATGGAGTAATAAAGTTTGGACCATAAAAAAAAAGAAAATTTTATCAGATCAGAGTATGATACGCATAACAATTTGAGGTCATTCATTTCCAATCCGGTACGGCTTTGTCTTATAAATTCAAAACTTTTTTTGAAAGTATAAAACAGTTAAGAATTTGAAATATGTTTTCATACTTACATAAATCAGACAATGTTTTTTTGTTGGATTTTGGGTGATTGAATCAGAATTCGGTGCCCCCTTGCACTCAGATTATAAACATGAAGGCATGACAGGCATATAAAAGTATAAATTTTCTTGATCAGCGTCACCACCTGAGTCGATTTAGCATTTCATGCAAGGTGTTTAAGCTTATAAAACAGTAAACGGGCCACACCTTCAAACATAACTCATGAAATTGTGGGCGAAATCTTTTCACGGACACGCCTACTGCCCATAACCCAATTTCTTACAAATACTAGGAATAATAGGAACGATTTCAAGACCGAAAAATTGGCGAATTTCGACAATAGGGCTTGGTTTCTCCCATACATGCAGTAGAAATGATTCGAGAAAGCTCTGGATAAGTAAACGAATTTTCGTGATAAAACGGAAACCGACTTTGAAAAAATATTTTCTCCTATGTTATGACTAAACAAATTCTGCTCAAATTTTCAAAAGGTCGGCAAAATTGCCGCAAATTTGCTGCACATTTTCTCATATTATTTCGCGCTGCTTGCTTATAGTACATGCGCTAGAGGTACTTTACTATTCAAAACAAGGTACATTGGAACGTGTATTGCCGTATATTGCTCATGGACAGCTTCCATATTGACCGCTTCAAATGGTCTGAAAAATTGTTTTAACCTCTTATTCCAAAATTTTGCCTTTAATCAAAAAATATTAGAGCAAAATGTGGAGCATGAATTTCTTGCCCAAGAGACCAAGTTATCGTGCTTTGAAGCTACCCAATTTTGTGTTTTGAATCGTTTTTTGTTTAAATGGGCGTGGCATCTTCCATATGAAAAATTAAACTTAATAAGTTGTACAATGAAATCAGTTGAAACAAATGGAACTAAACTTAACATGTATACAAGTCGCAATTTCAGAAATAAGCATGACACCTCCCACAGAAGCATAAATTTTCATTCACTATATCCAGCAAGTCGACATAGCGGGCGTGTCACAACCTCTAAAAGTAAAACATTTTATTCGTCATATCCAAACCAACAATCATGTGATGTAGATATTCATTTTTCAAGCGAGTGCGGGACTATGAAAGTGGGCGTGGCAACCAATTGTGAAGCTTTATCCCTTCCAATCGGTGATTATTTTTAAAGAAAATGTAAATTTGGCATGTTAAGTAGTATTGAAAAGGATAGTGTCATGGTGGCATGAAACTTAGATTTAGAAACTTATTTTCTCTTAATTTACTACCGTTTTTTTTAAAAAAGGTTTTAAAATAAATCTTTCTCTGTCCCAATCCATAAAATCACATGAATACATTTTTTGTGTCATTTACAAAATTGCATTATTTGACCATTTTTTCGGCGAACATTGGTGCTATAGAAAAATTTGTTTAACAAAACATACAGTTTATTAAATTTGCTAAGCTTTTTTATTGAAAATAAGAGAGCTACGAACTTCCAATGTTGGTTCCAAGTTACCTCAGATTTAGAAAAAAATATAGCATACTTGGATGAAGTCTGCTCTTAAATGTGGGGCTAAGAACCAAAACTCAAAATTTGTCACCATCATCTGGGAATTTGTGAATTGATATGGCCACATACAGATGTAATTAAAATAAGATGCCAATCAGCAAAATCGAGCTCATTTTCGGACTTAACGTGTCAAAAGCACCTTTAAACAGATCCTTATACTGAATGACTTTTTTGACTGTTGGTTTTCGATGACATTGTGTCTTATAGGAATTTGATTCTCAAATAAAACTTATTTGTGAAATTGTTCACACAAGCTCAAACAAATGTAACGAAATAATCTACAAACCCTATTAAAACACTGGTAATTTATGCCATCAAATGTTTTTACTTAGAATGAAACATTTAGTTAATAATTAAGAGTACTTTCCGCTTATTTAAAAAACGATACAACTCATTATTTTATTACAAAATTTTAAAAAAAGTTAAAATACAATTATAATAATTTTAAATATGTCTATCTATAATAATTTATGCATTGTGTATATAAACTTTTTTTAAGCTAACGTGTAGAAAGAATACTATGTTTATGCTAAATAAAACTCTGTATGTAATAGTGTAAAAATATATAATAATTAATTTGAAAAAAAAAATGTCACTATTGACTGTTCAAATATTTACAATTATGTAAGTAAAATACAATTTTACGCAGGGTGTTCACATCAGCTTGCAAATTTTAAGTGTTTCAACGTTTTTAAACTTCACACACTGCTGTGAACTGCCCAATTAAATTAATCAAACAGCTTCTTATGTAAAACGTACACCAATATATCGTATTGTATAAATTTACGAGAAAATTATAAAAATAATTGCACCACATTCATTCTGGCAAAAATAAACTAAAAAAAAATAAAAATATTTTAGTTTTATTTAGTAGTTACACCGCATAGTTAGATTATAATTTGTAGGCATTGTGCATCCATCGTTTCGTTATGCTTTGGTTTCTTGCAACATTTTTCGCATCAACTTAATTTTCGGGGTATTGCATCCATGGTGTTGGACTTAAGTTTTATTTGGTCATCTAGATTTTTTTTTGAAACTTTTAATTATTTTACAAACATATTCATCACCATCTTATTTATTTTATTTTTTCTGCATTTTTTTAATTTAGGAGATTTTCGAAAACTTAAAGTGGAACGTGCAGAACCAAAAGAGGAGATTAATGGCGGATTTCTAACGCCTACAAAATTTGAACATCACAATTACAACGATATGGAAAAGTTTGTATTTTTTATTCTAAACAATATTGTATATGCACTTATGTATAGTTTTTATTGACTGATTACGCAGTCTAACATTAGTTTTGCAACAGAATAGTCACAGTATGATGCTGTTAGCGGACTTTGATTAATTTTGCCGCAGAAAGATATAGTCCAATATGACCACTTTTTTTAACTGCATTTGAATGTTAAAGAGGTCATAAGAGGTTAACTTTTTCAAAACTCTCAAAAATTGCTTGAAGTGTATAAAAAATATCTACCAAGTTTCCAAGCTTGTAACTTTCGGTTAGAATGGCACTTTTGAATGATGTGTTGTATGATTTTGAAATCCCTTTTTATATCAAAAGTGACACTGCAGGTCGTTCGGACATGTCTTTAAACAATAATTTTAAAAGTTTTAAGAAAAATCGTTTCTTCAGGGCAGCAAGCTTCCAATTTAATTGTTTGCCTTACAAAATATAAAAAAATTTCTGTTTCAGTCAAGCACTGAATCTATGTATATCCTCCAACTACAACCGCGCAATTTTAAGATAAGTTTGTAATTTATGGTCATCATTATATTGCGTTTGGCCCAGTTTCCAGAGGAATCCCAACTAAAACATTTGCGGTCTCCGACATTGCTGGTTACGTTCGTAAACTTCAGCCAGATGTTGACGAATACCAGACATCTGTTCTTCAAAGGATATAACATGTGGTAGTACTTTATCCAGCGTAAAATGTGATAAATCCCAGTTGAATACCAACATCGTTGAGTATTTGTCATGAAATTGCCAAGCTAACATGCTCATTAACAATAGCTTCCACAAATAGTTTTAAGGTATCAATTAACTCACTTCCTTAGTTTCCAATAGATGACGGTGTCTGTCTGCCTGCTCCTTGTGGGTGCTGGAGAAATTCCAAAGAGCCACGAGCTGAGAGCGCAAGGTTTTTTTACCTTCTACGTCCCTTGCTTCCGTTTCAGCTTGATTATTTATATCAGGATAAATTTGATAAGAAATTCGATATTATTATTATCCTGATTTTTTTCTTATTGGGTCTATTGAATAAATTTATGCCTTTCATAAAAAGAAATAATAAGGCACTGTTGCATTAGAAATAATTTTTCTGCAAATCCGGGGATACCCGGATATGTTGGGTGTATGTTGATGAATACTTTTTTGGCTGTAGACACAAAGTTTAACGGTTCAAACAATATAATCTACTACTTGCCCCAATGCTACTGGCATACCATTTTGAAGCTTACAGATCGAGCTTTAATCTGAAGTTCACTAAAAAAATATTAAGGAATGGATTTTTGAAAAAAAGTCAAAAATTCATTTCAATTTACAAAATTTTCGCAATTTTATTTTTCTTAAATTAAAAAAAAAATATATAAATAATTTTTCCCCACTATTAAATTTGCGGCATTAAACGCAGAATAAATCAAAGTTTTTTTAAAAAAAAAAAAAAAAATTATTAAGAAATGGGTTTTTGAAAAAAAATCAAAAATTTATTTCAATTTACAGAATTTTAGCTCATTTTTTTCTTAAAGATTAAAAAAAAAAAATATAAATAATTTTTTCCCCATGAAAAACTTTTTCGGCATTAAGCGCAAAATAAATCAAAGCTTTATTTATAAATAAAAAAAAAATTTTAAAAATGGTTTTTTAAAAAAAAAATGCAAAAATAATTTTAAATTCGCAAAATTTTTGCGAAAATTTTTTTTTTTTTCAAAAACAGTATTTTTTTTTGAAATGTACAAGTAAAAACCTAAGTTCGTAGGTGTACCATTTATTAGTTGATAAAGTTTGCACACTTATTCTGAAAAAGTACAAAAATCGTGAATTTCATACCCGCGTATCTCAACAACAAATAATACTAGAGAAAATTCCTGAACGCAGTTCTATTGCTGGACATCAATACTGCAATAATGCCAAATTTCAGTGAAATCGGAGCCAAAAAAATTTTTCGCTGGCGTTTTCGTGTGTTTTACCCCATATATGGAATCGCACACCAAAATTAGAAAATGACTGAAATATCGCACGAAAAAAATGTTATGAAAGAGATATCAAATTTTCGGAGATTCTTTTAACCTTTTTCCAAATTTTTTCGGCGGTATTTTTTTGGGCTATTTTGTATACATACCTACATCCGTAATTTCCCTTTATGCAAAACTTTTTTAGAGATATTTTTATAAATAAATAATATACATATTATAAATAATTGCTTTTTTGTCATTTTGCCTACATATAGTACGTATTGCACAATTTCATTATGTGTCTGAGTAATATAATGTAGTAAACTTCCTTGTGGTAAAATAATATAAATTTTTAAGATCAAAGTGAACCGACAGACTTTAATTTTTCTACCAAAGGTTTTTTTTGCTAGACTCTTAGTTAATAGACTCTTAATTATTATATTTTCCAAAAACATCGGTATCACGCCAAATTTGCTTTTAATCCTATAAGTCAATTTAATTTATCAGTTTTGTATATCCCATGCCTCTAATAACTTCAACTAAATCTGTGATAAAATAACAAAACTTTTCTCTATTACAGCTTTATACGGAACATAGCCGATACATATCCGCATATAACACGTCTCTACTCAATCGGTAAAAGTGTAAAAAATCGTGATCTCTGGGTTATGGAAATCTTTGCAACACCAGGACAGCATGTGCCTGGTGTGCCCGAATTTAAATACGTAGCCAACATGCATGGCAACGAGGTCGTCGGACGTGAAATGTTATTGCTACTGACCAAATATCTTTGTGAACATTATTTGGTGGATCCACGTATAACATCACTTGTAAATGGCACACGTATGCATTTCCTTTACAGCATGAATCCAGATGGTTATGAAATCTCTTCGGAAGGTGACAAAACAAGTGCTGTAGGACGCACGAATGCTAATGGCATCGATTTGAATCGCAATTTCCCTGATCAATACGGTACCGATAAATATAACAAACTCACGGAGCCAGAAGTGTTGGCTGTCATGAATTGGACATTGTCACTGCCATTTGCATTGTCGGCGAATTTGCATGGTGGCTCATTGGTAGCAAATTATCCGTATGATGATAATGAAAATGATTTTACAGATCCAATGACGCGTTTGCGTTTGTCAACTGTTGTTGGTCGCAAATTAAATCCCACCGATGATAATGAGCTGTTTAAACATTTAGCCATGATATATTCAGAGGTAATACTTAATATACGTGAAATGATATATATGTAGGTGACGCCTCAAATACTTATTACATTTAGATATGTCACTTACATTTCATTCCATAATATTGTTTGTAAGTTTCCGTTCAAACTTTTTTTTTTAATTTCTTGCAGGCACATCCCACCATGCACTTAGGCAATTCATGTCCACTTTTCAAATCCGAAGTATTTCCAGATGGCATTACCAATGGTGCTCAATGGTATAGCGTTACCGGGGGTATGCAAGATTGGAATTATGTGCGCGCCGGTGTTATGGAGCTAACACTTGAATTGGGCTGCGACAAATTTCCAATGGCTTCAGAGCTACCAAAATATTGGGCAGATAATCGCGAGCCGCTTATAAAATTCATTGAACAGGTGCATTTTGGCGTGCATGGTTTTATAAAAAGTTCAATTGGTCATCCGGTGGCTGGTGCCATGATAACTTTAGATGGTGCCAAACATGCTACCTACAGTGCAACATATGGTGACTATTGGAAATTAACGCTGCCGGGCAGACATAACATAACAGTTTTAGCAGATGGGTATGTTTCATAATATTATTGATAACTTTGCTTTTTTCTAAAAACTCTTGACTTTGAAGTATTCAATTGTGACTATATATAAACCAGCTTGATCAAAAAGTTTTAGGACTCGTCACCGTGTGGCGCTCTCGTTCGTCCGATTTCAATTCTCTTTTTTTTGTTGTGTTGGTAGAAGTGTCATGGACGTTATGTCGTATACAAAGTACCTCACAGAACTATACGTTGTTGACTTTCCTTTGAGATATGTATGTTCTCACAAATATGTATAAACTCTTCCACATATGGTCTTACTTCCAAAAAAAGAACTTATCAGAATTTTTGTTATTTTCAGCTTTACACCACAACGTGAACTGATAGAAATTCCAGCAGACACTCAACGCTCTATACGTCTTGATTTGACACTTATGCGCGATGATCCGCAACACTGGGCGTCTGCTAACGATTACCGCATTATTGAAAATGTAGTAAATACGCGTTATCATTCTAATGCAGAAATACGTCAAAGCTTAGCTGGATTTGAGACTCACAATGGACAGATCGCTACCTTTGGATATGCAGAGAGTGAATTCGGTTTTTATTACAACACTATCAAGCTAACTGCGGATGTGAGTAGAATTAGATTATAATATAACAAAAAGAATTTATAAAAAATAAAATTCCAACTCATTTACAGATTGGTGAACCTGAGGAAAGTAAATTTAAGATTCTCATACTGAGCTCATTCTTCGAAGCAACATCACCCTTAGGACGTGAAATAACAATGAATTTGGTGCGTCATATCATTGAAGGGTATAAAACTCGTGAACCGCTTATTTTAAATTTACTACAACGTAGTGTAATATATTTCTTGCCAATCACAGAAAAATTTGATGATGTTTTTAAATTGTTCAGCAAAAAGTAAGTGTGCAAAAGTGTATAGTATACAATAATGCGCTGAAACACAATGTTTTTTTCTCAATTTATAGCAATTCCATATGTGATCCGATTATTTTCAATGAGTTAGCTGAACGCATTCTAAGTCCAGAATCAGAGAAGCGTAAAGATCTACTGCTGCAATTCTTAGACAGTGAACGTTTTGATTTGATGCTCACATTTACTGCAGGAAATTCTGAATTAAGGTAAGTTTTTATTTAAATTAAGTATTCTTTCCTATGTCTGAACCTTCTTGTTTGGACCTGAATATTTTTAAAAAATTTTAAAACTGTCAAGTTTCGAATGATGTGTGTCAAAATTACCGAATTCTAATGGTATCCCTAATACGTCGGCCCAAAGGAGACCACCTCAAAAACGAATTAAATGTTTATCTTTTGCTAATTCCCTAACAGAGTAAAATAATCTGACTGTCAGCTACAGCTGTTGTCAACTAATTGGAAACGAAATTTTTCGTGGTGTTATTGCTAGTTTTTTCATTTATTTTTCTATGTGAACCAGAAAATTTATAGATATTATAAATTTGGAACACATAAGCTCTAAAAAAAAGGACATAATTGAAATCAAATTCACAGCATAAAAAGTTTTATGTGTGATTTTCTTCTCAAACCTCATATTTGATGAGTCAACTAATTGGAAACAAAAAAATAATTTGCAAAAAATAAAAGAAAAACTTGATAAAAGATTCCAGAAATGATATTGTGATCTTGTCACTGCTTGTAAGTACACTTTTTGATCGAATTCGCTTATAAGAGTATACTTAATCATGAGTTGTCGGCAAAAGTTGCACACCGGGCACGCGTAAGTCATTTGTTGAACTTCGAAAGACGGCCATGAGATATCAGGCGATGGCAACACAGCTAAATTACTTTAAAAGGATGGTATTCAATGTACTTGATCATTTCAATAAGTATGACACAGCAAAAAATGTTCCTCGCAAAAAGAGACCTCGTAAGACTCCTGGGTACAGGGATCGTCAGATTGTGCACAAGGCAAAATTGAATCCTCGTTAGGCTGCTGCAGACCTCCAACACGAAATAATTGATCAACATGATGCACAAACATTCAAGCGAACTTTCGCTTGTCGATTGGTTGAGGCTGGACTCCATGGACGAATTTCACGCAAGGACCCATTGGTGACAGTTGAGCGGAGGAATAGCTGCATACAGTTTGTTAAGACGCATGCCGGTTGGCGGTGATAATTTTAATTGGAGATAGGGACCAATTAAAATTATCACGATATTCCTGTTAATTATCAAAATATTAAAATTTTAAAATTGGTAAAAAAATTAATTACACCACATCCAGCACGTAGTGAAGAAAATATAGCGGCGTAGCTGAGAGTATACGCGCAGTTCTCAACAGCTTTTACATATGGATCTAGGTTTGAAAGCATACAAAATTCAACTCGTGCAAGAATTGGGGGCAGTTGACCTTTGTTACCAATTCGATCTTAAGGCTCTTGAAAATCTTCCACTTTTTTCGACCAAAATATTGTTCAACGAGGAGGCTTATTTCTGGCTTAATGGTTACGTCAGTAAGCAAAATTGCCGTATTTCGGCTGATGAGCAACACCAAGAGGTTCAAGTGCTGCCATTACATCAAGACGGTTTGGTGTGGCTTACGGGCTTGTGGAATCATCGGTTCGTATTTATTTAAAAATGACGCCGGCTTCAACGTAACTTTGGTTGGCGCCCAATATAACGCTATAATAACGGACTATTTGCTGTTTAAAATTGGAGCCCGTGATCTCGACAACATTTGGTTCCAACAAGACAGCGTTACTTTCCATGCAGTCCGTAAAACCATGGCTTTATTGCAAGGAAAATTCGGTTGACATTTCGCGCTTCGAATCGGTGAATTGGTCGCCTAGATGTAGCCTTTGGGGCTACGTAAAGCCCAAAGTCTATATTGATAAATCGGCTATGATTAAGAAATTGGAAGCCAACATTACTTATGTCATTCGCCAAATACCACTCGAAACGTTCGATTGCGTTAAATATTTAACTTCGTTTCAAAATAAGTTTTTTTTTTTAATTAATTCGCTAATTCCTACCTAAACATAAACATTAAACCATTGATACACTTAAGCTGTCACTCATCTTAAGACGAAAACATGCTGATTCAATAATAAACTTTTTCTCCTTTACAGCTATCCGAAAGGCGAGCAAATTATCGAAAAAATGGCGCGCAATATTGAGGCCACCGAATTCAATTTCTCACCATTGCAGTGCCCAACTACATCAACACGCATGAAACAACATGACACCAACGAACGTCTTACTAATCTCTTCTACAAAATGTACAACATACCTATGTTTACTTTGGGTCTATCCTGTTGTCGCATGCCAGAACAAGGAGATATTGCCTCCATATGGCGAAAGAATGTGGATAAATTTAAGAATTTCTTGCATCTCATCGACACAGGTATTGTAGGACGTGTGGAAAATAACAATGGAACACCATTACGTGAAGCTTTCATACGTCTAATCGACCACAATCCAGTCTACAATGTAACTAAAAATGCTGCACGATTCCAACTTATACTGCCCGAAGGTGAATATGGTCTGGAAATCAGTTGTAGCGGCTATGAATCGAACGTGCAACGGATATTCGTAAAACGTAATGAAATCACTGATCTGGGACGTGTACGCTTAAGTGACTATACATTGGTCACGGGCGTCAGTGAAGTGAAGCAACTGGGTGGCACTTCAACAATTTCAGGCTTTGTGCTCGATGTCTCAAATCATCCGATACCAAATGCTAAAGTTTCAGTTGTATCACCGCATAGCAAATTTTATTTACGGAATTTTACTGACAGCCTTGGTGCCTACAGCATTGCGCAAGTGCAATCTGGTGATATAACGCTGAAAGTAGAAGCACCACGACACTTAGAAACAACACGAGTGGTACATGTCGGCACTATAGGCTCCAATATACCAGGTGTTGTTTTTCGCCTGAAAGGTGATGACAAAGTACTTGGCATGTCAAAACTAATGTTCATCATTAAGGCTAGCATTTTGCTCATACTTGTGATTATTGGCTGCGTAGTGGGTGTGCAGTGTGTGCTGACGAGACGTCATCGCGGTGACAAACCCTATTATAATTTTTCATTGTTACCACAGAAAGGCAAAGAACTTTTTGAAGAGGATGCCGATGGTGAAACGGAACTTTTTAGATCGCCAATAAAGAGTAAGTAGTGGAGTAGTGAATTCATTGTATGATATTGACAAGAGAAGGTAAAGATTTAAAACAGTAAAGCGACGAATATGTGCGAATAAAATAAGCTAAACACTAACAGCTTTTTGCCGCCAGATATTTTAAATCATTTACTTTCGAATAAGAACAGTGAAGTAGTTGCAAATCTCAAAATTAACAAAGTCGTAGCGCCTGATAGAATATCAACCCATCAGTTGAGGAAATATGCCTCAACACTGAGCTAACCACTTTGTATTCACTTTAATGGTGAATTATCATTATGTTGGAAGATTGCTATTTTCAGCCAGTACCCAAAAAGTGAGGTCACAAACCATAACAATTACCGGCCAATTGCGCTATTCGAAGTTATGGAGAGTATAATAAACTTTTATTTCGTCGGCAATTCCTGTGCTCGTTGGCTGAAAAGCTTCTGCAGTGGCCGCACAATCCGTGTTGTCATAAACGGTTTCAATTCAAATACTCCATCAATGCTAGAGTTCCCCAGCGTTCTGTCCTATCTTCGAACTATTCCTGGCTTTAATTGATGATCTGTCGTCCTCGGGGGGTGCATCATGGTAGCTGTGATTGAAACCCAAATCGCTTGGGGAGCAAAATGTTACGATCAGTGTGCGGTTGCATTTTCTCAACCTGGTGGCCGTTCCAAGGACGGTAAGAGATGAAGATAGATCTTGACTCAAACCAATGGTGAAGCTATGTCTATAAACATAAATTTACTTCGTAACTGTTTCCAATAGCAGTCGTCCGACTTAGGGACCGTGACCTTAAGCCTTTCGAGGCAGGCGGTCACGTTAATAAACAAGGCAGTTGCAAGTGAAAAGCGATGAAACCAAATACATATGTATCTGTCACTCAAGTTTCACTCCATTTAAAAACTGCGCCACATTTTAAGAGAAAAAATTTTTTAACATTGATCTTTAATCTGTTTTTTATTTCTTTTTTACAGAAAGAATGATTATACAACCCTATTTTGATGAAGAGGAGCAAAATCCAATTATCGATACCGATGATGATGAGGAATTCAATGATGATAGCAGTGAAGAAATCATTATGTTGGATAAGCGCACGCACTAGCTGTGATTTTAAGATATATTGTACATTTTTTAATTATTTTAATTTAAGCCAGAGAAAAAACACTACACTGCTCAAAAAACATATAGTTTGATATATGAGTAAATCTCTTTTTTTTTTAAATTAAATAACCCAAATTCAATTTTTTTTCCAACAAAATATTGGCAATCTTAGGGAGAGAAAATCTGAAACCGTGAGTAATTATCTAACATCAGTGATAATAAAAAGAAAGTTCTCACTTATAAATCGTGATTAACCAAAAAAAAAAAAATATATTGCATGTGAAAATATATCCCATGTACACCCTTAGGTGACCGTTTTAGTGATAAAATCATAATGTCATTACCTTTTTCCGCGCTGCACTATTTTTATTTAGTTCAAAAGTAGCTAATTTATAAAAGTTGAACAGAACACGAACGCAGTGTATTGTAAAGCGACTTGTGACTATACAGGCTTTTGATCAGGACGATATAAAATTAGATTGCTATTCTCAAATTTATTTATAAATTTGACTTCAAGATCATTCATAAAATTTTGAGATCCTATGTATCTAAAATTGTTACCACTTTTCCACACAAAAGTTATGACCAAATGATCATCGGATTTATAACATTGGTCACTTAGTGAAAGTTGAAACACTGAAAAATATCTTTTAAGTGGGGTACATACTGCTGGTGTAAATATATTTTTCTTCGGAACTCAAAAATGTGTCATGCCGAAGGAACGTAATGTAAGTCGCCAGTGAGCATTTGATATTTATTACTTGTGACAGCTATGTATATTTACAAAACAATATATATATACTAACAAAAACCTATATGTATATAAATGCTATTTGAAATTTTCATTAAAAACTACATACATATATAGGTTTTTGTTATCACCTAGTCCAGACATGTCGGCGAGAGCTGTTTAAAAGTGGTCATATTGAACTGCAGTTTTTTTTTTGCATACTTTTTGTGACAATACGCAAATCATTATGAGTATAAATTTCCTTTTATATGCTCTCGTGAAATATTACAGAGATGATCTTTCTTTCTCGGCGATCCTTTGATGTTGTAAATTATTTTCAGTACGAAAAATAATTAAACCAGGTTATTCATTTCATTGAAAAAATAATTAGGATGTACTAATTTACATACATACAGAGTGGCCCAAATTATAAAAAATTGCAATATCTATTAAAAATTCTGTAAGCAATACATTTCTTTTTTTTCAAGAGCAGTGTATGTATTTAATGTGAATTAAAAATGCACATCACATTTGAAACAAAAAAAATTAATTTAAAAAAGTTAAGTAATCGATATTTATGTAACATATAGAAAAATTCCTAAAGTGTCTAAGCTTTTATAACAAAACCAAACCAACAACCGTCTACAATCTTAATTAACATTAAACATAAATGCTGTATATGTATGTATTTCTTCAAGAACAAACAGAATCTCGTGTCTTTACTAACAAAAAATTATAACAGAAAATGTTAATAAAATATTCAAAATTGTTATTATTTGCTATCGCTTATTTAGAAAGTAAAAATTTTCTTTTCGTAAATGTAAGACTGAAATTTAAAATGACCTCAAGCAAATTTTATGATCTTTAACATGACATTCCTTAAATTTAAACAAAAAAATAATAAATTTATAGCAAAAAAAAAAAAAAAAATTAACAGAGGTTGTATTGTTAACAGTTTTCTATTGAACCCCAAAACTTTCAATTTGTTTACACAATTTTGTTTTGAGCTAAACTTTTTTTAAATAAATTTTTATACGAAATAAAATAGTATATATGTATACTTCTTATAGGGTTTTTGCAATATTGTCGCAATTAATAATATAAGCATTAAAAAACATACATATATAAATTAATGAATGTTAGTTATATTTATGTTCTGTATGTAATAGCAATAAAACTTACCAAATTGATAAGCATATTATTGAGGAAAAAAAGATAAATCGGAAGAGATATGTAAACCAAGGGCGGTTCAACAAAATTTAACTTTTTTGTTAGGGCTCATCTATGCCAACAAATTAGCTTATTTGCTCAACACTTCAAGTTGGCTCCAGAGCGATTTATTCCATGATATCTTGGTACTTACACTGAGGGAAACTGAATTCAAAATCAATAAGCACAACTCTTTTGAAAACTACATGAACGAAATTTATATGAGAAACAATTTTCATAGTTCACATCACAAAAACCCTTTTTTTTTGTTAAAACTTATTAAAATTATGTTTTGTTATGGACTTTGGGTCGCTAAATCTGAATCATATATCAATTTTTTTCAATCAGGACAGGTTTTGTTTTGAATTCTTCTAATTTAAGTTTTCCTATACCGAAATTAAAGACATCGCTTTGGAGCCACCTGTAAATGTTGTGCGGGAATATATGCTTAAAATATATGTGCCTTGGTCTACGAAACAAGTTTTCGAGAAAGCAGCTGTTAAAGTAAACAAGTCTTTTGGTTTTTCACACGTTTCTTCAATTGTGCTTTTTTTCGAAGTGCATTTGTAAAATAAATAATAAAGCTAGAAATATGCGGGTTCGTTCATTAAACAGAGAATACTTTTATCTATCAGGATTTCCAAAAAACTGAAATCGATTGTTTGGACAGAAACGCAAAAGCGGTCTTTCAAAAAAATACATACTCTTGATTTTTATGGCATCGGGTAGCTTAAGAACTACGCCAAATGCTGGTATCTTAATTCAAACATATATCTCCTAAGAGTTTTCCTCCATCTTAAGCTTAGAGGTATTTCAACAAGACCACATTAACAAAACATAAATTTTCTCGAAACTCACTTCAACTGAGATATCGCTTTTGAAGGCAAAATAAATCCCTTTTTGTAGACCAAGACACATACATGTGTAATTAATTTCTTAGGATGTAAGATCTAAAAAAATATATTCAATTTGAACCGCCCTAATGCAATTCTACTTGATCTTCCCCTATTAAAAAAAGTTGATAAAGGCAACTAAATGATTCTAATACAAATTTTAAAACAAAAAAAATAAATAAATGCAATATAATTTTACGCATCTTATATAACATAAATAAATAAATTTTAATGAAAACAATAAAAATATTTATTACTAGAAATGTATTACCGGGAGTTTTGATTCCATGCAGAATAAAATTCTACACTTTTTTGAATAGAAGTTATTATTATTTGTACATAGTATGAAAGATTGATCGTAGAAACCAATTTACATAAAATGCAAAATCATGAAATATTATTATTCATTCAAATATCTTAAAAAATCCAAAAGATAAAAGTTTTTCTTTCTATGCCAATTCTTATTTAGATAATTTTCCAACTTTTCGAATTTTTTTCGATAAATCGGTCAAGCATTCTTTCGTAGTTACCTATTTGTTTGTTCTTCAAATGTTCGCTTACAAAACTGAATACTCAGATTTTGCTGATACTGACTATCCGTGTCCTGGTGTCGAAGTAAAAAGTATTACTTAAAATGTGGATTTTCTAAAAGATTTTTTTTTTTTACTTCAGAAACTGTAGATCCCGCTTATGGAAAGGTGTGCTGAAAAAAGGAAGCGATTACAATTTATTTTTTTGAAAACATCAACCGCTTGGAAACTTCAAATAGGCAACTACATACCCAACGGGAAATCTAGAAACAACTTATATGGGGAGGAATATATTAAGTGAACTACTTGAGAGCGCTCTTTTCTTTTTAAGGAGATGGGCTACCAGTAGTGGGCTGAATATAAATCCATAAAGAACAGTGTTAGTGCTATTGACTAGAAAATACAAAATTTCTAGGATCAGAGACATAACTCTTGATAATGGTGTCTCATGTGAATTGGTATAACGGGCGCAGAGTGCTTTAAACGTTATACTACATTTACTAGCTATTGACTTTTTTGCAAATAGAGTAGCTTATAATTATAAAACTTTACTTGGGCTTAAAGAATCGGCGTGTCTTATATACCGACTACATGGTCATGGCAACATATGTGGGTGCCATCATAAATATCACCATTGACTACATGGTTCCCACTTATTTCATGGGGAGCTCGTCAGATGTGCTTCTTTATGTGCGTAGTTAAACATCAGGTGGCAACTTTAGAAATCGAAAATTAAACTTTTCATTTTGAAAGAAAACTGATGTAGTTTTAGTCTCAACGAAATTAATAATACGAGTAAGATCAGTTGATTAAGATGCGCGCATCTCACAACAATGGTATAACGCAGGATGCCTAGGTTCAAATCTGATCGGTGTCAAATAAAAAAAATAATTAAGTTTTCTTTTTCAGCATCAAGCTTTCTAGAATATATCTAGCGCATTTTTTATATGATTCTAAAAATGTGCTTCTACTCAACATCCAAGGAAGCGTATTTTATAGTATTCCAAAGATGTGCAACCCCACAATGACATCCTATGCTAAAAAAGATAAGCAGTGAGAAGTAGATTGGGAGCAGCTTCCTGCTTCCCTTGAAGTACATCCGAAGCGCTTTGTACGCGCTTCCGTTTCCTGTTGGGTACATACTCACATACACACTTGTGTTTGTTACATTGTTCAGGTGTGAGGCTTTTGCGTTGTAAAATTAACCAAATTAATAGCACTCAGAATGGTTGAGAGCCCCACCACTATAAAAGAAACAGCACATGCGGCGCTCAACGAGTATCCCAATCAGAATGAGAGAAAATCAAAGGAGAATCTGAGAGATGTGACGACCAACAAGCTGTTGGTTACTCATACAACATGTGGGTTGGGACGCTGACCGCAGAAATTTCGACGCCGCTGAAGATGACAACGTTAGGAATTGGCGAGAGAAACGATGCAAAATTTTAACACAATAAGTTCGCAATTGAAGCTTTTGTAGTCGGGTTTGAAAGCTTTTATTGTTGTTGTTGTTAGTCATGAGATAACTTCTCTCTCTGGATTTCATTTTAGCTTGCAATACTTCACTGGCCATTATTTCGTAGATGAAAGCCCACAAACTCTTCTTTTAAGCGCAAAATATTCGCAAACAAGAGCTGTGCGCTACAAAATCATGAGTCATTTCATCGTTCACTTGCTAATTCCATAAATTAGTGCATAAACATGGTAATAGTAATTAAAATAAGACTACACTAGTCTTCAAAATATATGTGGTTAAAATCGAAATTGCTATTGTGTATGTTCTGAACATTGGACAGTTTGTGGAGGCATTAAAGGTTTTGGGTCTAAGTAAATAAAAAACTTTTGGTAAATTATGTATTTTCTTTCCTGCAACTTTTTGATGTTGACTTAAGTCTCTGAGCTCTTTGGTTTCAATTATTACACACAGGAATGCAACGTTTTTCAATTTTTTAAAATATCTTAGCAAAATATCAAATATATTTCTAAAAAGGAGTCTTAAAATTCGTTAAAAATTAATTTTCGTTCCGAGTTTTTGTGCCAATAGCTGAACAAGTTCAAGTATTTATTAAAAAAAAATAGTGAATGGTATTTTTCAAGTGGGCGTAATGTCTATCATAAAAGCAGCAATTTTTATTCAGCATATTAAGCGAACCAACAATTCTAAGGATCCGTCCATTAATTACGTGAGAAGTTTTTTTTTTTGAAAATTCGAACCCCCCTATATAGCTGTCGTAATTTACGGATGGCCCCTAACACAATGAAACTTGGTAAGTTGACAATATGTTACGCAGCTACTCATTCAACAAAAAGGACTACAACCGTTGCGTAAGTGGTGACAGCCCTCGAAAAAAATTTTATAATTAAATCTTAAGGCAAACAGAATTAAAAATGAGCTCTTTGCTGTTACAAAATGAGGCACGCCCATTTGCATATTCCAGCCTACTTCTTGTCTTATGAGTTTTTATATAACAAGTTTCTACATGCTCTCTATGTCGGTATGTTTGGCATACTAAAAAAAATATCCTTATGTGGGCGTTACCAGGCCCACTTGCACATTATTGCTGATTTCTTTTGTCATAAGGTGTTTTTGTACAACGTTTTATTAAAATCCATCGCATGGTTTTCTATATAAAACGGACGGCATTAGGGGGCGGTTTTGTGCGTAGCTGGGCATTAACTTGTTAATCCGTTAATCGTTAATTAACGAAGCTAACATTTCGACTAACGAATTAACTTTTAAGTTAACTTTAAAAAATGTTAATTCCCCAAGTCCGTTAATCGTTAATCCAGTACCTACTATTTACCAAGGGGATAGCGCAGCAACGCGAGTAATAAAGACAATGATGAGGAAGACTTTTTCAATTCTGTCGCTCAGTCTAAAGAAAGTGCCACAAGTCTTTAAAGAAAAAGGGGGGTTTGTACACACTTGCGATTATGTTTGTCAGTCAAAAACAATTATGGCCCCAGATAGTTATAGTACTCAACTACAAAATTTGTTGTGGTTGATGTTGACCATAGATGAGCACAAGTTCTTCTTCTTCGACCTTTATTCTCGCATTTGAAAAAAAAAATATCATAATTCGCGAAAGAAAATGTTTAAAAATCGGCATTTTATCTTATAAAGTAAGAACATTCTTGAATCTATTCTACATCTTGGTATTTTTTTGCAGAAATTTTCATACCGAAATATCTTTAATTTTTTTTTCGAAATATATTTCATTGGAATAATGCAAAAGGTTACTTCCTAATTCGGCATTTTGTTTTACAAAATTTTGATATAAGATCTTATAACACTAACATAAAAGAATACACTTTTATTGACTTTCATAAAAATTTGTTGCACGTGAGTGACGCAAATTGTTATTTTCTTTCCACCATTGCGGATTAAAGTTTCACGAAATTTACTTTGGAAAAAAATTACTACATGTACGATTTCTTCATATAATCCACTCAAGCAAGTTTTGATAAATTTTTATCAGAAACTTTTAGGTACATATGCTGTTTGAAAAAATAAGTTAGAAGTGGCATGATCGACTAAATATGTGCTAAATACAAAGCTAATCCGCAGGCCGAGAAATACCATACTGCTGGAGTTCCCCAGTGTTCTCTCCTATCTCCAACGCTCATCCTGATTTTTATCGATAATCTTCTGACATCGATCACCAATCCAATCCATTCCTTTGGGGTCTTGCTACCCGAGTCAATTTTAGTGCTAATAAGACCCAGTACAGTCTGTTGTCTCACAGACGAATGAATTATTCCCCTCCCTCCCTTATTATGGCTGGCTTAGATATTACGAGATCAACAGCTCTCGACATTCTGGACATCTGAGGTGGACAGATCATGTGTTCGATGTGTCGAAAGAAGCGGACAAGTGTACTGGTTTCTTGAAACGATTTAAGAAATTCTAAGACCTTGGGACTGTCCACTTTACCTGTATTGGACCCAACCTAGAGCACAATTCACATATGTATTAGGTTTGGGGCTCCAAAAACCACTTTGAAGCTGCTAAATCGAGTACAGCTGAGTATTATCAAACTACTAGGCGATGAAGTTGTCACCTACTTTGTAGACGGGTGTTTAACCCTTTTCTATAGATACGGCATGTGCTATAGAGAGATACGTTCTAATTGTCCGGACTTTCTCTCGCAGCACTCGGGCACATCCCTTTTGCGTTACGCCAGTGCTCAACAAGACCTCAAACCTTCGTGATAAGTCATTCTGTGGTCGCACGATTTTGCCGTGGAACAGTTCGCCTGCGAATGTTTTCTCTGGCAGCTCTGCCATCGGTAAATTAAAGATGAATGTTCACCGACACAACTCCATCTGACCCAATGCCCTATAATTTTTCTCCTCCACTTAAAACCAACACGGTGCATTGCATTTATTGGGGGTATCCTCTGAGCGTTGCCTTATGCTACAAAAACAAAAAACAAAAAAACCCTAAGAATGTCGCTAGGTTCCTTACCATAAGTAACCTTTTGTTGACCAGTGCTAAGATTATAACATTGTATTACCCTTCTCTCCCGTAGATTTCAAAATATTTATTTCATTTACAACACTGGCGTCTGCTGTGACAGTAAATACTGGCTTTCAAGTTTTGACATTCGAAATTCTCAGTTGACACTCCCTACTCTCTTACAAAAAGAAAAAATAAATAAATAAAAAAACAGTTTAACAAGGGATATTCGCTTCCTAACACAGGAATTGTAGTTTTGATTTTTTTGCGAGCTTACGACTCTCGCGATGTAATTGAGTAGCCGCCCCCTCAATATCGTTAAGGTTGTGGTTATCCTTCGTTTCTTTTTTTTTCAGAATCTTCGGAAACTTTTCGTTTTCTTTTTGCACATCACGCGCGCAACCAAGTGACGTGAAGAAAGAACATTGGGGCGGCACAACCCCTTCAATACGACGAAAGCTTTGCGAACAGCTTCAGTCGCAAATTGAACGTCACGCGAGTATGAGAGGAAGTTATCGTCGTCGTCGTTGTCGTCGTTCGCATTAAGCAGAAGAAGAAAGCAAAAGCGCAGTAGAAGCAAAAAATAGTGCAAAAAAGATACAAATACAAATAAATCTAATTGTGATTCAATAAGAAACGACGAAAAATTTTTTTTTAAAACGCAATTTTATGCAAAAAATTTTTATACAAAAAAGAAAAACATAAATTTTTTTTCTTAACTCAATTTTTTAATTTTAATTTTCGTTAAAAAACGTAACAAACGCGTATAAAAAAAAATAAAATTCACTATATAAAATAAAACTAGTTAACAGCAGCGTTGTCCACAACAACAATAAACAACAGCAACAACAACAACAGAAACAACTAATACCAAATAAGCGCTACTTTAAATAAACAAATAAATTAAATTCATAAGAATCTCATCTACATCACCAACAACAACTGCGGCGCCTACAGCAACGAAACCTTCTTTAAAATGTCATGGAGATACGCGGTATGTCGTCATAGTAAATTTGTTTGAAATGCAAAAAAAAAAAAAAAATGAAATAATTAAAAAGCTCCTTAAATGTGCAATACTTAATAGAATTAAGTTGGTACCAGCAGCAGAAGCTTAAATGAAGCTTTACTTTAAAATTTGTTGTTTTTTGTTTTCTATTAAACCATATCCCGTACGTTGATTGTGTGTGTGTGTCTACTTAACATTGCTGTATTGTGGCCACTTTTCATTAGTGTTGCATATCCGTCAGTGTTGCCAGTTTCTTTCGTTTCCTTTTCACTAATGCAATTGTTGATATACATATTGGACTATGGATGGCTTAACCAGCAAATAGTAAAAACTTTTTATATTTCTAAGTGTTTTGTCCCTGACCGACTTCAGTGTAGCCCATTAATAAGCTGTCGAGGACAAAGTACAGTAGGCTATTAAATCCGTGCAAGGTTTTAAAATATCGCCTTAGATTCCTACTGCTTTTCGATGAAAAACCTTCAAGCTCATAGCTTAATTTACGTAGTAACACGGTGCACAGTGGGCTGGATTGCAACAAAAACTGGCAGGCGCGGGAACCCAAAATTTGGAAGTTGATTCTGAAGCCTTTGAAGTTGCGGTTTTTAAATCTCGATGGCGGATAGTGGGAGATCGTGGCCATAAAAAAAAAAAATATTGTACTATGGATTTCTGAAGATAATACTTAGGGAAGGTAAAAAAAAAAACTATAGAAGTTCATAATTTTTATTGGGCTTAATGACACAGTGGGCTCAAAGTTGAACTTCTTACACTAAAAATGATTTATGGAACTTTTAATATTACCAACTGTTGAATAGAGCGCTCTATTTAACTTGTTTGAAACAAGATGCGCTAGTCTAGCATATTGGCTGAAAGAACATTGCTTCACATTTTGCAATGCTATACAATAGTTGTATTACTTAATTGTAAAAGCTTACAGTGGTGTACGGAGGTGCTTAAATTCAGAAAGGAGTTCCCTTAAATGAAGGGGAACACGTAAGTGGTATTTTTCGCCTTTTCATCTCACTTGGGATAAACCATATAAATTGAATGCTTTTCGAAAATAGCTAAGCCTTCAAAACGGTTTTTCTCTAATATCTTGAAAACTATAAGAAATATTGCACAATTTTCATAATTTTTGAAATCCAAATTAATGGAAATTGATACATATTTCGTAGATAAAGGCTCAACTACATATATTCCACCTTTATATGGGAGGTAGGTGTGTATGTTAGCAGATTTTTTCATGTTCAGAAATTTTTGTTGTTTTACTTTTTAAAATATTTGAACCGAATTTCAAGAATCTAGCGTTATTTTTACTATTTATGGCCGCCGTTCCATACGAACCCATCCACTGTGTGACGGACCGAAGGTCACCAGTTGCATAAACTTTTATGAAAGTCAGTGAAAGTATCTTCATTGATGTTTCTGTTTCTAAATTTTGAATAAAGTTTCTGAAAAACAAAATGGCGGACCGGAAGTATCATTTTGCATTACTCTCATGCAATAAACTTTGTTGAAAATTGGTAAAAGTAAATACTATTTCGTCTGCCGCTCACGACACTTTACTTCATTTAGAACCTCTTGACAGAGCAGTAAAAAGTGCATTAGACTAAAGGAATCTGTTTTTTTTGGAAATCCAAACCCTACAGCTATGTAGTATCTCCGCGCGATTTTCTGGTTGCGACATACAAAGTGGGACTGATTACATATATCACTCGCACACTTATGTTCTCAACCAACTTTCAAGTGAAAATATCTGAAAGAAAGGCTTGGACTCTCATTCTAAATTCCAAAGAAATATATACTGACGGTTCGCAAATGTAGTCTAATACGAAGGCTGGAATTTTTTCCAATGAATTGAATTCATTGCTCCCGCTTGGTCCTAGATTGCAGGAAATCACTATGCGAAATATGAGGGAAGTGCAATCCAACCGTATGTTGAGTTCTAGGACATAGCGACTTTATTGGCAACGAAATCGCAGATGATCTTCTAGGAAAGGGTCTAAAATTGACATAATTTCTGAATCTTACATTACGAAATCACTAGCTTAAATTAAGGCCAAAATTGACTCAAAATATACGGATGTTATACGGATAGGGCAATCTGGCCATATTATGATGCTAATAGAACACGAAAAGTAATCTCATTAGACCCCGAGGACACTAAATTGCAGTCAAGCATTCCTCAAGACTGGGGCTTACTGACGTATGTTTTTTTAAAAGTTGTAAGGACCCTGTCATCGTACAGTCTGTCTTTCATTATCTTTGTGAGTGCACAGCGTTGGCAAATCGGCGTTTCAAGGTATGTATTCGAAAGTCACTTCGTCGACTCCTTTGAAGAAATCGATCAGAAGCGTCCATAAACCCATTTTAAAGCTTATAAAAATTTCGGCCTTAGTTAAGATGTGATCTCCCGCGCTAACCTAACCTACCCTAACTGATTCAAAAAATGCTTTAGTTGTGATATATGTGAGAATCCTTTGGTAGCATTGAGGAAACTTTATTGTTTCTTTTTCCGTTTTTTTTTTTTTTGCTTGTTGACATGAATAATAATGACTCTGTAACTTCTGCGGTATCTTGGTGGAATCATTCGTCATTCTTCGTCGATTCCTTTGCCCGATAAGACAAGACACACCACTAAAATTTCTTCTTATGTATATGTCGGTATTATCATCACAATATTTTAGTCTTCTAATGCAATGGCAAGATGTTGCTCAAAGCGTTCAAATATTGCACCGTAAGGTAAGTTGCGTGGAAGCGAGTTCAAGGTTGATACGGTCTATATCTTTGCATCAATTTTTAATTCTGTTCTAAAACTTTGTGATCTCATACAATCGAAATTTTACTGTCAACTTAAGCTTAAAGTTTTTTTTTTTATCGCAATTAACGCTGCTAATTCAGCTACCTTTTTAAAATGACGAAATTTACCTGAACATTAAAGTTATCTAATTTTATAAGTAAAAAGGTGAAAAGTTGGAACAAAAATACAATTCATATTCTTAGAAATATTTCAATTTTCTTTTAAATTACAGCGTAAAAAAACATTTTAATTTAACATCAAACGGTAGCCCCACAAATCTACTCTTTTGGTAAGGGTAACTAATATTTTTAGTCTATTCTATTTCTAGTTATAAAAATGCAAATTTTGACCCTTTAAGTTACGGTTTTAACAATTTTGCTGTCGCTGCCGTTGTCCGTAGTTTTTCTATTATTTTTTAGCGTTGTTATCGCTTTTGTTCTTTACTGCTGTTGCTGTTGCATTTCTCGCCCTTGAACAATTGTCCTGCTAACCTCAATTCAGTTGAGCTATATTTTATATAATATAGGGTGATTCAATTGGGGGTTACAATCAAAGTCTGGCAATACTTTCTCTCTGAGCTGGTATTAAGCAGTAGAACACAATTTAATTGCTAAAGCTGCGCAGGATTAAGTTTGGGTTAAAGGGGGTTATGCCCCCGATCCTGAGCTCAAGAATGCACCCAAACCGCGCTGCATTAAAGCAATTGGTTGGGCTTGGACCTCATGCTGAAGGGGCCCCCAAGATATGACAGCAGAAGTACTTTTTTTTTTAAGGCAACATTAAGAACAGAATTAAGAAATGAGAATGTTTCAATTTTTCTCAACGTCTTCATAATATGAAATGAAATGTGAAATATATTATATTTAAGATAGGTTCGGAAGAAAACTTAGTTCTCGTGGTGGGCTTTTGTCTCCAGAACGCAACCACCCATATAATGCTACTCGTGTTGGCCATTTGTCCAATATAATTTTCCATGTTTAATGTCAATGTCTCAACATCATAACTAAATAAAAATATCAACAATTTCTGAATTCAATCTAATGCGTCTTAGTTCACAAGTAAATTGTGACCTCCAATTGAATCACCCTATACAAGCATTTTTTTAGTATGTATGCTACATATTGCCATTTTACGATATCCTCTTTGCGAACAATGAGAGTAGGTTGTTTGTCATCCATGGAAACTTCAAACGTTTTGCATGCACCTCAATGCAGTTTGACATGATGCAGTGTTTTATTGAAGTATGTACATCTAGGCAGAAGTGTGGAATAAGGATCTTTTGGAAATTTGATTTTCTGCAACGACATCGATTCGCATGTGCAGATTGTAACTTCTTTTGAAAAATGAGTACATGGGGAATACAGATTCCAAAAAGACAATAGAAATATCGCTGCGTTTTTGCTTTGCTACTTCCTGACATTAAAATCTTAACATTTTTCAAACCCTACGTATTATTTATTTATAATTTTCTTATTTGCTTTTCTTTTTCCTTGAAATTTCAATGTTGCTAGTTAATGAACATTTTTATATATAAGGTTTCTTTAGTGTTGTGAAATGCAAAAAAGATCCCAACCAAAATAGCCAAACAATTTAAACTTTGAATACTACTACTCGTACTATAATATAGCCAATTAGGAGCGTAGGTGCTGAACAAAATTTTTATAGTTATGTACTCCGCTACTGGGCTCCTTATTCTGTGCTGTGTAAAACAGCAGAAGTCCATCTGTGATTATAAGCAAAACAACATAAGTGCTCGCAGATTGACCTATGTTGCTTTGCCTTGTAGCCAAAGCCGAGTCGAAATCATTGCTTTGGTAAATTTAGAATTGAATTTTTTGATTTCTTGGCAAGAAAATAAAACGATTCCTTTGTCGAACTCTTTACAAGATTGAATAAGAACATTTTGATTTCATTTTAAAGAGTTGAAATTTAAAATCGACTTTTTCAATTCCCAGTTAAAAGGAATGATTCATTTTTCTTTTCCACAACGGGTATCAAAGTTTGGAATTCATCTTTTCTTAAACGACGTTTTCAATCCCATGGTAAAAGAATAATTCTTTTGTCAATTCCAAGAATCAAAGTTAAAAAACTGTTATATGAATTGAAAAAAAGAATTTGATCCTTAAACGCATGTTTGCACATATCGATGTACAAAATCAAAAATAAATTTTGGGTACAACCAGAGTCAGTTCTGGGCTTTCGAAGTATTTTGGTAGATTTTTCGGAAAAATAAAATTGTTTGCACTAAAATTAAAAAAAAATGCTAAAAATTGATTTCGGACATCACTTAAGATGGCTCCTGTACCCCGATGATATCGTTTTTTGCGCATTTTCAGTCTCTTCACATCCATTGATGCAAAAAACTTTTTGAGAATCAAAACAGGCGCTATCGATATACAAGCAGGCTTTGGTGATGTGCGAAACTTAACTTAACTTTACACCTTTCCTCATTGATTGATGCAAAATCGCCTTTTAGGATGTATAAAATTATTTCCGATCTCTCCGCATCAATTGGCACAAAAATTTGTTTTAGAAAAATGGCCAATTGAAATTGGTTTTTTAATTCTTCAAAGAACCAAGTTCCTTCTATCAATTCATTGGAATGGAATTAAAATTTTACAAGTTCGAACTTTGATTCCTGTAATGTAATCGACAAGGTAATCATCCATTTTACCAAGGGTACATATTGTATGCCAATATCTTAGAAAGAAATCGACATTTTTCATTTCCAATTTTTCATTTCTGTAATTAAATCGACAAAGGAATCATACCATTTGCCTTGTAATTCAAAAAGTTGATTTGAAATTTCAACTCCAGGGAATCGAAAAGTATTCATTACTATTCAGCGCTGATTTTAGCCATATGGGCTGACAAACAAAGCATTCTTACGGTTAGCATGCTGTTTCGAAACAAAGCAACTCTGTAATCAAGTTGCATTGTTCTAACACATTGTCGTATTATTGAAAATTTGGATCATCTGTTTGCAAAGCATCTCTATAAACATTTTAAGTATAAGCACTTATTAAAAAATATCATTAAAACACGGAAAAGAAAATTTACCTGTCTGATTCCGCCATTGTGAAATTAGTGGCTGTGCATCACAAAAGCATCATCAAAGCTAGTGATGCGAAGTTTGCTTTTTTCTGCGCATCAATAGCAATCGTTTGACGTTTTGGGACGCATAACATTGTAACATTATAAACAGTTTCGTTTAGGAACGCGTGACTTTGTATGACTACAATGCAACTACGTTAAGGGACTCATATTTACTGACAATGTAAAATCAGTTTTTATACTTTTGTTGAATAAAAAATTGTGTCACTGCTCAAATGTGTGTTTCATAATAAAAATATCAATAAAAATTTTAATAGTTTTTCAACACTACTTGTACATTTTGCAAACATTAGCTAAAATAGGCCAATGTTAATGCCATAAATTTAAGCAGTAAATTTTTGCTTTTAGCTATGAATTAAATTTTTAAAAGTAAAAATTTAACATGAGATACTTTAGTGTTGGAAAAATAAATCTTTTCATTACTATGTATATTGCAAAATTCCAAGCAACTACTTAACGAATGACGCATTTTCATACATAGAATACAATCTATTTTTATGACAAAATTGAAATAAAAAAGAACAAATTGTTGCTAAAGAAACACAGTATGTACCTATTTCAACAATAAATGAATTGGTTCTTTTGAAATGGGATCATTTTCAAATATCATAGGAAATGCAAATAACTTGGTCCTACACTCAGGGAAAATTGGCATTGCAAATTTAATTTTTTGATTTAAGGCCTCAAGTTTTGATGTTGAAAATAGTAATAAAATTGATTATGAAAATAGTATTGGAAATGAAATTTTTTAACTTTACTTCAATTGTAAAAATCTTCAAATTGCTGAGTATTTAAAATCACACGTTTTTATTTTGCTTTAAGCGCTTTGTCACTTTGAATCATATATGATATCATTTTAGATCAATGAGAATACTTTTTGAATCGAAATCGCAAATATTTCTCTCAAACTGAAATATTTTCGGTTTTTGGCTCTAAACTATAAGCATTTATGGTTGAATCAATCGGGATATGATTTATTTTACCCTGACTGGACTACAGTCCAGGGTTTCCGAGTGGCCGTATATGACTCGACGAAGCATGTCAAAGCCCGGGGCCTTGAAGCAATTCAATCAACAACTTTTTCGCAAAAAAAATTTAAATTTTTACGATTTCAAGGAAAATTTATTTTATTTGTGGAATTCCTTGTTTTCAACTTGGCAGCCCTGGTGTAGTCCATAAAATTCAAAAGGTAGCTGCAGGCATTTTAACCCTAACAATAGTTAAAACCTGATAATACAATACTTTTTGAGTACTTAGTTGGCCCCAGAAAAGCTCCTCTCAACGAGAGCTAATCCGTTTTCATAAGGAATCCAGTTTTTTTTATTTTGCCAATGCTCACTTCATCATGTTGAGTTCTATAATAAAAAGTAAATACCGACACATAGAGTTGCGGATAGGGTAGAAAACAGACGTAAACTCCATTTTCAAAAATTGCAACACAAGGTCTAGTTTCAAGGTCAATGGCAGGATCACTGTTATTTGACTCCCTAGAAACCTTATAACTTTTGCATGAAACATTTATCACTAAACTTACTTAATTATCGAGATATTGGTCTGGACAAATTTAAAATTGGAAAATTTTTTTCAAAAAAAAAAAAAAAAACATTCATTGATAGCTAAAAAGTCACTTAGGTATTAATAAAGATTAAGCTACTTTTTATTAACTACGATATTTTTTGAAAAGACTACAAAAACTTTGCTTGTAAGTACTACTCATAATAAACTTTGTTAAGCACTCTGTTAATCAATGAGTGTTTAATATTCACTCCCCGCCCATACAGATTTAACACGGCATGAAACGGGGAATCTAATTTCTTCGAACGCCGCAAAATAATTTGACCACTCATATCAATCAAATGATAGCTAGGTCCGTCAATGTGCGCGCATCATGAAAAAACTACTAAATAGATTTTATTAAAACTTTTTTAGTTTTATTCCTTAGAGTCTTCGTCTATATCTTCTATAAAAATTATCACAACAAATGGCCATGGCACTGTCTGTAAAGGCAAAAATTTAAGTGTTCATAGGTTCGTTTCAAAATAGTCTTCCAAGAAAATGCATTGAAACTCAGATACGAGGCTTTGATGGCGATAGGAGTATAGCATTAGAGATGCACTGGTAGTTGTAGAGCTATAGATAGAATAGAAAGAAAGAAATAAAGAAATAGATATGAAGTTAGGAATCAAAATTTTAATAAGAGAATCATATTGATGACTTAATGGTCGGGAATATAGCATCCCAAAGCATATACTGTTTGCGCACTAATCTTATAAGCCTATTTGTTAGTTTATTAGCGTTTAAGCACAATCCCATTAGTCAGTGGTTGGTGGAACAAAAGCTTGTAATGGTACTTAATTAAATAACCTTGAATAAAATTTATGTTCCAGCCCGAAATAATATATAAATACAGTCGACCCAAGGTAATGCGACAAATATTTTGCAAGGCGGTGTTGGATTATCGAATTTGTCCGACTATAGCTTGCTGCCATTAATCCCTTTGTAGACGTGAACTTTTTAAAAAGGCGTACCTACCTTGTAATTCAACAATTGATCCGTACCTTGAGAGAAGCCTAGTTTCTATAGATAGGTGAAACTAAAATAGCTTTTCTACTGCATTAAACTGCATATGTGCTTTTGTGAAAGATGTAACCCTGATACGTAACATTGGCTTTTGAAGATAAACTCTGAAGGAGCAATCTGAAAAACTAATGAACTAAATTTTTACCAATTATTCTTACTGAAACTTTCATTTTTTTATATTTTTTTTTTCAAATAAACCAACAATACAGATGAGAGAGTACACGTTTTTACATTAACCGCTTGACTTGAAAGCACTTGAAGATGACCACTTTACAGAATGACCGATTCAAATAATGTCATTGAAACCACAATACAATGAGTTGCCAAAGTGGTATGTTGGCGATATTTGTCAAGGACACTGTTAGCTTAATGATTACATTCTTTTATTTTGTTATTCTTTTGTCATTTCTCTAATTTCTTATACCATTTTCACTTGATGACATGTGTATTTTTGCACATTGCTTATTTGATTCTTAAGAATATTTTCAATAATTGACTTAATTGCTTGTTTGGCAAATCGAAAAATTGCTCAAAGTTTCAATTGCAAAAATGACCTTGCATGTTGCCTTTGAAGGCGAATTTCAATAAATAAAACAGATGACAAAATAGCGAGATTCTTTGGTCGATAGTGTATTGTTATTAAGTACATTTGTGTAGTTATTTGTACATACATATACTTATACATACAATGTCTACAATATGCAACCAGAGAATTGAATAATCACCGTCGATCAAAGTTTGAAACAGCATAACAGCATGTTTTTTTAGAGGTATAGAGCTTCGAATTGAAATAAAACACAAGAAAATCGTTTTAATGTCCATCAATTTGGCTTTATTGGAAGGATAATTTTATGCCATTAATGTTTAAATATGATTTCGGGCATGTGGCCGCCGCGGCTGGCTCGAATAAAGCCAATTCTACAGGTCCAATTTTGAACCACTTTTTCGAGCATATGGGGCCGTATGTCGGCAATAACGCCACGAATGTTGGCTTCCAAGTCCCCTAACGTTTCTGGTTTGTTGGCGTAGACGAGCGACTTCACATATCCCCAAAGAAAATAATCCAATGGTGTCAAATCACACGATCTTGGTGGCCAATTGACAGGTCCATTCCGCGAAATTATGCGCTCATCGAATGTTTCCTTCAATAAATTGATTGTGACGTGCGCTGTGTGGCTTGTTGGAACCACAACTCATCCACATTCATGCCATCCAATTCGGGAACAAAATAGTCGGTTATCATGGCTCTATACCGGTCTCCATTAACGGTAACTGACTCTCCAGCATTATTTCGGAAGAAGTATGGCCCAATGACTCCACCAGCCCATAGAGCACACCAAACAGTCAGTTTTTGTGGATGTAATGGCGTCTCAAGGGTCTCATGTGGATTCTCTTCACTCCAAATGCGGCAATTTTGCTTGTTGACGTAGCCATTCAACCAAAAATGAGCCTCATCACTGAACAAAATTTTGCGATGAAAATCAGCATCGAGATCAATCTCATTTTCGGCCCATATACCAAAATTACGACGCATTGCATGGTCTCGCGGCTTTAATTCTTGCACAAGCTGGATCTTGTAAGGTCGCAAGCCAAGATCTTTGCGCAAAATCTTCCATAAAGTTGATGGACAAAGCTCCAATTGCTCTGCACGGTCGCGAATCGATTCATTCGGGTCCTCTTCAACATTTTGCTCTACAGCGGCAATTGTTTCTTCGGTGCGCACTGTTCGACGTCTCTGCGGATGCGTATTATCACATAGAGTAAACGTAGTGCGAAAACGACCCATGGTTAACCGAATTAATTGCTCTGATGGACGATTATGTCGACCATAAAATGGACGGAGCTTGCGGTAAACTTCGCGAACTGAACCATTATTTTCGAAATAAATTTGCACGATTTGCAAGCGTTGTTCTTTTGTCAACCTGTTCATGATGAAATGGCAAACTAAACTGAACATAAATGGCATTAGAGTTGCCAGATTTGACCATAAAATGCCAGTTTTTTCTCTATTTGAAAAACAAACCTCTAAAAAAAACACCCAGTAGTAGTGGATGGTTAGCTACTTCGGGAACTATCGCAAAGTTTTTCATTAGAAGGTCGTATATAGGATTTCCATTCAAATATCTGTTAGTCAGAACGCTGGCACCTGCACTTTCGTTGAGTTCCATCACCATCTTAGCTGCAACCGATTACAATCCTTGTCACTTAATTTACATATGCTTAGTAAATTTTCAGTACGAGGTTTATTAATATGGAAGATTCTCATAAGACCTCTCTAATTAAGCAAAACATGTCGGGTATTTTCAACTTCGCCAGACCAATCAGAACAAGATGAGCCCTCTTTGTGCTTCAAAAGATTGAGTTAACGGTCAGTGGACGGTCGCCACTGCTCCAAATTCTGCTGCTATTCTTAGATATTGCGACATCTCTCGTCTAACATGAATTCACCCGGACCTACGTTAAGGGTGCGAAAGTGTTTGCTCGAAAGGATATCTCTCGGTATTGCCGAATTCTCTCCGGGTACTAGCAAAATTCCGAACTTTAAGGTACCAGGGCTAATAGTGGACACATAACTTCTCCTATTGAACACTCAGAAGAACTTTCTTCTGTCTATCCCTTTACTACAAAGCGTCTGCAGCCTATCTATGGATTTCTCTACTACAATCAGCGCGATGTTGTAACCATTACATACCAATTATAATGAGGAGAATGGTGCTCTAGGTGCAAACGTACATAGCGCTTCATAATGTTGAGCCGAGCAGCCCCCGAAATACACTGTACTGGTTCGCTGCAATCTGCATTCAAAGTAGTCTGCAATATTCGCAAGAGAAATCTTATCTTGGCTTATTCCTCATTGCACCTTATTCTACTCGTTGCTTCACTCGCAGTCTTTATGATATGACTCGCATCAACATTCGCTTTCCCACGTCAAAACCAAAGTGGGTAACAGATAAACCATTCGACTTTTTTAGTGCCTTCTGTAGTTGATTGACGACGATCCTTTGTAGCTCCAAAGTAATCGGTGCGAAGATGGTTGGTCATGTTGCTTGCCTGCCGTTTGCTGAAATCATGAGTAACAAATTTTTCAGTACCCGCCTAGATATCTGCCTGCATTGATACGCCCATGCACCAGGACAACGATCCCAAATATATCTTAAATCAATATAGGGGGTTCATAACAGGAAACCTCGCCTGATCCTAACGCATTGAACTGGAAAGAGCTAGATTGACGACTTGAGGTCAATGACTTAGTAGGTACCAGTGAAGGTATCAAAATGAGTTGACGTTCCCTAATTTTATTTTATGTTAAACAGCAAATTAACTTTTCAACTGAACCTAACAGCCAGTAAGATATTAATCATGCATATAACTTCAAATACCACAGCAGTGTCTTCCAGACAGAAGAACTATTTTGTATATGCGTTCAATGGAATTTTCAACATCAATTTCTGCAATATGCCTATAAGCTACTATCTGTGAACAATTTTTAATTTACTTATCTACTTACGTGTAATGTATTACTGTCAGTGAGAATCAACGTCCTCCCGTAAGCCATTGGGGCTCAAGCTGTGTCTTTTACGTTACATGTCAATAATGGAAATTTCTTATTTAATTTTTTAAAAAATATGCTTCCTATTCTCTTAAAATTTTTGCAGCCCTACTACGACAGATTTAACATTTATGATAGATACAATGCATCAAGCTATCAGGTTAGAAAACGTTAGTGTTTATCATCCTACTTGTCTTAAACGTTTAGAAATATAATAAAATTGTATCCATGTTTTTTATTTGTGAAAACTGTCTAGTAAGTAAAATAAAAAAAAAAATAAAAAAACCAGCTGAGTTCGACCACTCGCACTATCATTTTAATCATATCTCGTTGTATAAGTAAAGAATGTCGAATAATGTCGAAAAGTGTTTAAAAAGTCGAAAAATGTCCAAACAGTCAAAAAATGTTGAAAAAATTGAAAAGTCGAAAACTATTGGAAACTTCGAAAGATATTGAGAAAATCAAAAATGTAAATTAAGTCGAGAAATGTTAAAAGACTTGAAAATGGTTGACAAAATCGAAGTTCAAAAAGTATTGAGTAAGTTGAAGAATATTGCAAAAGTCGAAAAATATTGAGAAAGTCGAAAAATGTAGAAACAGTCGAAAAATAATAAGAAGTCGAGAAATATTGAGAGAGCTAAAAAATATTGAAAATTGTTGATGTAATAAAAAAATATTGAAAATAATAATTTTGATCAGGGACGTGAACCGGTTTTGAACCGGAAAACCGCTTTTTTTGATAATTAACTGAACCATTCACCGAACCGAAATTTTCGACAAATGATTGATCCGAACCGAAAGCCGAACCACTTTTTATAACGGTTCGAGGGTTCATTCTGACCAATTTTCAATGGAAAAATTTTCCCCACTTGTTTTATTTTTTTGTAAAATATGGAAATTGACGAAATTTTGAAAGAAATAGGGAAGCATGAGACAGTGTTCAAAAATAAATCATTAATATATAAAATCAAATCGTTTGATAATATAAAGCGGCTTTCAAATAATGTTAATGTTTTGAACTTTTGGAATAACTACCCTGCCAAAGAATTAGCTCAAATTGTTTATGATATTTCAGCAACCCAGGTTTCGGTGGAGAGGATATTTTCCACCCTAAAATTTATTCTCGGAGACCTGCGGGGAAATATTGACGAGGAATTGTTAGAAGATATTTTTCTTATCAATCTCAACAAATTATTGTAAATCAAATTTTTTATCAAATACTAATTTTTTACTACGTACTTATAGTGTATGACATAAATTATATGTTCATATATATTTCTATATTCTTTTGGATTGTTACTGAATAAAAATAACACAAATTTGCATAGTTTTTTTATTTATCCCCGAACCGTTGAAC